>OX578147.1:103781861-103789361 GCA_951213105.1 Amaurobius ferox
GCATATTATTATAAATTACGAACAGTGGCATAAATTACGAGCAGTTGGCTTTATTTTTGGTGATATGGCTCTCGGCGTGTGGTGATATGGCTCTCGTACACATTTCTATCCAGGTTTCGTGATGATTTCAAAGTCACTCCGGAGGTTGGCTTGGGCCAGGGCTGGCGACCAGGAGTGAAAATGCCGCGGCGTTTTTGACGAGCTCGTTGAACTGGGGAGTAAGGTCACAACCCCTTACCGCCATAATGTAAGCATATATATATATATATATATATATGTATATATATATATATATATGTATATGTATATATATATATATATTTATGTATATATATATATGTATACAGTGACCGCCGCTTATAAGAAACACGTTCGTTTCGCTCGTTTTGTTTCTTATAAGCAGTTGTTTCTTAAATCCGGAAATTTTTTAAATATCGTTCTTCCATTGTAAATACTAACTAACTATTGAACACAATTTTACAGAATTTAAAAGATAAATGTATATAAGTAAAATATTAGTACGTACATAATACATTTGTAAATATAGTTTTGCATTCAAAAATATTTCTTATTTTACGAATTAAGCCTTACAACTTAAAATATAATCTATATGCATATAGTACGTAGTTAAATAAGAATAAAAGTAAAACTCATAGGTCGTTCATTTATGTATAAGAGCATAGTACATTTTCATACATATACTGAGAAAGAGCAAAAAATTTATCCAGTGTTGTTTGGGATAACGAGTCTGTGATTAGTTTACGTACATCCATTTCTAAATCATAAAATAGTCCATAAACTTTTTCTGATGCCCCTCTGTGTTCAAGAGTTTCTCGAATTATAGTTAGGGCTTCTCGCGACTGTTTGGCTGTAGGATAATTGTCTTCTTGTGGAACGTCGTCTTCATTTTCTTCTTCATTGCAAATATTCTGAATTGCCGCCACTATGTCATTATCACTTTTTTCTTCAGATGTTTGCAAATTTTCGTCGATGTGAATCCGAAGGTGCTTCTAATCGAAAGGTGCTTCTAATTCTTCTTCATCTTCTGCTGGTATGTCAACATTATTTTTCAAAAATCCTGCTTTACGGAAGCAATTAAAAATGCATATGTCAGAAACATTTTTCCATACGCCTGCGATCATATGGATAGCATCAAGCAAGGTTATTTTCTTGCTTATTTCGGAAGCCGATCCTTTCTCTTCATAAATTGCATTTACTACTTTCTGTCGCAAATTTGACCGATACAGAGTTTTAAATGCTTTAATAATTCCTTGGTCAAGAGGCTGTATGATGGAAGTTGTATTGGGTGGCAAAAAACAAAGTTCAATGTTTGTCAGCTGTACTACAGGATGAGCTGAACAGTTGTCAAGGACTAAAAGATTTTTTTCTTTTCCCATCAGTTCCCTGTCCCACATTAACAAAAAGTTTTTAAAAATTCTACTTGTCATCCAGGCATTCTTTGAATTTTCGTAGATCACTGGCAATTTTTTTATTTCACTTAAACAGATCGGACGTTTGCTTTTGCCAATAACTAAAGGGCTTTTTTTTACAGTTCCCGTCATATTTGTTGTTAACAGAACTGTAACTCGATCTTTTTGTTTTTTTCCAATGGAGGATAGATCATTTTTGAATATCATTGTATACTCGGGCATCGCTCTAAAATGGAGCCCAGTCTCGTCAGTGTTAAAAATTTGATGAGGAGCGTATTTTTTTAATAAAGGTGGTATGCTTTGCGTAATCCATGAAGATGCCGACTCGGAGTTCGCGTCCTGCTTCTCTCCATATTTTTTTGTACACAATATTATTTCGTTCCTTCCACCGGCTTAACCAACCATCAGTCGCAAGGAACTATTTTTCTCCTAATTTTTCCGCAAAATTTTCTGCCTTTTTCAGTAAAATTGCCCGACTGATAGGAGCGTTCTTTAATCTGGCGTTAGAAAACCATTGTAAGAGTGTTTCTTCTATAGCAGGTACCTTTCCCTCTCGTTTCCGTTTTCTTTGAAGATTGCAATTTGGCGTCAAAATTTCATTTCTGCCTTTCAGGATTTTACATAATGTTGAGTGCGGAATTTCTAATGAAGAAGCAGCTTCTCTTTGACTACACGGAGGTAGAGAATCATACCTTTTAAGTAAATTTTGCTTTTCAAGCAAAGTAAGGGTTTTTCTCTTTTGCGACATGTTTCCATTAGCAAAACATAAAATGACTAACTAAAGCTGTACGAATCTTATTTGAGTGCATAAGCAAAGATGCCTTCCCTTATCAGTACGTTTCCTTAACTGCCAGAAGATTAAAACTCGTTTCTTACTGGTTTGGGGTTGTTCCCCCCTACGGAGAAATTCTCTGTCATCCTTTGTTACATAGCAAACTCCCACCCCCTCCCCGTACGCCCAGTGACAAGAGATAACAACTCGTCCTTCAGTTAACCTTAAACAAATTGATTTTTTTTACACCCGTGTCGCAAGGAAATCAACAAATTTTCTGTAGAAAACTGTTTCTTATAAGCGGAATCGTGTTTCTTATAAGCGACACAATTTTAATGTTAAAACGAAGTTTGTATTTGTTTCTGTCGTTTTGGGTCTTATAAACGGCTGTTTCTTATAACCACTGAATCTAATAACCGGCGGTCACTGTATATATATATATATATGTATATATATATATGTATATATATATATATGCATATATATATATATATGTATATATATATATGTATATATATATATATGTATATATATATATATATGTATATATATATGTATATATATATATGTAAATATATATATATATATATGTATATATATATGTATATATATATATATGTATATATATATATATATATATATATATGTATATATATATATGTATATATATATATATATATATGTATATATATATATGTATATATATATATATATATATATATATGTATATATATATATATATATATATATATATATATATATATATATATATATATATATATATATATATATATGTATGTATATATATATATATATATATGTATATATATATATATATATATATATATATATATATATGTATATATATATATATATATATATGTATGTATATATATATATATATATATATATATATATATATATATTATATATATATATATGTATGTATATATATATATATATATATCTATATATATATATATATATATATATATATATATATATATATATGTATATATATATATGTATATATATATATATATATATATATGTATATAAATATATATATATATATATTTGTATATATATATATATGTATATATATATGTATATATATATTATATATATATATATATATATATGTATATATATATGTATATATATATATATATATATATATATATATATATGTATATATATATATATATATATATATATATATATATATATATGTATATATATATATGTATATATATATATGTATATATATATATATATATATGTATATATATATATGTATATATATATATATGTATATATGTATATATATATATATATATGTATATATATATATATGTATATATATATATATATGTATATATATATATATATATATATATATATATATATATATGTATATATATATATATGTATATATATATATATATATGTATATGTATATATATATATATTTATGTATATATATATATGTATATGTATATATATATATATTTATGTATATATATATATGTATATATATATATATGTATATATATATATATATATATATATATATATGTATATATATATATATATGTATATATATATATATATATATATATATATATATATATATATATATATATATATATATATATATATATATATATATATATATATATATATATGTATATACGCAATTTGACCATTTTTTTATTTTAGTACATGTTGATCAAACTTTCATTATTGCGTAAATTGTTTTTTTTTTCAAATCACAACAGAATTATATATATACGTCAATATAGAAAGCATTTACTTTTAAACAGCACTTTTTATTGCATTTATGGATAAAGGGAGGATATGAAATTGTAAAGTGATATAGATTACTTTTAGAATATGCATATTATTATAAATTACGAGCAGTGGCGGTTGCAGTTATCTCTGTTAGTAATACATTAATATCAGCTACGTAATTTTCAAAGTCTTACTAACAATATTTACATATTTGTAACTGCTTTATCTTTATAGCATGCTAAATAAAATCGTAAATGGGTAAATTTAATCAAGCGGGACGCAAATTCTGTACTTGTGTTATCATCACGTTTCCACTTATTTAATTTGTACGTGTGTATTGCATTGTTTCGTCGGAAGCATTCAATTAATTTAGTAAATCAACATCGAACAAATAAAACGTTCGAACCGTTGTTTTCAAATGTTCTAAACAAATACAGTGAACAAGACCGAATGATTTGAATGTGAATGCACAGATAGTGGGAAGTGATTAACTCTTTTCGACAATATCGAAATAGCTTTAATATTATAGTTTTATAAAGCTTTTCTAAAATGAGAAAAAAACTCGTTGTCGTTTTTCAAACATCTACTGTATTCACACCTTAAAAATTTTGAAAGATATATATTTGAAATAAATGTAGATGAAGAATTTATAAATTATTCGAACAATTCACCCGCCGTTGTACGGTTCCTAAATAAGATCCCTCTATTTAAATAATACAGATACATATAGCACCACTCAAATTCCAAATAGCCTGACTTGAAAAAAAAATCGCTACCTCCTCTCCTTTTCTTTTCAATCCAGATCATTTAGTTTCAACATTTATGCAGCCGTCCGAAATTATTTGCCATGCATGGGCTGCACAAACATCCGCTTGTTTCCATACCAATGGTCAGCGAATTGGAAAAAGAGTGATAGCCGAAATATCATTGTTTATACATTTGATTAATAATTTACACGCAATCACAAAATAGAGCAATTACTTTTTTTTGTTAGAATGCGACAATACACAACCATATGTTTGCCAAACGCAGCTATAAAATCGTACTTTATTTTTCGGATGCTGAGAAGTAATATTGAATAATGAAACGTATATATATATATATAATGTCTTAGAAATTAAATAAATATACAAACAGGAAGTGTGTTCCGGATTCGGTTAGAACATCGTTAGGAAGAACATTCTTCAATCGCTATTATAATGTCAAGTTGGATGATCTGCAATAATATTTTCAATCGCCGATCAGCGGATTTGGGTACAAATCGTTTAAAATCGTGCTTCAACATATCGTGCTCCAGAATCGTGTTCCATCATTAAATAACTAGAAACTAATTCAAATTTAAAAAAAAAATCTCGACGATGCCTTATGTTCTGAGAGTTAAGTTAACCCAGTATTTCACCCCGCTTAATTGCACATACTTGGTTACATTCTATTGTATGTGCTTAAGCTGCGTATGCGATTAAGCGGATATACATATTAATATTATTAATACCACTCTTGATTATATACTATAATGGCTATAAAACAATTATAGCAATTCACATAAATAGTAGTAATTTATTACAATATATATAACAAATTCCTACACGTTATTATGTAAAAACATTTTGAACTATACGGAAAAATCTTGGAGGTTGCTAAGTTTGGTGATTTATTGCTTTTCCTTGCGTGTCTTCTAACACTGAAATTGAAATTCACGAGATTGGTGTTTCAGCTTTTACGCAATTAATCGGGGATTACTATGCGATAAAACGGATATGTTTTACATTTAACCCTATAGGGTTCATTTTTGTTACACAGTGTTCTATGCATAGTGGTTTGCGGACGAATATCTGACACCCGATTAAGTGGGGCCAACAGTACTGAATTTCGTAGATGTCCGAAGCTTGGATTTTCCAGTACAGACGCACATACGTAGAATAATAGAATGACAAACATATTTCAATATACAATATCTATAATCTTACAACACGTGCAGCTGCAAAATAGGACGCTTAGGATTCTGCGGATGCAAAGCTACAAGATTGCTTTAAAGCGTTCAGGTCTGCCAAACGTAAATATGGGTTAACTGTGGCTTATCCTTGTACGAGAATGCGCAGTTTGAAGTACACGATTACGTTTTATTTCGAAATTCCGCAAAACTGCCGATAAACGTTAAAAGTGTATTACGCTTTATACAAAGCCACATAAAAAACTTGTCAACCGCTATCATAAGGGCTATCTACAACAAGACTGAAAAAATCGCAGACCTCACTCATCAGAGCAAGACTTCCATCTGCTGGTAAAATGTCAAACTTGTGTGAGGTAGAAAATACATTTATACTTTTCTTTGTTCTTGCGTGTTGATGCGGGTCTTGCAGTTTATTGTGAAATATGCATATGTTTGAGGTTCTCTCTGATAAATAAAATAAATTTAAGCACTGTAATGATTGTATTTTCGATGTAAATGAAACATATTCTGTGGAATTTAATGCATTCTCAAAGTACTGAGACTGATATTCTATACTTTTAGTAGCGATGTATACTTTACTTGCAAATGTACCCGAAGTTTCCCGAGATAATACTGGAATGAAAATCACGCGGTACGAAAGCTACATTTTAACAAATAAAGGCTATCCCTAATAAACTTTGCATACCAGTAAAAATATGCATATTGGTGATTTCAAATTACAATTGGTCATTACAGACCTCTGAAAATAGGCATTTTAATTCCCGTTGTTTCACAGGGAGTGGCTGGAGGATAAAACATTCTCTTGGACACAGTCTTATTCCTTAAATATAATAGTATCTTATTAAATTAGAAATAACATAGATTCAGAGCGAATTTTTATTTTCTCTGTTATGTATAAAGACTGTACAAAATCGTACATAGTGTAACCATAAGCATGCTGATTCTTTAGATTCACAAACTAGAGAACAATTATATAAATACTGTAAGACATATTTAGTAATTTTAATTCAGGCTATATAACAACCACTGAGCAAAAAACTCAGACAAATGGTACTATGATTGAAAATTTTGGTCGGAGAGATTTAAGACCCTTCAATTCACGAGTTAGCAATGCCATCATCAGTTTGAATGATCACGATGGTGACATTGGGCATAAACGATACTTTTGGGAAATACTCGTACAAGCTCCATCGAATAGGGACATCCAATTAGAACGCACCCAAAATCGCTTAAAAAGCAAGACCAATGAGAGTTGCAGAAAGCGTTGTTCCCCGAAATAAGATAAATTGAATTAATATTGCCGATATATATGGTGAAAAATCAAACTAACGAAAAATTATGTGAATAATTAGTAGTTGAGATGTTACAGATATGAGGGGTCATCATAGGCAGATAAACATATTTATGTTTAAAATTCAAATTACTCTACATTCCACTGTAGGACGATAAAACGTGCATCCGAATTTTCCCTGCGTTCAACCTCATAAGCTTAACAAGAAAGATCAATCATGCATAAATCATTGATTATGAAACACTTGCAAACACTTCATCGA
>OX578147.1:103794361-103906861 GCA_951213105.1 Amaurobius ferox
GTCATTGTTGGTAGGGTCTATTATTTGTTAACGACAGCTTAAAGAAAGATAAACTATTCCACGTATGAATTTGTCTGAGAGTGTGATTAAAAATTTGCGAGTTATATTGTTAAATTGTACTTACAAGTCACTAATATAAAAGAAAATATCATCAAAACGTTTTGCAATTAGAGCTAGCTTATTCGTTTTTCATTTCTGTCTATTATTAAGTACCCATTCTAAAATAGAAGAACATAAATCTTTTAAATGACTGATAAAAAAAACTGTTTGCTAAATGTCCAGAAACGTTATAAACTCTTCAATTTCTCCTGTCTTTACATATTCACATTTAATTAAAATGTGCGCAATAATTGTTTAGAGACCTTTGAAACCGCGGTTGGGTCCTTTTCATTCTTTGTTGAGAGGCGCACTAAATTAATTAAATACGTTAAATGAAACAGTAGAATCCAAATGTAATTTAAATAATTTGCAACTTGCTGATAATGCAAGGAGACATTCTGCATTGTGCTTGATTGAATTTCTCCATTTAATCTCTCTATCTTCTGTTTTAGTTTATAGCATAGATAAAATTGTATGTGCCCAACACATTGCATGCTCTACAGATAGATAAAAGTAGATAATGCGGCGAAAAATCACACACATCCAATACATGACATGCCCTACAGATTGACAAATTTTGATACTGCGACAAAAAATCACACATATCCAACACATAGCATGCCCTATAGATTGAAAAATTTAGATATTGATGCAAAAAATCACACATATCCAACACATAGCGTCCTACACTTTAGATATATAGGGAAATATTAGCACATATCCATCTCATGATTTACCGTACATATTGGCAAATATTAATATTGATAGGGAACAATAACACATGACCAATACATTAATTGCCCGCAGATTAACTAATTTAAATTTTACGGGGAACAATAACGTATGTCCATCACCTGGCTCACCCTTCAAATTAATTGATTTAGATATTGAAGGGATAAAGGATGCCAGACACGTGACTATTAACAAATTACATATTGTGGGGAACAATAACAGATAATCAGCAGAGTCATCCTGCATAATAACAAATTTTGTTATTGTGAGTTACAGTAATAAATAATCAGCATATGCCGTTACAGTAATAAATATCAGCAATACACATACTCAGTACGTGACTTATCTTACATATTAATAAATTTAAATATTTCGGGGAACAATAACACATAATCAGCACATCGGACGACCATCTTGCTGCTCATGTCCTCGGATGAGTCGGTCGTTCTGGGCTTTCGACATAATCAGCACATGACTTTATAAGAATCCTTAAGAATCAGCACATGATTTTATAAGAATCCTTAACATAATATTCACTGAAAACTTAGGAAAACAGTATTGTTGCTTAAAATGAGCTTGAAATCAATGTCTTATGGAGAACACTTGATTATTTCGAGAAATGTTGCGTTCCTTGTGGAAGAGTAAAACTCGTAAATGACTATTGCTAACTAATGAACTATGATGTGTCATTGAAAATAATTAAAATGCCTTCACTAATTTGATAATAGATATAATATTTCATTTTTAGATTTCCACTATTAGAGCAGAAACGTAATACAACGATGCAGTTGACATTCAGAAACACCCGGTGTAGACTGCAATAATGATGAAATAAAATTTTCTCTATAGATAATGTGAAGTATTCTAGCCAGAAACTCGGCTATCAATAAATAAGCTTAAATCTAACCAGAGTAACAGTATATAAATAAAACGTTTTTGGATTATAAGTGAACATTAGTGTCAGACAAAATGTATTTTTAATTCCCTAGATCTGCAGGCGAGCAAAAATTAAATCTAAAAACACGTCCCTGACTGGATTTCATTTCCTGAAAAAGTTCCAATGAAATCTGTCTCGTATTTTAGAAGGTGCATAGAATTGTGAAATGCAATATATATATATATATATATATATATAACTCAATAAATCGGTGAAAAAATATATAAAAATCCTTTGAGCACTTCTTGATTTATAATCAGTTAACGTAGAAATAGAATTGTTTCAAAATGAAATTGTTTCTTAATTCTATTTATTCCCCAATTTGTGATAACACAAAATATCGCACTGACTTAGCCTCACTCTTTAATATAAAATTGTAAAAGTTCATTGCGTGTTTCTAGTTAGTAGCGTGTAATGAAAGTTTCAATTTTATTCACTAAATTACATTTCGTTTCTAATAAGAAAATACTTTTGACAAGATATTAAAAACAGCTTTCTTGCAACATTTGTAAACATAAATTTATATAGTAACGTTTTTCACTTTTCAAATAAGAATTTTCGAAAAATTCCCAGTTAGTCCTCCGTTGAAAAAGCAAAAGATTTTAACTTTCAGCGATTTACATGGTCATATCAAATTTATCTCATTAAATTTGCACAATATACTTTAGAGATGTCGTGCATGATGCGAAAAATTAAACACAATACGCGCCAGTGAAAATGAGACACCAAGAAGGAGTGGGCAGGAAAATATGCAAATTCCAGGTTAGACGCTGATCACCGTCTTATGTGAATGATGCGATATGCGCAGCTGTTCCGAGCAGGTTGAGTGAGATATAAGGGAAGGAACCTGCAGAATCGGTAATAGTCGCTCCACTTTGTCTGCCGAGAAAATCATTTTGCAATTTTTTTTTTGCCTCAGAGGACATGTGTAGCAGCAGAGAATGCCAGGCCGCCGCCAACCGAGGCAGTTTCAGAAGACAGAAGATTTCACGAAGGGTATGGTGATCGTACTCCGGGCAGGTTGGTCCATACAACAAATCTCAGCGTACAGCCACCTACACTTGTCCACCGTCAGTGGAGAAGATGGTTGAAAAAGGGAATATTGCACATTTTAGGGGTACCCGGAACGGCTAGAGCGACCTTAGCACGCATGGATCCACGCATCTGCCGACAAGCGTTGGCGGCCCTGCAGTTCACTTAAGTTGCCCTTTTGCGCATGCGCAGGACACCTTTGATACTGTTATATCGACCAGCACTATTTACCGCCGATTGGTCGCTGGCAACCTGCAATCAAGGCACCTGTTAAGAAGACTGAAATTGACCCATCCGCACAGACGCCTCCGTTTTCAATGATGTCGGGATATAGCCGCGTGGACGGCGGAATGGCACAGGGTCGTGTTCTCAGACAAGTCACGCTTCTATTTTATTAATGACAGTCCTCATTTACGAGTCTGGCAGCGAAGTGGTGACAGGTTCAATCCGGCCGTATCTGTGGAAGGCCGCACAACGCGGCATCAAGGTTTATCGCGGCATCGCCTACGATCACCTCTGTAGGACACCTCTGTCCGTATTGAAGGCACTATGGCGACTCAACCTTACGTAGATTTTTTTTATTTTAACCTCAGACCGTGGCGCCCGCCACGAGTGGCATAGGGCCGCTAAAAGCCCATGGCCGAGAAAAGAAATAAATGATCCCCAGCAAATTACTAAATAAGGGACCCGGCCACGGCAGGTACAAGGCCTACAATTCAACTGCTCAATCAGCAGGAAAACAACTTGGCAATAATCTAAATATAAATTTAAAACAAAATAAATAGGCCAACATTATGCCTTATCAATCTATATACAAAGTACTCATATGCATTAAAAACTTTTTATAACATAACAACCAATAACCATAAACTTTGCAAATTATCATGTTCTAGTGTTCAAAAATAAACTCGAACTCTAAAATACAATGTACAAAATACTAAATTTATAAATTAAAGTCCCTAATACACCAAAACCATCCATTCTAATTAATAAACAAAGGCAACAATGAAGACCAAAAACAAATCTAAAAACTAAAAGTATTTCCAAAACTATGAAATACATTACAAGCAAACACCGGCCAGAAACGTTCCTACATAACTAAAACTAAGAGGGAAAAGGAAAACAGTAACTCTCTAAATATCGCAAAGTACAAAACCAATCCAAGTCATTGTACTTAAATCAATAAAATATAAACAACCGATCCTTACAACCATTACTATCAATAATTAAAACACCATTTAATACCATATCCACTAAAACAAAATCAATATACACTAAACGAAACCTTACGTGGATGACGTGCTACAGCCTTAGCACTACCCTTCCTTCAGGGGATTCCCAATGCCATTTACTAGCAGGATAACGCCAAACCACACACGGCACGCCTCAGCCAACATGCCCCCAAGTCCTTCCTTGATCACCAGTTTCCCCTGATCTCTCAGCAATCGAACACGTCTGGGGCGTGAATAGACGTCGCTAGCATGCGCTGCCACCTCCGCGGTTGGAATACGAATTCTGGCAAATGATTGACAGGGAACGGATAGCTATCCCTCAGGACACCATTCGCACGCTCATTGACTCTGTACCTAGACATGTTGCTGCCTGTATCGCCGCTCGCGTTTGTCCTACAACCTACTGATCAGACGGTGTTATCGCTCAGTGTATAAATCTATCATGTTGCAATAAGCATCACTTATTGCTGGTTATCGTTTCTCTCTCTTTGCCGATTTTCATCACTTTCTGCCCACTCCTTCTCGGTGTCTCATTTTCACTGTCGCGCAGTTTATTTAAATTATCGCGATAGCAGTTCAGGATAATTCATAAAATGAAATATCCGTTTGTTTGTGGTTAAATACGCTTCACTGATTTGCAAAGTCTGTATCAATTATAAATATTTTTTCTATTTTAATTTAAAGAACACGCAATATCTCAAGAACATGTTAGCGTCTGATAATGTATGCAACTAAATTTTTCGTACGGTATTACTTATAAGTTTGCTGAAAATTTTACCATAGATGGATTTTAAATTTTAATTTTTAATTTGAAAATTTATTGGCCTAAATTTCGAGGATATATTCTATGCCATGAACTATATTGTTTATTGATTGCAACTAGAAAATGTACCTGGCGTTAAACGGGGTTTAAAGCAGGGGTGAATTGAATTCATTCATTAAGTCTTTCAAAAGGCATATTCGTCTGGTACACGAGCACAAGCTCGACCTAAATAAGTACCTTATCTCACTTCAGACCGCTGCTCGGCCACATTATACGTCTCAAACACGCCGCTGGGCACATATTTTGTTCTTTCGACACGACTGTCAACCTACTCGAAGATATCTATGGAGGTGGTAGGCTATACTTCAACTATTGGAGAAATTCGGACAGCCGGAAGAGTACCACACGATATAGACCGGAATCCAGTAAAGGTGACATCCACAGGGGTCGTACCCTCCTTCCCTTACCTCTCTGAAGGACAACTACATATTTAATTTATCCGTAGTCTACGCGAACGCGGGGACAGTTTGGGCAGAGCCGGGAATCGGATTTATCTCTTTTGAATACAATCCCAATGCCTTAACCGCTGGATTGATGCGCCCCGGAACTGGGCACATCGAATGCTACGCCCTAAGACTGCTGCGTGTAATGCCGTAAATTTGCCTTTTCTCCTCTACGCGGGAGTATAAGTTCTTTCGAAACACCAAAAATCAGGTTTGTAATATGCCCTAAATAAGCTTTTTTGATACGCTCTGAATAAGTTCTTGATACGATCTAAATACGTTTTTGATACACCCTAAATAAGCTCTTGATACAAAATAAATTATCATATCTGAGTTGTTTCTCTGATTTATTGAGTTTCTGGGACTATATATATATATATTTACTTTTCTCCAATAGTTGAAGTATAGCCTACCACCTCCTTTGATTTTAGGCTGAAGTGAATCTTCTGAAAGAAGTGACTTCCTCTAAAAATTTTCTGTAAAATACTTTCTAAAATTTATCTCGACAGACTAAATTCTTATAATACTTGTGAATTCAACAAAACAAACAAACACCATTACGTTTGGGTTTTAGGACACTGTTAGAAAATACCCGTGTTCCAATCTGATTCAAACCAGTGATTATCATTTGTGCAAAGGAATCAATGATAATGTTTTGAAAGTGGTTGGTTAAGGAATTTAGTTAGAAATTACTTTCAGTTAAGCTACAAATATAGCAATCCTTTTCGAAATTATCTATATAATATCAGCATACATAATACACCTTGATATGTTTAGAAGAAGCTGTGGTCAAGTGCATTTTTCACTCACCGGAAGTTTATATATATATTATGTATCATTATGTATCATTATGTATACACATACACACACATACACACACACACACACACACACACACACACATATATATATATATATATATATATATATATATGTATGTATTTCTCATTTTTATCCACACGACATATATTTATCTATCTCCATATATTCTGAACAATGTAATAAGCCTATATAGTACCTAGAATACGATTATCCAATTTCTAATATAAATTTTACCTTACAGAGCAGACTTTAGTAAATCTGAAAGCACGTTCCAGTGCCCTGAAGCAATGCAGGAAAGTTTTACATTTTTAAATCAATTGGCGTCCCATCATTTTCATCCCGAAACGAAAAATTCGCCAACCTGGTAGCTCCGGCAACCCTGATTGATGCGTGCTCTGTGATGCCATTTCACCTGGAAGCTGCGGCTCTAAGCGGACGTGTACTAGTGATCCCAGGGTTTCAGTACTAGAGTTCTTTCCGTAGAATTGCCTACTCCACTTTATTTATTTAGACGAGTCAGGTTGCGTATTTTTCTCCCAGTGCTATCAGTTTCGTTACGGTTAAAGTTTCGGAGAGTTCTCTGGGAGAAGATCTCTCTTTCTCTCTCTTCGCTCGTTGTTTCTAAAGAAGTTTTGTTTTAAAGAGGACCCTATAGGATGCCTGATTTAATGAACTTATTGTGTTTGTTTCTCCTGTTTTTGTGTGTTGCAGCACAAGAGGTTTATCACACTGAAAATGAGGACAGTATATTCGAGGATACAGGTGAGTGAATTTAAATATGTTGTAGGATTTAAATAAAGTTTTATAAAGCGCGTATAGATAAACAAAAAGTTCATAAAAGTAACGGGATGCTTTATAGTATTATATCTTTTAAGTTTGTTAGTATATATATATATATATATATATATATATATATATATATATATATATATATACATATATATATATATATATATATATATATATATATATATATATATATATATATATATATATATATATATATATATATATATATATATATATATAACTGGTTAAATGTGGTAAGTAGTATTATTGAGTACTTATTTGAACATTTGATGTGTATAATAGGAATGAATTCAAATAAAATGAAAATATATTTTTTATATAGAACAATATTTTAGTGAAATGTATCAAAAAGCTTTAAGGTGTATAAAATATAGATGCGCTAAATATCAATTAAAATTAGGTGTAAATATGTGTAGCATGTGTTTTAAGTGTTACGTGTTATGTGTTAAGTGTGTTCTACGTGTTACGTATTAAATGAGGTTTTATGGAGAGACATGTGCTGAATAAAATATTTCTGGAAGAGATGGAATGTGGTAATTCTATAAAATATTTTACTAATATGGTTACGTATATTAAATATGTATAAATTAAAGTGAATAAAATTTGACAGTGGTTTACATAGTATAATTATGTGGAAATCTAAAATGTCATTCACTTCCATATTTATTTGAGATTTATGCGCATAAAAGGTATAAACAATAAAACAATATATTTTTATATAACAATATATTTTTAATACAAATTTGAAATGCATTTAAAAAAAATAAGATTTGTCTAGGAAACCAAGTAAAGCAATATATTTGTTAATCGTATGGTGCTATGTGTTTTAGACGTGCATTGAATTTTTTATATGAAAATACATTTTATAAATATCTTATATTTATCTAGACATATTGAATTTCTATGCAACAATTATAAATAGAATAATAAAGTATTCTTCATATTTTAATAGCTTAGTATATCAGAAAGAATGTAAAATATTTGATTTTCAAATTTCTTGAAACTTTAACATTGTAATAATGTATTGGTCGGGATTTAAAGAAATTGCAAGAGCTTTAACATATACATTATTATGATAAATATATAGTAAATGAATATGAATATATAGCAAATAAATATGGGTCATGATAAATAAACTTTAACTATGTTCACCGAATATATATTTTTTTTCAAATGTTTGATGATGTTTTCATAGTTTTGAAACTTCAACTTTCTTTGGATTGATTTGCATAATTGTATATCTGAATTTTGCGTTACTTTTTAGAAATAAAATAAGAATGAATAAAAACTATTTTTAAGAAATAAACAGTGTTATAAAATATTTTTATGGGCAAAATATACAAACTAAGATTTACAGCTATAAAATGCATTCTATCAATATAGTTTGATTGTTTTTAGAAATATTGTAGGCTAGTCTAAAAAATATTAATTTGGAATATATATAAATAATATAAAAATATATTTTGACAGAAAGGATGACATAGCATATCTGACTTAGAAAACATGTTTTATTTGAATATTTATTGAAATTTGTTTTGAAATAAATGCAGTGACCAAATTTTATTGCAAATATAATACCTAAAAATAAATATATTTATTTATGAAAATCTTCTTTTAAATATAGAACAAATCATATAAATAAATCTACACAGAACTCTTTATTTAAATTAATAATAATAAAAATATGTGATTATAAAAGTTGAATATATTATATTATATACGAAATATATTATAATATATGTGCAAAATATTTACTTACGCTATAGTTATAAATCATAACTAAATCATATTTGAAATGGTGTTTAGTTAAACAATATTTTAACATATTTTTAATTAAATAGTATGTGTATGTAATTTTCGTTAAACTATATGGTAAGTAATTCTACGTTAAATATGTCTAAATATTTTTATTTAATCTATATGTGTAAATATTGTCAGTTATGCACAATTTTATACCGGCGTATTATTTTAGAACAGAGAAAACATTGTTACACATACAAATTACATTATCAGTTAATTAAGAGTTCTTATACATATTGCAAAATTTACAGATTTATATATTGGATGTTTTACGAAGAGTGTTCGAAATGAATAAAATTTGTAAAAATTAAGTGGGATACGAAATATATTTAGCAAATATAGGATTGTTTACCTCAGATAGTTGCAACATCTGAAACTGGAAACATTTTAAAATTGCAAAATTTAATTGTTTGTACTAACCTTCAATAAACAAAATGTCGATCTATAAAATTTTTGCCACGTTTAATAAAACCATATAAAATTTACCTAGTTAGTTTTGATGACATTTCACTGAGATATTCTAATTATTGTTATTAGGTATATTTCGTTCGACTAAAAGGGACCAGCAACAAATAAATTATTCAAAATTAAATTATAGCAAATTTAAATGCTTCTGTTTCAAATAGAATGATTTATATTTACTTTTATTTATTTTCTTATCCCCATATTTAATTTCATAGGACGTAAACTATTCACTTTTACAACTTAGGTAAAATTGAATAAGTCAGGGATTGCAATTATCGACGTCTTAGTGAATTTATAGTGAACATATTACGCGGATAAATTTGTTTCGACAAATTTATATATGGCGGGAATTTTATTAATTGCTATGTTTCTGATTGGAGGTCTGTATGCAAATTTTGATTTTGCATTTTTAAGAAATTATCATTTCCGGAAGGAGGGGGGGGGGGGGGAGTGTCAAATTATCATAGGAACATTTTTGTTAAAATTTGCTAAATATCTAAATTAACTTTTTTTCCATATTCATATTATTTTTACAGCCAAGCTTTACTTTTATATCTCTTTTGTACGCATTTCGTGAAACATCCGGTATAAGAATTGTGTATTTTGAACTGGGAAAATATTTTTATTATAGGTGTTGGATAATATTATGTATTTGTTCAGCGTTTTATATAGGATGTGTCAAATTCATTTTGTCCTCTTCCACTGCATATATATTTTCATATAGAAATAATACTGAATTCCTTAAGTAACACCTAATTCTGTGGGAATAGGGCGGACTTATACGTTTGAAAAAGCATGATTTTTTATAGATATTTTACAGATAATTTTAAAAGTGAGCTGCAAATATTTTAATATGTGTATGCTTATATGAAAATATCATGTCAATCTTCCGAAGTTCACGTTGTGTTGCATGCACTTGTAGTTGAGCACATAATATTATGCAGATATATATCAAGTTCTAAGCAATACACATTTATAAAAATGTTAAGCAATTTTTGTGCTCAAAAATTTATTTTTTCTTTCTATATTAAGTATTTCCATTTGATTATATATATATATATATATATATATATATATATATATATATATTGTGATTTTGAAATAGTGATACAGACCCAGAATTGTAGTTATAGCAGTATATCCGTATATGTGCGGCGTACACTGTTTTAGCATATCACTGAAGTTGCAGATTTTTCATGAAGCACATGAATGTGCAATGCATTATCTGCTAAAGCAACTGGATATTTCAAAATTTTAATATGTTCCACAAAGTGGCTTTTCTTTGTTATGACTGTTAATTTTAGTTGAAAATGATTTTATTTCAAAATAGTATTGAAAATGGATCAATATCAATGAGTAGCTATGATATTCATGCTCTAAAATGTTTACAATCGTGATCAATTATAACCATATTTCGCCATTAAAAGTTATTTCTTCCACTCATGCATTTTATCAATATGTGTTTTTCACTGTAGGAATTCTAATCAAGTTCACATATAGAAGAGTTGCATTTATTCATATAAATCTACATAAAAGAGGGACTAACCGAATAATTTCTTCAACACTCTACGTACTTAGTTCAAAAGTTTATCTTCTTTGGTAGCAATGGCTTAAGCCAAGACGCTTTATTTCGGAGTTCCTGTGTTGGGATGGCACTTATTTTTACCTCGGAATTTGTAAAAATTGTCCACTGTTGGTAAAATAGCAATATGATGTAAATGTTCTTTGGCACTCCGTCCATGGATGCTGAGTATGTGCAATGATGGCTGTCCACGAAGCACGAAACATCTCTAATGCAAGGATTTTATAATTTTTCTGGTAGTAATCTTGAAATATATATTTAAATGATATAATTTTTAACATCAGATAAAATCGGAATACCTTGTTCAAACGAAACTTATACACTTAGGATCTTATCTTCGCAGACATCTAGCTGGCGAACAATTAAAATTGAGAAATATTGGTTCAAGGATTGTAAAACTATGATCAATCGAATGCGGAAGTTCTTATTTTTAATATACTGATGTAAATCAGATAAATCCCCGTCTTTATATCTATAATCTGATTTTAAAACAAAAAAATCCGATTAAAATTAATATGTCTTAATGAGATTACGATTTAAACTTTTACAAACACTTTATTTCATACAGCATGATTCGAATCATTTTATTACTATGATATATGAAATTAAATTTTTTCTGGAAGAAGTTTTATAGACAATAAAACTTATTTGAAATGTGAAAGCAAATTAATGGGTCGATATTTAGGAATGCAGCAGCGATCCCGACGTAACGATGTGCTTAAAATATGCGAGAGTGCTAGAGCATATTAATTTACGCCAAAAGAGAGAGAGGCTTTTCAGACCCTGAATACCGACTGTAATTATAGCTAGAGGAATAATTTGCATATATGTATGTTATGGGACAAGTCTAGAGAAAAATTAAAAAATATATACATATAAATTAGTAGAACACATGTAGAAAACAATACAGTTATAAACTGATTTTTACTGTAGTGTTTCTAGTATTGTTGCTCTTGTCGTTGTGTTTTTCGGTAGATGGGCCTATAGGCCAAACCAGTTGGCCTTATAATCTAAGAGTATGCCTTTAAAAAACAATGCATTTTGGCTATTTCCTGTAGAAATTAAATAATGAATAGGAATTTTTTTTGTCATTTGTCTTTTACGGCAGAAAATGACCCAAAAATGAAATTCAACAATTATTATTATTATGTAAGATAAATTACAAATGGGGTTCTCTCGGCCGTCCAAGCAGTTACTTTATACCCTCAGGTTGGTTCCCGTATACCTTCGGGTGGGTTGGTGTTCTTCATTGAGTTACCGTCGGGTAGGTCTTAACACTGCTGTAGGCTCAATAAAAAGAAAATTGTTTAAACGCAGACCAATCGAATTTTGCATTGAATCTCAATGCAGATACAATGAATGCGCAAATAACACACTGACAAAAATTTCACAATCATAAAATTTTATTCCCGATGTAAGCCACACATAAGTATAAACCAACTGAACTGTAAAAAAATTCCACCAAGTATTGAAAAACGCCAGACAAAAAAAAAGAAAAATAAATGAAATCGCATATTTTGGCGCCAAGTACAATTCCAACCAAGTGGGAAATTGGGAAATCCACCATTCTATCGATACTTTCCACTTATAACTAGAATAAAAAATGCCAAAAGAGGACGAGGAAACGTTCAATATACCTTAGCAATCTTACATGTTTTTGTGCAGCCGCGCTGCACTGAAGGGGATGTATGCACATTTAATTAATAAACAAGGCAGGGAGTCAAAGTATATTGGAATTTTCCTAATTCTCTTTCAGAATTTTTTAAATTGTAGTCATAAGTGGAAAACGTTGATGGCATATTCCCACTTGGATGGAATTATACATGGCGCCAAAATATGTGATTTCATTTTTTAGCTGAGGTTTTATATACCTTAGCGGAATTTTTTTTACAATACAGTTGTTTTTGAGTAGAGATATGTACATGAGGAGCGTATGTATTTTATTGAAATTAATTTATGAAGTATTTTATTGAGTACTAGTTCTGTTAAACTTAGTACTATAAATTACTCATTTGAGAGCTAAATATGTATATGAATATATAACATTCTCCTATTTGTAATACGAATATCACTTAGTAAAACAAAAGATTTCATGTGAAATATTTATACGTTAGCATTATATAAACATATATATATATATATATATATATATATATATATATATATATATATATATATATATATATATATATATATATATATATATATATATATATATATATATATATGTTTATATAATGCTAACGTATAAATATTTCACATGAAATCGTTTATTATATATATATATATATATATATATATATATATATATATATATATAAAGTGGTGTTTCTCTAATAATATAAAAATATTTGCGTTTAAATTTATACTTTAATATTTTATACGTCTAACAAAGTTTTATTAAAGATATAATTGCATGTAACATTATACTATATTTAAACATTTTAATTATTTAATAACTAAATATCATCGGAATTCGATGAACTAACCGTAAAACATTTTTCATTTACTAATAGAAAGTATCAGACAGAAATATATTTATCCGAGGCATTTACTTTTCATTGTGATGATTCTGGAGACAATTTCTTTTCATTGTGTGAAACATTTATTTTTCTTTGCTAGATAAAAAAGACTGCAGACGTAAAAATGCATTAACTGAAAAATATAAGCTTTCAGGAGTAAATGTAAAGGTGCATCTAAACGAGGTAGAAATGTGGACTTAGAATATGTGCCAAATATTTTATTTGAAAATTCTCAAAATCCATAAATATTTGAAAATGCACAATGTGCTTCGTGATATGAATAGAAAAACTACTGAAACATGAAATTACTTTAACTATTGTATTATTTTAATTAATGAATTCCAAGACTGAGTAAATATAAATTGTAAATTTTATAAACTAATATATATAAATACATATAAATAGAGCGTGCATAGTGCTGTACAAAAAATGTATTTATCTTTCACCTTATAGACATTTTAATCAATTGTTTGGAATATGTAGCATTTGCTTTCTGCAGTTCTCCATAAATGTAAACACAGACTTTAATTACTAATGTATATATGTTAGTTTAATCTCTCATAACAATATATAATTAACACACAAGTCACACATTTTTATGTAGTTTAAATTACAAGAATTAAATATTTAAAAACTTTACTTTTACTGTACATTTCCCATACATATCATAATCATAAAACATAAATCTTGAAAATAGTTATATATATATATATATATATATATATATATATATATATATATATATATATATATATATATATATATATATATATATATATATATATATATATATATATATATATATATATATATATATATATATATATATATATATATATATGTATATATATATATATATATATATATATAATTTACAAATGTAAAGTGTTCTGAGATAGCTACATGAAAAAAATTACTCATACGTAAAATATGCAAACATGGCACTAAGCTGCCCTTGTACACATTTACAAATATATTTTCCAAAAAGAATACCTAAGTACAGAAAAGCAAAAGAAGAATGTGAAAAACTAAAAGTATCACAAGTGGCCGGGGGGAGTTGTGAACCCACTCTCCGGTTAAGCAATGCTTTATGCCATGGCGACACTCCCGGAAGCCGATACTTATACATGGAATGGCCTTAATACCATCAATTACCGAGCAGCAAAAACCCACAGCAATATATATATATATATATATACATATATATATATATATATACAAAGTTAACTTTTTTATCGAAAACTATGCATAAACCACGGTAAGTGCAAAAAAAACATCTCTAGCATATCTGTTGCAAAAAGTAATTACAGATCAAGACTAAGAATAAAATTAGTAAGTAACTTATCACTATAATGGTATGAGGATGAGGGGAATATGAGTATGCAAAAATCATTAAACAGGTATATAATTATATATATATAAAATATGAAAAAAAAAAACAAGGCAAAAATAGGAAAATACAATAATAATTAGCTCAAGATTAAAGATCCAGACATGGAGTGCAATCAGTTGAAACTACATAAAAAATGGCGGTAAGTTCGCAATTGCATTCTCGTCAGGACAACCATACAATTCGACTTAAAACGAATAGAATAGTCTGTTTCTGACAATGGCGATTGTATTTGACTATACACACCATTGGAACAGACTACTAGCTAATGGAAAGAGAAATAATAAACACCAAAAGAATTAAAATACAGAAATATAAATTTACAGGCACAGTCACCATGTGTGTGTCGAATTGTTTGCAGTCGAACATACTGCAGACCATTCTACAACTGATCTGTAAAGCGGGTGGAAACCGGAATGAACATAATATTGAAAGTGAAGGGAATTTTTTTTGAATGAAGACTTTCAATAATAGTAATCAGTATATATATATATATGTATATATATATACATATATATATAAAGTATATATATATATATATATATATATATATATATATATATATATATATATATATATATATATATATATATATACAAAGACCGAACGCATTATATGCGAACGTAATTTGGTATGTGAAGCGAAAAAACAGCTATATCCGTTACATTTCCTAAAGCATTATTATGAAAAATCATACAAAAAGTATGATCAGGCCTTTTATGCAAAATTCTATGAACTATTATAGTTACGTCACGATGGATGCAAAAAGATTAACTGTGACATGTATCTTAACCGTAACATGTTACAAGGACTTGCACGTAATGAAAAGTCAGTGCTGATATGGATGTTATAGGTTGTTTAGACATTAGGCATCCAAATAGTCTTGCTATTAGTAGCGTTCCATGTCGGTGATCTGGGTTTTCAAGTACGGTTTTCAATGAATTAGATTTTGCTTTTTCAATGGATTGGATTTGGCTTTTTCAATGGATTGGATTTGGCTTTTTCAGTGGATTGGATTTTGCTTTTCCAGCGTTGGTATATGGAGGACTGCTTCAGGCGAGTCTGGTTCCGGGAACGTTTCCTGGGATTAAAAGCGTGCTTCAACCGGGAACAAGGGGTCGTAATCCCCCTTGGCCGTTCGACTTCCTTGTAAGCATCTCCATCCGTTTATACTTCTTTCATTTCTTAATCATTTGAAGCCATATATATATATATATATGGTGATGTACAGAATTTCAGCATTTTATCATAAAAAGTCCCAGAGATGTGTTTAAACAAAATTGGTGAGGGATTAATCATGAATTAAAATGTACATGTTTACAGCAAGAGTGGAAATGACGCTGCGCAGAAATGCATCATAGGCAAATAATATCTGCCTCTTATCGTTAATGGATCTTTGGCATGGATGCTTAATGGATTTTTAGCATGGGTCTTTGTGTAAATTTATTACTTCTACACTGAGTAGATACTTTTATACCAATAAATGGCAAAATTATTATTTATTTATGTAATCATTGTTTTCTTTAGTAATTTGTGTATGACCCCTGAAACGCCATTTGCCGACATGATTTTTCCCCTCTAAAAACCCATGTCCATGCATCAAAAAGTGATTTAAGTCAGCATTTTTGTATTTTTATGTATCTGAGACTTTTTATGATAAAATGCGGAAATTTTTTACATCCCCTTATTAGTGTATGGGGCACATTTTACTCATTGGAAATGTTTTTGTACGGAGGCGTATAAACATTTAAATTTTGTATTTCTTAAAATTTAAATCCTTTGAAAATTTTAATCGATTTTATAAAATTCTGTACCTTTTTTACGCAACTTTGTAATTTATTATATATATCTAAGATAGATATTTAAGGAATAAAAGCCGAGGTCAATCATTTTGCGACCCCCTGTACCTTCTTGTAATAATTCTTTTAAAGTCTTAAAATCAATTAATCTTGATCTTGATAAATATATATATAAATTAGCTTGTAAATACGCTCTGCCATTAGAGGCATTTAATATGTGGAAATTTACTATATTAGAATCAATTAAAAATGCTATTAGAGATATTAAATTGTCTAGATCTTTATATAATATTGATAATATTAAACATTCCATTAATGATTTACAAAGATCCTTTGTTATCACCTATGTTGATAAAGCCTCTAATAATTATGCTATTATCTGTAAAAAATTTTATATTCAATTTCTGTTATATTATTTAAAAAATAATAGTCTTTTTAAACCTGATTTACATTCCATCAATAGTATTAAATTGAAAATTATCAATATGTATAATGATTTAAATATTAAATATAAATATCTTAAATTTCCTTATATAGTGCTTATTCCAAAATTTCATAAAAATCC
This sequence comes from Amaurobius ferox, assembly GCA_951213105.1. Lineage (NCBI taxonomy): Eukaryota > Metazoa > Arthropoda > Arachnida > Araneae > Amaurobiidae > Amaurobius > Amaurobius ferox. The sequence continues at coordinate 103,811,415 of OX578147.1, forward strand.
TATTAAATTTAGAACAGTTACTAGTGGCCATAATACTTACTCTACTACTGCGAGTAAATTATTACTAAATTCTTTAAATCTAATAAATAATAGTTTAAGCCAGACTAGCAATAACTACCATATTCTAAATAATAGTAAAGAATTAAAGAATAAATTAACATCTCTTAGAAAAATAATAGGATTTCAAACTTTTGATTTTAAAGATCTTTTTAATAATATTAAGATATCTGATCTATATGATGTAATTTTAGCTCTATATAATGCTTATATTACACCTCTTTCAAATCAAATTAAATTTAAAAATTTTCCTAAACTTCTTCACTTTGTTATTTTCAATAATTATATTTTTCAAGGAAATAAATTATACTTACAAGTCTCAGGAGTTCCACAGGGTGGCTGTAGTAGCAGTATGCTAGCTAATTTATACCTTTATCATTATGAAATGTCATTTACTTCAATAGATTATACTTTTTACAGATATGTTGATGATCTGATTTGCTTAGTACATACAGAAAATTATCTCATAGATATAGATTACTATCCAGACAATTTGGAATTAATACCTAATGAAGCTACTATTAATAAAAATGTTAATTTTTTGGATTTAAATCTTTTTATTGATCCTTCTAATAGAATTGTTACAAATTTATATGATAAAAAAGACTTTTATAATTTTAATATTAATAAAATCTTACCTTTTAATTCCTGTAACTCGATTCAATTGTTTAGAAATATTATACTCAATCAGCTTTTTAGAATTTATAGATTATCTGATAAAAAATTTCATGCTATGCATATCAATAATCTCAAAATTACTAGTAATTTATATAAATATCCCACTTATTTAGTAAATATAATTGTTAAAAAATTTAAAATAGCTGGATTTTTATAATTCTTTCCATAGTATCATATAATTCTATTCATAGTATCTTATATTAGCCAGTCATCTCCATTTTTTTTTTTTTTTTTTTTTTTTTTTTTTTTTTCACTTCCCACTTCAGCATTACCTTTATTTGCCCCTCTTTTTAGTAGCTCTTTTTGTATATTAATACTTTTTCTTTACATTTCGCTTCACAGTTTTTCAATTCTTATGAATGGCAACAGTAAATGGTTTTTTATTTTTTCTTTACGAATGGCAACACTGGTCTCTTCTATCAGTGTTCCCTCGATCCCTGTAATGAATCGTCTGTACACATGCTGTGCTTTTTCCAGGTATTCATTTTTTATTTTTTATTCCATCTTTATGTATGTCGTCCAAGTAGAAATAGTTCATAGATTTAATCTATCTATTTCTTCAGAAACATACATTTTTGAGTTTGCTTCTACAAAAAACTTGGACATGATTAGATTTTTGTAGAGGTTAACAATTCATGATTTAGGCTTAGAGCCTCGTCCACGTGTAAGGCGTTTGTGCTTGATTTCGTTTGTTATACTTATTTCGATTCCATACCTTTGTATTATATTTTTCATTGACTTGTTGATTCGATATTAATTTTTTTATTTTTTCCATATGCTTGAGGATTAATTGATTTTTACATTTGTTTTGTACGCCAGTTAGATAGTTGAATTTAGTTTAAGTTTTTCTTTTTTTGTTTCCATACCTTTTAATTTGGTTGATTTTCTGTAACTTGATAGCTAGTGTTTTGTATTTTTAATCCATTTGATTGATGATTTGCTGTATTATATTTTATTCTGTGGGTGTTTTTAAAAAGTTAGGTTTATCGTGTTACATCTTCTTACTTTTCGTTCATTGGATTTTCAAACTTCTATTATTATATATATATATATATATATATATATATATATATATATATATATATATATATATATATATTTTAAAACTTGAAAAATTTTTATTATCAATTTTAGTGAACAGATTAAAAAGCTAAATGCAAAAATAATTTTTAATACAACATGTAAAGCGCTATGCTGCAAGTTTACATGTGTATTCCCATATAAATTCACTTTGCTGCTTTGTCACACTGCTAGAATCTGCACGAGTACATTGCTACTCGTCCCCTTTTTGGGAATTTATATATATATATATATATAATTGATGTAATGACAATAAAGTCTGAGAAACAATCTGCAATAAACTGTTATGTAGAGAAATATTAGCCAGCGCACTTTCAGTGACCGTGTCTTCTAGCAGCTGTTAATAATGTCTTATATCCATCAGTATTTTCTGTCTATATAGAAAGACTGGAATTGATAAATATTTATTTTATGGACATGAAATTTTATACATATCTGCTTCGAATAACATTATTAAATTTTCAAATTTCGAGGAAACGTTACGAAAATAAATGCAATTTCTGAATAGGGAAGTCACATTTTACACGATTGACATAATATAACGTCAGATGCAAAATGGCTGTTTACTAATGTTTTTTATTTTATATAAATAAACTTGAAAACCTGTCTGCGAGTGTTTTTGCCTTATCATCACGGGACAACGACTGTACATATTTGCATGAAATTCTGTGTGCTGCTTTGTAATAGAATGATTTAAAATTTATGTCCATGTTTTGAGTTTCTAGGATCAGGGATTATCGAGATAATTATAAAAAACTGACCTACCATAGAAATAGCGTTATGCAGATGATTTGTTTTCGCAAATTATTTCGAAGAAAATTATACCATGTTGCTGAGCAACGCATTGAAAACAAATGTATTTGTACAGGAGACGATTTTTAACATTTCCTTATTCAAATAGGACAGAGTAATTATTTGTACATAAACAGCATCTATGACATAATTATACCAGTTTTGGCCTTTGTGTTTGAAGATTTCCTGAACACAGATATCCCGTTATTCGTCTCATTCACTTATATGTTGTGTTTTGCAGATTAAATCATATATAGTATTCAGGCAATTGTTAAAAAACATAATAACAATAGTACGGGTATAACTTCTAATAAAAGTTTAATGCTTTTCCTTTGGCATATATAGATTCAATATCCTATGTATTGTAAATTTATTTACAGACAGGACCCAAATGTTTTATTCTTTATATCAGCTTATGAAGATAATGCTGAATAGCGAGAACATATGTTCTTAGGCTTTATCTGTTTAGGAGAATTAAATTACATAATTTACAAAACAAATGTTTTGAATAACAATGTTATTCAATGTTATTCTATGAAGTTGCACAAAATTGTTAATTTGGAATTTTTATATTATATATTACGTACGATGAACTGGTATACTAATAGTAAGTAAAGAAGTAGAGGAAGTAAGATGTGATATTTTATGTTTGGCATAAGAGAAGTTTCTTACATTGTAGTGATGTTAAGTCAGATGATAGGGAGTTTAAGGATGTTAATTTCAGTTAAGTGATGTTAAGTCAGAGTAAACATCATTAATTTTGTTTGTATATCTTGCCTCCTACTGTATACCTCTGTATACCTACCTCCTTTCATCTGTATAAAATGTATACATGATTTAAACACTGCTATTAAAAATCGATAAAACAGAACACCCATATTCATGTAACGAAAACTGTATTATATGCAAAATTCTTTCATTGTTTTCCACTTAACTTTTTTATATAAAAATTGGGTGTGAGTTTTTTCGTCAAATGAATATTCTTTTAATACTATGAATGAAATATTCAATGCTTTTACATAGAGAGGTAGACGAGCAATTTACATTTTGATGACCTCATTTGAATACAGTTCATTTTGTGCAATTAGCATTGTCCTTTTCGTTGGAGTTTTATGTTTTCAAGTGCAATAAATTACTGTAGTACTGTAACAATTTAAAAATATCAACGCTGAATGCATCAAATTTTAGAGATGTTTCACCCAAATTGCCTTTCAGTCGGAAAGTGTTTCATAATCCATGGTTTCTGCATGATTGATTTTTCTTGTTTTATTTATTTTCATACTCGGTTTTCATTTTTGGAAACTGCTGGTTTTGAGCTATTTCGAGTCTACTGTTTTCATTACTGGTTTTCATTATTTGTGTGAAAATAATAGTTCGCTTATTATACGTTCTAGGCATACAAAATGATATCAAGAAGCAGGTTTAAGGCAATATTCTATTAAAAAAATCAATAATTCATGACTTTGACAAAATAACACAATCGCGATTTGTCGTTATTTCCACGATTTACTTTTTACATAGTAAAACGAATTAACAAATGATTCCGTGATCCTAAATAAGACACCGTTATTTAAATGATGCAAATAAAGACAACATCGCTCAATTTCCAAATCGTCTATTTTGAAGTAAAATCATTCCCGAGCTCCGTTTTTATATGCTAAATCATGCCAATCAAAATACGTAAGCGTAATAAGTCCTAAATAAGAGATTTTTTTATCCTTTAAATAAGCGCGCGATCGCCGATTGTTGGCAAAATAACACAATAAAAGTACTTAAAGTCGCAAAAAAAGTTTTATTACCTCGGAAGTAAAATTTAAAAATGTATTGCTATCTCTGCGAATTTTTATTCAATTTAAGTTACATTTTAGTACAAGACTTAGAAAGATAATATCATTAGTAGCATTTAATATAATGTAATCCCAATATTGGGTAAATATCGGGGTTAAATTGGCCTCCAATATTGGCTATTATTTTCATTACAATATTACGCCAATATTGGTGTTACATTAGACATATTAGCGTAATATTTTTCCAATATTATCCTAATAATGTAAGCCAACATTATGCCAATTCCGCCAGAATATCCACTTTTTCATATTTGTCCAATATTAGAGCCAATAATAAGACAATATTGGACCAATATTGTATTGCTACAAGGCATAATACCATTTTTTTAATTTGGTATTATCCCTTGTTGCAATACAAGGACATAATTTGTATTCGTGAAGTTAGAAAAACCGATTAATTAAATCCACTCTATTGCAAACAGCTGTTTTTTTATCTTTAATAAAAACACCAGCTTACGAATTCGTACTCGACGATGTCTATAGGTTTCATTTGACAAATGGCGGAAAATACTGATTTTCAAATGTAAACGTTCGTAACTTTTATTAAGCTAATTTAATTTTTTTTTAAATCTCGCACATTACAAGATCGTGAAGCCTCTTTATAACAAATTTATCCACTGTCAGGGGCTTCGATTTTCTGCTACAAAACATGCAAGCAGATGGACATCTTCTTTTCTTATATAAGATTTTGCTTAATCTAAAAAATTATCTGGCGAACACATTCAAAATCCCTCACTGTCTTTTCAAATTACATATAATACACTACAAGTTAATGTACTGCACAAATAACTCTCTAACAAATATATTGTCTCCACGTAACAAACCTTGTCTCAGAAATTTTACTTCAGGTATACTCTTGACATTGTTGGTGACTACATACAGAATCATCTACAGTCATATCAGCTTTAAATTTATATTAGAATGTAGTTTTGTATAACGAGCAAATTAACAAAAACTAAAATAATATATTAAGAAATTTTTTCAACAAAATTTTACCTTATCTCCTACAGAATACTTTCCACTGAATTTTCCAATAATTTCCTGGAATTAAAAGTTACTATATTTTCTGGATTCCTTTAAAAAATCAAATGTTTCAAGATAATAATCACGTCCACCAAATTTGAGCAAGAAAAGATTATCTTAAAAGATCGTTGCAAAAATGAAAAGCGAACTTCAGTGTGAGCGTGAAGTAAGCTTTTCGGTCTTTCAAAATGTATTTTAATAATAATAACCACGCCCACTGAATTCCCGTGACATTTGCATCTTCGAGAAAAATTAAGGTTTCGATTTTTTATTCTTGTCTGGAAAATAAAATGTGAACTGCAGTAGGGGAGATTTGAGCGATTTTAATTTTTTACAAAAAATAAATAAATAAATAAAAATACATTCTGGAGTCTTCATTCGGATATTAACCTCTCCTATGAGATTTTTGCTGGAATTTTCAGAAAAAAATATATTCATGTTTTATTTTTAAAAGTTTGTTGAAAACAAGAAGTGTCTAGATTTATGTGTAGACGCCCTCACCCGCGCTCTCTTCTTTTTGGGCATATATAACACCTTTTCAAAGCGTAGGGATTTTTGTAGGGACATTCCAGCATCGTGTATTGATAAGTACTAAGTACATTTGATATCAGCTGTAAAGTTATTTTACTCTAACAACCTAATTTCCTAATGTAACCCTCCACCCAATACGGTTTGGACGACCCGGTTTAAACAGTGAACCTGTTCGAATTGTGTTTAGAAGGTTTTTCCGTCCTTATTCGTTAAAATCTCGAATTCAAAACGCAAGGAAAAAGCAAAACTTTCACTATACAAAATATAATATACAAAAATAAAATTATGTTCCTAAATAACTTAAATGAGTTATCTAAGTTAAAATGTACTGGCAAATATTTATTCTCCTGTACTAGTGGTGATAAATAGCAGTTAAAGTAATGTAATATATATGATATAGCATGGACATTCCAGGATAAAAAGGGCCGGAAAAATTGAACTATGTGTATGAGAAATTACAGACGTATTACGCTTTCTGAAACAGAGAAAGAATATAAATAAAACTCTCGAAAGGTTTTTTGGTTTCCGTGTTCAGGGAAAATTAGGTTATCAGAAAAGGAAAATACGAAACGTAAAAGAATTACTTCTACCTGAAAACTCTGAAGTAAGGAAAAAAATATAAACGCGACAAAAATATGAATCGGGGCATAGATATATATTAAAAATGTATTGGCTGAAAAGTTCAAGAATTTATCTAAATGGCCAAAGTTTTAAAATGAAAAATATGTTATTTTTATCTCCTTAGATTTTGAGTTTGCAAAATGCAATTTAAACGCTGGATTTTTCTCGTTCTTATTTATTTCTGTCATAGCTGAAAGTGTCAACATAAAGCTAGCAATTAATTTCGAATCTAATGAGAATGAATTTTGTTATCGCTACTTTTTGGTATTTGTTTGTTGTATACCACATTCCGATTTATTTAAATAATATGTTGAACAAGAGGTATGTGATTAATAATTTTTTGTGAAACCAAAACGTTTGCAAAATACAAGACTGTATAATGTTATCCATAACCATACACAGGAAGTTTAAATGTTGAAGTTCCAAAAGAGTTTGTTATTTAAATGTGCTAAGTATTTATGAATATTTAATAAGGGTAAGATTGTAAAAAGTTTATTTTGTAAGCATATGTACATATTTTTGTTTAAGCTCAGCATTTCAACACTACTCGTTAATTATTAATTTGGATTTTTACAGTATTTTATATCAATAAAATGTTATTTGTTTCTAATTAATTATTTTATAACGAGGCTGTTTTCCTTTGATTTATTGATAGACCATGTATAGTTTGTTTTTCCTTGCTTTATCTATTTTCTGAACATCTTTGTTTCCCTTTTTAGTAACTTGTACTCTTTCTTCGATCCAGACCTATCCGACCTATCCGAAGGTGTACGTAGGTAAAGGTGCCGGAATGAACGTCATCGTTTGAAAAAAAAACATTTATTTTTAAACTGTAGAAATCATAAAATAAATTCCATTAACGTAATTTACAAATACTAAATCAGCATGTACATGGTCATCTTTCTCTCATCGGCTGCAAGCACACACGCCACGTTCCACTACCATCTCGTATCATCTCCTACCATCTACGATCATCTTGTACTTCGCACCTTGTTATAACCTGGTTGACAGCACCTTCTACTGTCCGCAATCTGCGCTGCTGCTATTTAAATTTAGACTCTTATTTCCTCGGGAAAGACACCGCTTGAAAAATAGGAACTAGGATAGAAATTGTTAATCCTTTTAAGACATATGTTTGGACGGCTGGAAAGTGTCATCCAATTGAGACCGAATCCCAATGGTGGCTGCATCCACAAGGAGCGTAAACTCCATCCCCCACCATCAACGCTCGGAAAGACTTACAGACCCATATATTTAATTTTACCGTACTCCACATGAACACGGGCACAGTATGGGCAGAGTCGGGGATCGAAATCGGGTCCACCAAGTGCAATCCCTGTCTTTACCTTCTTGTTTGACCCAACCCTAGTTCACGAAGATTGAAATAATTCCGTTTTTTCATCATTGTATATGCTTATATCTCGAAAACCAGAAGGGCTATCTGTAAACTGTAAAAAATAATTTGTATCCCTTTGAAACCATACAAGTATATATATAATTGGATATTTAAATGTATTCTTGGGGAGAACTTGGAGACAGTTTGGGCAGAGCCAAGAATCGAATTAGAGTCATCCGAGTGCAATCCTCGATCACAAACCACTGGGCTCTCCCACCCCTTCGTCATTCTAATTTCCCTAATATCTTCTTTCACTAGGTGGCACCATACTACTTTTTCGTAGCACATAGTTATCATTTGATATTAAGTCCTAATCTAGTTCTGTGTAAGATAAAACAAACATTTCCGACACACTCACCACTGCACTGTGTGATTTCATTATTTGCTTATCCATTAACTTGTTCCTTTTTGTGAATTATGTGTTCTTTCTATACGTTTTGGAGTTAAATGAAAAGTTTAAAATAAGGTACTCGTAGATAATTTTGTAGCATCCATTCTTCAGCCTCCCTATCATGTTTTAATTAAAGAGCTTGAAGCTGTGATATAGAAAATTTTAATCTTTGGTATTTCATGATCAAGTAACATAAAATGAAAATACCAGTTTGAAGTTAAAATGAAGTTCTAACTATGCTCATTAAATCGATAAAATGTTTGCGGGGAAGCGGCTTTAAGCGATAAGTAAAAATGGATAATTTGACAACTCCATTAGAATTTCAAGGTAAGCGATATAACGAACACACTTATTTCCTCTAAACTGCCAGTTATAATATATAAAGTATTATGTTAGGTTTTTAAATAAATTTGCATGATGGTTTTGGATAGTTTTACTTTGGAATATTGATGGTACGTAGTGGAAACTTTCCCTTTTGAGGTTTAAGGGAGGCGGAGAATTTTCCCTAAAAATGAAAGACAGAATATTTCCATAAAGATAAATTTAGAACAAAATTCAAACCGAAAGGGTGTTGATGAAAATCTGATTTGGACAAATATGATAGACCAAAAACTGTACATTAAAATATTGAAATTAAATTTTATGAAAATTGAGCGAACTAACGATTTTTGGAAACAAATGGAATTTTGCTTTGATTGCAGAGTACACTTCGGTGATAAGAACTTGCAATTTTGCAGTAGCTCAATGGTATAGAGTTCGATTCTCGGTTGAGGAATCAAGGCTCTTTACAATGGCGCCCAAACAAATCAACCCTGAAGGTTAATGCAAAGCTGCCCGAGGTCTGAAAGTGACCCTCTTACGACTAGTCAGAATTCCTTGGTCTCTGGAAGATTGAGCGCCGATTTCAAATTGAGAGGATAAAGACCACGTAGGATACTAACCTGGGTAAAAATAGTAGTAGCAGGAGGCTAATTTAGGTAAAAAATAGCAGGAAGTGATTAGTCAGAGTGTCAGTTGCCCGTCAATCTGACATTAGAGCGTGGATAATGCAAAGTCCACTCCGACTATAAGAGCTTGTAATTTCGTCACACTAGGTCAACGGTAGAGCGTCATCTAGCCAGTTCGGTGATCAAGGGCTCGATTTTCAGTTGGGACAGCAATGTTCTTTACGATAGCAAGTGATAATAGCACGTCAAACTCACAAAAAAGTGTATACATCTGCAGTGTTACTTCTAACTGCTAAACCGGACTGTACACATGAACAGTTTGGTTATGCAAATTATTTCCTGTGATTCATGACAAACTTCTTGAAAATGCAACCCATAAAATTACCAGAAAATTTATCGACTTACCATTTAAATACCGCCTCCTGCCATTTTCCTGAAGCTATTCCCGCATAGGGCAACAGGGCTCTTTATACGGTATCAACCATTTACTGATAGATTATAGTGTGAAATATATATATTTCTATGCAATCTCTTACCATTACTGATCTGGAAGAAATATTTAAATTACTATCTATTAATACATAATTCTTTATGAATCGTCAACAATTGCTAATATCAATTTATTTTGAACAAATTCATTTTGAACTCACATTTATTATCAGGGTACCCTAAAGCGATTAAATGCACAACTAAAGGCGCAAAATTATATTTTAAGATAAACCAGCATATTGCATCGTTATACTGTAAAGAAAAAAAAAGTCACTAAATTTAAAGTTATAAAAATCAAGCACAAAATCCTTGAATAAATGAAACAGACTGATGATACATAAACACATTCCTCGGCAAAATATTAAGAAATAAGATTTTATTAAAATTGATACTTGGTTACATCACCATGTGCCTGATCCCCGCTTGGATCTTACAGGGCATGCTGTCCAAATGGGACCGGATATCGTCAGCAGTAATGTTAGCCCACTCGTCCATCAATATGGCCGCGAATTGCGGTAGTGACTGCGGACGTGCAACACTCTTCTTGACAGCAATTTCCAAAGAATCCCGCATTTTCTCGATGACGTTAAGGTCAGGCGAATTGACGCGCCAAGTGAGGTGTAGGAGATCGACCTTATGTTTTGCGAACCAGTCCTGAACACATTTGGCGCGTTCATGGCACAATTGTAGTTTTGGTAGACAAGTTCGATGACAAGGTCCTCTCTACGCAGAAACTCTACATACGGGACGACGTGGTCATCCAAGATGGGGAAATAATCCACATACTTCATCCGATTGTAGACTTTTACGAGTGGTCCAATGCCTGTCGCCGAAATACATCCTCAAATCATCACACTCCCATCCCCGAACTGCTATTATATCTGGAGACAGTCAGGATGATATGCCTCTCCCGACCTCCTGGTGAACCGGAAGCGCGCGTCATTGGCGTACAAGCAGGCGCGTGATGCGTCTGACCATACTAAACGTCGCCAGTCATCCACCGTCCAGTGTCGCTGTTCTTCGGCTCATTGGAGTCCCTTCTGTTTTGGGGCTGCTGTGATCAGAGGACTTCGCCGGGATGGGATATACGGCTGAATAATTTCATGCGATGCAGCTCCCGGCGCAGTATGCCCTCAGAAATAGACGGACCCGGTCCAACATTAACCTGTGCCACCAATTGATCCCTGGCTTAGAAGCGATTAGCGGTGCCTCACATGCCGACGATCTCTTGGGGATAGTATCGTCTTGCGGCCGGCATTGCATCGCCGGGAACTATTTGTTCCGGACAAACGCCATAGATTATGTACTGTACTTACTGTAGATGCTCTCACATCCAAGAACGCTGCAATCACTGCAAATTTGTGACCGTGTTCCTGGCCAAACACCCGGTCCGTGTCCCCGTTCTCCTTTTGCCAGTCAATGATGTCTCTTTTGAGCACATGTCCAACTTTACGAACGAACGCAGCACACTGATCTCAAGGTTTCGCAACACGTTCAACGTTCCTCTAAGACTTCCACTTCTGTGCTGTTTGCATACGCGAGGTTCGCTGCAGACACTTGCTCTAACAGTGTAGATTCGCTTTAAATGCAGAATTCTTAATAGTTTGTCTGTTGTTTTTATATGTTTTTTATATCACATTCAAAAACACGACTCAACTGTCGTAATCAAAAATCAGCGTCACTGCAATATCAATAGAACATTTACACGTATTACGAGAGGAGGAAGGAGAAATATATTAAAACTGGAAGACACCATCACGAATCTAATGGACTTTGCACAAAGTTACGCTGATAATGTGACAATACCTCACACGTGGATTAACAACTGCATCTACGGCGTTAGAAATATATTTTAAAAAAATATCTGGGATTTTTGTAGTTGTAACGTTTTTAAAAACTTTTTTCACACAACTCAAATGCTACTGCTATATTCTTAGATTATATAAAATTACGATCTAAATTCTTGAACATATCTTTAATCAATAATAAACCTGTTAATATTACTAAATATCTGCTTATTAATTATAAAAATAAAAATTTCAATAATGTTAGTTTTTCATGCTTTATAAATAAATTACAAGTAAAGTTTCCTATTAAAAATAGCCATATAAGATTGCTTATAAATATGCCAAACCTCTATGCAGAAGTGTTTTCCACTATAGTAATGTATGTAGAAAAGTTATTTACCACCAACGTTATTGTCCATGTCAAGAATATTCCAATTTTATAGACAACCACCATGGTCACGTAATATCTGGAAACCTCGATCTTTTACACGCATCATCTTTAAAACCTTTTCTTGAACTCGGCACAAACTCTCGCATGGCCGAATATCGATCAATTGGACGTACATTTGAAGGAGATATTGATGGATTTATCTATACAGATGTGCAGTGAAATACAGTGTACCTACCTCCGTGTACAACGAGTGGAGATCAGACGTTTTAAATACTTTTTTAAAACCTATTTAACTCTAGCAAATAAAAAACTGCTTTTAATCTTAAAGGACTTGGTGATCAAAATTAAAAATAATGGTGTTTATTTTATAAATAATAGTGTCGAAGTCATAGAAAAAATTAAAACTATTTCTGAACATTTACATTATAAAAGCTACGACTTTAAAGATTTATTCTGTAATATTAATATTAATGATTTGTTTGCCATTCTAATGGAAATTTATGAAAAACAGAATATGCAATCACAAATTACAGGATTTAAATTTATGTCTACGGTTCAAGTAGTACTGTTTGAAACTGTCGTGTACGATGGTACAGAATTCCATAAAGAGCTTTATGGTATTCTCATGGGAGGAGGATGTTCCTCTATACTTGCCGACATTTATCTCAACTAATATGAAGAAGGCACACATCTTTTTCAATGAATCAATATACATCCGTTAAGTTGATGATATCCTTTTAGCTTGCAATGACGCAGAATTTACAATGGATTTTGGATTTTATCCAAACTGTTTAAAGTTAACAGAAACTCCATATAGCCACGGCAAAAGTCTAAATTTTCTTGATTTGTCTTTATACAAACTTCCCGATGGTTCAACTGGTTTTCGACTCTTCGATAAACGTAGAGATTTTAAATTTAAAATAAATTACATAGATTTATGGACATTATGTTTACATCGGAATGTGTACAGAAACATCGCATTGAAACAACTCATACGCAACAAAAGAATAAACAGTAACGTTAATGATCGTTATAATAGCGATAATCGCTTCCTCCATGGTCCAGTAACACAAGGATTTCCGAAGTGTTTTTTGAGCAACATCATATGCGGTTTCTTTGGTTTAACCGTAACAGAAAGCTACAGTATATATTTAGATACAGAACCAGTGAAAAGTTGAAAATGGCTTAATGTCCGAACCATCCATACACAGGCACTGGCCGTGTTTGTTCCACTACATCAAGGTATCGATAGTATAAGCGGGGTGGGGTGCATTTAATTTACCTCTTTGAAGTATTGATGTCGAGGTACAGTATTTGCTTAAAACATTGTGGGGTATTCTTTTCAAACAGTATTGTCAGTTAAGTGGTGGAATTACGTCCCCTTATTGGAGGTTTTTGGTTTTGAATTAAATGGATGCAACGTAATTTATGGTACTGTTTTGTGTCAGCTTGTGAATTCTTTTCACTTTGTCTTTTTAATACTTTTGTATTCTCTTTAGTAATATAGGCTTCCGGGAATGTTGTCTAGAAATAGAGTTTGCTTAATCAGGGGGTGGGGGTCACAATCCAATATATTGTTATATTGCTTCCATTCCCACATCTTTCTTTATATATATATATATATATATATATATATATATATATATATAGCCAGGTTGAGAACCACAGAAACGCAAAGCCGGCCCAGTTGCGAGAGCTCAAGAATTGAGCCCCGGGATTGGTGAGCACCTGTGGACTAGAGACGGCTCTAAAGGGGCGTATTGCACCTGTGTATCAAGCGGTTCGAACGAGCTCGCAAAATGAGTTTAGCGAGGGCTAGAGGGCTGGTAGCGAAGCGAGTTACAAGGTTTGGCGAGTATAGCGAGTAGGGGCAGAGCCCCTATTTTAAAAGAAGAATAATAATAATAGCAACAATAACAATAATAGTACTACTACTACTAATAATAATAATACAATATTTAAAATTGCTAATTTCACATGTCGTTTTAACTTGCTCTAACGCTGAGCTGTGAGCCACTGAGAAAATCAAACGATTTGATAAAAATTACTAAAATCCTAATTTAATATTCAATTTACAATTTTTATCGATCTGACCCATTTAATATTCAAAATTCCAGAAAAAGCAATCAAATATTTGAAAATATTAAATTCCACATTTTTCTCCCCTATATGAAATCCGCAGACTAGACATACCCTCAGGACAGAATTTTCATCTCCTAAGAAACTACCGCAAAATTGCCTGTAGGTGCAAATCAGTATAAGAGGTGTTCCCACCCATGAATAAAGCACCCTCAAAACGCCTCATACGGGCTTTTTCATTACATTATTCAGCTATAAAGCCACGAGCCCCAACTGAGACGGGGGGGGGGGGAGTTTATTCCTGTCGTATGCGGGAGGGATTCATGGTTCCCTCACCCCACAACGCGTTAATATTTGAGTATATTTGAGTTGTGGAGTCAGAGATCGTAATTTTCTTGATTAAGTTCAACCCTTTTGCTGCTTGCGGCGTTTTGCTCGGGGGTGCGGGAATGTTGATAGATGTAACAAAAATATCAAGAGTACCTAATCTGGGAAAGTCCCCTGCGTACCAGAAATAGTTCGCGGTGCCGTTGAGGGGGAGTGAGGAGCAAAGTGGTATATAGAGGGATGAATGGAGAGATAATCCACAAACTATATAGGAAAAAGGGCAATGCATTGGCAATTTTGTGCAAGGCAAAAAATTTTGTGCAAGACAACAAATATCAATAAAAAAAATGATCTTGAAAACATAACTAACAAATGTACGCAAATTTATGCAAATTTAGGACTTTAATGATAGTATAAGTTATAGAATAAATATTCGAATGGATCACAATATATGGAGATATATTGAAAAATTATTCGATTTATATAAAAAAAAATATATATATAAAATCCAGTGTTTGACCCATGTACGTGTTGTTTTGGTGGACATCATATGTTATATATATATATATATATATGTATATATATATATATATATATATATATATATATATATATATATATATATATATATATATATATATATATATATATATATATATATATTTATATATACATGTATATATATATATATATATATATATATATATTTATATATACATGTATATATATATATATATATATATATATATATATATATATATATATATATATATATATATATATATATATATATATATATTTATATATATATATATATATATATATATATATATATTTATATATATATATATATATATATATATATATATATATATATATATATACATACATACATATATTATATATATATTGGATGTTCCACAGAAACTTTGACCTCGGCTATTATTCCTTAAATATCGATCTTAGACATATATAATAATTTACAAAGTTGGGTAGAAAAATGTGTACAGAATTTTATGAAAGCGATAAAAATTTTCAGGGGATTAAATTTAAAGGAATACAGAATTTAAATTTGTATACGGCCCCCGTACAAAAACATTTCCAATGAGTAAAATGTGCCCCATGCACTAATAAGGGGATGTACAAAATTAAACATTTTATCACAAAAAGTCCCAGAGATATGTTTAAACGAATTTGGTGAGGGGTAAATCACAAATTAAAATGTAAATGTTTACAGCAAGTGTGCAAATGACGCAGCGCAGAAATGCATCATGGGCAAATAATATCTGCCTCATATCTTTAATGGATCTTTGGCATAGAGCGAAAATATTTTCAACAAGGTTTGTAATATTTGTGTTAAGTAATTATTTCTACAGAGTGTAGATATTTTTGTACCAATAAATAGCAAAATTGTTATCTATTTATGTAATCATTATTTTCTTTCGTAATTTGTGTATGATCCCTGAAACGCGATATTCCGAGATGATTTTTTCGCTCTGAAAACCCATGTCGATGCATCGAAAAGTGGTTTAAATCAGCATTTTTGTCTTTTTGTATGGGACATTTTAGGATAAAATGCTGAAATATTGTACATCACCTTATTAGTGCATGGGGTACATTTTACTCATTGGGAACCTTTTTTGTACGGGAGCCGTATAAAAATTTAAATTTTCTATTTCTTAAAACTTAATTCCCTTGAAAGATTTAATCGATTAGATAAATTATGTACATTTTTACGCAACAACTTTGTAATTTATTATATATGTCTAAGATCAAGAAATATATGTCTAAGATCAAGGAATAAAAGCCGAGGTCAATGATTTTGGGACACCCTGTATATATATATATATATATATATATATATATATATATATTTAACGATATATATATATATATATATATATATATATATATTTTAGAATATTTAACATCCTCCTATGATTTAGAAGCGCAAAGCATTTCCAAATAGACAGAATAAGTATGTAAATCTCATTTTACTTCTATCTATTTTTTATCTCTTTCAACTCGACCTCATTTCTTTAAACAATAGTTTCAACTTCAAAGTCTTCTTTTTCCGTAGCTCCATTAGAAGGAAATTTTAATTTGCTTTTTGACCATTTTCTTTTCATCTCACTTTCGCTTTTATTCGCTTTTCTATTTAACAAAGCGTTTTTATTGTTGGAAAAAACGGAAGATATGCAACTTTTAAGCAAATTGTCTTTAACAATTATCCTTTATTTTGCTTTTTCACTTAAATCAAAAGCTGGGAAGAATTTAAATATTTTTAAATATATGCAATATCTTAAAGAGTAAAAGTTTAAAAAAAAAGAAAACCGGAGCTGCTTAGTGCCCTTTATGTGAAAACGTATATTATCATCAATGTGTTAGAAATCCTATTTGCCTAACTTCCTTTTGACAAAGTTAGAAAATTATGGTCAATAAGTTAGAAAACTACTTTTGCATATCTGGTTTATGCAAATTTCAAATCATAAGTTATCGAGTTTGACCCTGAATATAAGGAAAAAATTATTTAGGTTAAATGCATTCGAATTTGTTGGCTTGTTGGCTTTGTATACTTTTTAATGTACTAGTTTCTAAGTCACTTTCATTAAATTCGCTGTCAGAGTATTCTAGACAAGTTATCTAGAATTACTGATATGTATTTAACTGATTTAAGTATCATATGTGATAAAACTACAATAACCATGTTAAAATCAGCATACAACACAAAATTAATAGTGTCGAAGACAACAAAAAAAGACACGCAAGAAGCGCAATCTTCACCCTTGAGAGATATATCGATTGATTGACCGCCGGTCAGTATAACTATGAATTATTAGCTGTGTGAACAGCCTCATATGAAATACCATCCACTGAAACAAGATCAATGACACTTTTATCAACAGAATAAATTAATTACTATCCTAAACCGAAATATGCTGAAAAACGGATTTAATGTATGTAGATTTTGATATGTATGTAACTTATGCATGAATATTTGGTTTTTGATAGTGTGATGCCAGAAAGGGGACATGTTGTTTTATGATGAAATCTGTGCTATTGTTCAGGGAGACGTGTGTCAGGCCAAGATACAATATTGACGCCAAACCGTCGCCCAAATAAATGCACGTGTATAGCTGTATTTATGGCACACGTCACTTAAAATTATGTAAAATACGGTACAGAAATGTCGCCGATAGATACAGCAGATGATGACGTCATCAACCAATTAGCGAATGCGACAAAATACTGTAGCCAACCGAGGAATTGATGGCGTAATTGCTGTACCCTATTCCTGGCAAGACGAGGGGAGCTGCAAAAGTGCTAACTGTTCGACCTCAAAATAAATAGTTGAATTTAAGATATCAATCAGAGATGACAATTCACATAAATGAATTATAGTACGATGTTGGTTTTCAGTATGCATCTTCAGTTGTATTTGTAAAAATGAGCAGTGCCCTGAGAAATTATGACCTTGCTGTCAGCGAATGTTAGCCATTGATATGGCAACATCGATAACTAGTGTTTGACTCCGTCGTCTGTGTGGTGCAGATATTAAAGAGGCTTGCACCTATTTGAAATACAGGTGTTTGTTTTTCATGAAACAAAAATGGTTTGAAAGCAGGCATTGCGTATCTGACATTACGTATCCGATTCTGTCCATATATGTTATTGATTTCTAATGATAATAAGATATTTAATCAAGCGATTTTATATAATTCAGGTGTAATTAATGAACTCACCAATAAATGAAAATTGCCTTTCAGTGTCTGATTGTAACAACAAAAAAGAAGGGTTCTTTCGACCAATATCGCAATGTCTACTACTTTCATGATCATGATCAAATTTAATTATTAGGTAACACTATTACTTCCCCACTTACAACAAGTTTTCCACCACCAATAACTAAATAAAATAGTTTAACCTCAGATAGTGTGGAAAAGTTATATTATACGTGTATTACAACGTACAGACTTATTTACCGAAACATTTAGTCATCCAATGACTCTAAGTTTTATAAATTAAGTTCTTTAAATGTGCAGTACAGTTAAAGTATTTTCATTAAGTTATAGTCCTGTCTTAACACCACAGGAAGATCGCAATCCGACGTCTTGAGGCTCGTATCCAAATTTCTGTTCTTTTCAATTTTCAAATTATATTTCTGTGCAACAGAAGAGATTATTTTATTTATTCCTGTTTAAAACGAATGTATCAATATATTTCACTATATACTTTTGAAGTAGTTCAGACATAATCTCGTCCAATAGTTTGTGGGATGCATAGGATCATTTTGAATTTCACTCTGCTACTTCTTTATACTTCAATATTTTCCAAAACTCTTGATTAGATAGGCTATTAACGGAGGTTCGTGTTTTATTCCAGTTCATTTATTCCTGTGAATCAATTTGGACATAATCTTCATCTTTGAAGTTAAACTTTGGTATCCAGGAAAACGTTCTTAAGTTTTGCTGTCTCCTGTTTCGTAAGCGCCTGATAAATAATGCTTTTCATCTGAACTCCAGAATCTGAGAACATGATGATTAAAATATCCTTTGGATGAATAAAATATGCGTTTGAGGAAATTAATTTCTTCAAAATCGTCTTAAGACATCAACTGTTAATCATGTGCTGTAGTCCCTTCTTAGCGTGATGCGTTTGATTTCATTCGAAATCGCACGAGAATATACATCTTTATAACGAAGAAACAAAGACTACGAATACAAAATGTTTCCTTCATAGCATCAAAGTAAGGCTTTAATAAAATGACCATGTCTTCCATTGCGTTAACTGACTGATCTACATTTACGTATTTCCCTTCTAATTTTTCTTTTACCTATCTAAATGTCTGGATTATCCACATGAATAAAATTTATCAATATTAAGCTCAGTCTGAGTGTAATAAAGTTTTTTATGCTGAGTCGGATGAACTTTAACACGAAGTACGATCGCAATATGCGATGTTTATTATGTACGATACACTAAAACAATATGGGTGAAAACACACTTAAAAAATCTGGGTTTAGGACCACTAGAATGGCACTTTTAAACAGGTAAATTTCTTGTTACACATTTAAAACACATATAAATGTGTTACTTTATTCTTTTATATAAGACTTGCATTTAATAATAGGTATATTTTATTTTAAGCTTGAAAGACCGTTTTAAACAAGTAAAGGGGTCATTGTTTCAACCCACAGATCAAGATCAGTTTACGAGAAAAGCAATTTTCAATTTATATCCCACAAAATAATTTGTTGCTTTCAACATTTATTTTCTAACTTGTATCCTAAATAGACTGTAGAGCGTGATAAGGAAATGCAATCAGGAAAGTTTGTGTTGTTAAATATCGTTTCAAATATTTTTATAGAGTCTCTTTGATTTTATATCCACCAAATTGAGTCCCATTAAATCTATATCCATAAATTCCGAGATTATTTTATTCTGAACAACTTGCGAGATTGCGCTGCAAAATTATTTTCAGAATGTTTTCATATTAGTGACATATATTGATTGGCTAAAGTTAAAATACATTCTGTAAGACCAGGAGGCACCATGTGCAGTTTTTGATGTTTACGACGAAACAAAGAAGCAGACTTTTGTTTACCGTTTTATGACAGTCTTGGCTCGGAAAGTTATGACCACAAGAAAAGCAAGTCACACAAATTGCAGGTATGGTTGGGGAAAATTATCCTAGGGCCAAGCCTTAAACCAAGCTTCATTGGAAGGTGAAAAAACCAATAATGCAAAGATACGACATCGCACTGAGGAGCATCCAATGAGAGCAAGGAGGGCGTATCTGAACACCAGGCCAAATTATGTGATGCAAGGAGGAAAGTCAACGATTATAATATAATCATTATTCAAGAATTGAAGAGAGAGAGAGTCACGATTTCAAGCAGTGTTATTCAGAGATAGTCGTTATTCATTTGAGTAGTGAGAATGTTGTAGAAGAAGACGAAGTCTGACTCCATATGTTAGAAAAGGAATTGGAAAATGTGACAGTCATTCTGAGTTATAGACCCGAAATACAGAGGTATGTACCAGTTATCATGTATGCTATGCCAATTTTTAATTTTTTGAATAAGATTAAAAAACCTGGTCTCACATGGTGCTTTTCTCCTTCTTAATGTTAATAAATCCATGTGATTTTAATCATAATAGAGGTGTGAATAAATGATAATTTATTTTTAAGGTTAATTAGGATTGTAATGTGCAGTGTTGTGATTTAATGATTATATTAAGGAACTCGTGCAAATAATAAATGGTGCGTTTTGCAGCTACGGTAGCAATGGACAAATGTTACGATTCATGACCCTTTTAATTAAGAATAATAATTTAATCCAAAAAATTCATTTAAAATGTAAACCCAACTCAAAATTTATTCACTGCACATTCATATTTATATTAATTCAAAAGTTAAAGAAAACTATTTACATATGTTTGCGTAACATTTATCTTTATATATAACATTCATATAACTTCCGTATATCTATCTTATAATCTTATAACTTTCTGTGTTGTAGAATATAAGAATTCGACTAACTCAAGTTTAAAGCAATGTTGGCTCGTGTCCGGGAAAACTCGGAATAGAGCCAACTGGGATTAGCGGTCGTTCTGTAATTACATTCTGTTTTCCATTACATTATTGAAAGGAAAAACCTTAACAATACATATAATTTGATTATTGATTCTTCATAGCTTGTCGGTATAAAATAATATATGTTTTTGAATTAAAACTTTATTTATACTTTTATAAAAATTATTGTATGACATTTGATTTAACACTATTTTATAACACTGGTGAAACTCGCAAGCATTCCACCCTATGATTCGTTAAATAATATTATCTTAAATAAAAATTGAAGCTTTAAAATGCATACCAACATCTTTAGATAATATCTATATATATAAAGAAGAAAAGTGTGCATTTATCTATATATGATCCACCATAACTGGAGAACGGCTGAGTCGAATTTCATGAAATTTATCTTGGTAGTCTTGAAATCGTCCCAAGTAAAACATAGGCCATGTTTCCAGATTCTACAACCAGTGGTTCTCGAGATATTAGTTCAAAACGATACTTTTTCCTAGGAGATATACTCTCTAACTCCATGATTCACAACTGAAAAGGTTAGACATTGTTGATTTAAAACGTAATGGTCAATTAAATCTCTGAGTTCAGTGGGAGTTTATTGAACGTATTAGACACTTTTGAAAATTGCAGATTTGAGATATAATTTTTACTCTCTAACTCCATAATTCACAACGAAAAATGTTGGACATTGTTGGTTTAAAACGTAAAAGTCAATTAAATCTCTGAGTTTTGTGGGAGTTTATTGAACTTGTGAAAATCGCAGGTTTGAGATATGAATTTAAATGGAAACTATCACCATGGTGTATTTCTCAGAGACTTACTCAACAACGAAAAGTATTAAGAAATCACAAGACAGATTATCATTCATAAGACATTGATTATGAAACGCTTTCTAACTTTGATTTTATTTAAACATCTATAAAATGCGATACATTAAAGGGTAACATATTACAATCGGCCCTATATGTTCTGGTGTAATTTTTATCATAGTTTTGCATGGTAATTCCCGAGCAATACCGGGTAATCGCTGGTAGTTTTAAATAAAACTTAGTTTTAGATCTTGAAAAAAATAAATGACATTGATTGATTTATAATTAAGATTCTTGCTAACTTTTTTTTATGGAAAATAAAAAAAAAGAAATAAAAACAAAAAAGAATAAAAGTTAGAAGATGTGACACTGTATTTTATAGCGTAATTGTGATAGACCCTGTGCACCATTATAAGCCTCACGTTCATTGCTCTCCAATGACGTCACATGCAACCGAGCGCCATCGACTGTTTTGAAACAGTATTTTGGGCCATTATGTCACGAAATCTAATTTCCCGGCATGGTGACTTAGATTTTTGGGAAGAGGCGCTCAGAACCAATTAAATTTTATCTACTAAATATCAAAGTTGGTATTTTACTTGTGTTATAAACCGCCGAAAAATTTAGTTAAATGCAATACTTTACTTTTTACGTTAAATACAATACTTTGCTTCCATCACAGTACGTGTAACTGCAAAGGGTTGTAATTGGATCCAAAAATATATTTCATGATTTCTATGGATTTATAGGTTTAGGGTAATCCTAAACACGAATGCATTATTTTAGTATTGCGTCTGTGTGCGTATATATAAATCTGTTCGTCTATGTCTGCCCATTTCATGTAAATGCTTAACAGTCAGAGGACTTATGCGTTACTTTTTATACTGATAAAATATTGTATTTGAATTTGTAGCAAAATTTCATTTTAATACTAATAAATAAAAATAAAATTTATGTTTTATTTTCAAAAGACCTCAAGCAATTTGAAAGAAACATCCGGGACAACTTGAATAATAATAAATATGCTTTTATATATGAGTTAAGTGGCTGTTTTATACTCCAGATTTAAGAACAAATTAATAACGTAATTCCCACTATGCTAAAATAAACCGTTACTCTGATATTACAGTTTTTCATTTTTTAAATTTGACGACAAATTGTCGTTATTTTAATATGTGCCAATTCACTAAACGTAAAAGCAAATCATTCTAAAATTACAAATCGATACGACAAATCGATTCAAATAAATTACCACACTATTTATTTATATGAACAGTAAAAATAACAAATTAATTTGAGCCTGTAAATAAAGACATGTATTATCTACAATATTAATTTCCGTAAGTGGCGCATACTGTTAACACGCAATTGATTATTTCACGGAGTTATTACAGGGGGAGTTAATAAAGCTGAATGCAGGACCCCAAAACGTCAGCAGGACACAGCAATTAATCACAAGTACATCCATTTCTGTCTTGAGCGTAATATATTTAATGCAAAAGTTATACTCAGTCCCTCCAACTGTCAATTTACGTTATATAATGCAAACGCGCAATCTTCATAATGCGGATATCCAGAATATTGGGAAATATTTTTAGTCCCATGAGCTTCCTCTTAAGTAGATTTTGCTGTATCAATCAACATAATGTTTGTCGGCAATTAATTTCAAGCACATATGTTAGAGCAAGAACATAAATCTGTGACCTAACAAGATAATAAATGTCCCCAAATGCATCAACCTTAAAATACATCAACAAAAGTCAAAATATATCAACAAATGTGAGTTAAAACACATTAACAGAAGTAAAAATATACTCCCTATCACATACTCCCTATCAAAACTTGATACTTTAGATTTTGAATTTTCAAAACTGAGATAAAAAAAATAAATTGTGTTATCGGTAAAGTACAATCTGCAATGCCTGTTATATCGTTATTGAATAATCATGTTGATAAAGATTTCTACAAAATATATTGTGATTTCACGAAAAATTACCACTTCAGAGTAAAAACATCCTAGCCAAGTACAAGAAACAAACATCTCTTTCGAAGTTATAAAATATAAACATGGTTTGCTCTAAGTTCTCGCAAGAACGAAGGTGTACTTTCAGGTCTAGGATACCCTGTTGAATGATGAAATTTTTTTTTCAAACCAGAGTTAAGATACTCCACTAGTTTATATCGTATATCAAGTGATGGAAATCGAATTCTCTATATAAAATCACTTTATAAATTATGTACTACACTTCTCTGTAATAATTAGAAATACAGCTGCCCTGTAGAAAGCAGTAAGTTTTTAAATGCAGCTTCCCAGTAAGAAGCAAGGAGTTTTTAAATGCAGCTGGCTAGTAGGAAGCAAGACGTATTTAAACGCAGTTGCCCAATAAGAAGCAGGAAGTTTTTATTTACATAAAAAGTAGGAATATTTTGGATTAAACTTTGGTTTATGTGTTCAGATTTCGCATTAATCTGGTTTGTATTATTTCATGATCGTTTGATTCTTATGTCTGAGAGACGTAATTAAAAAAATAAATAAATAAAAAATGGAATTTCGCACTATTTTGAACATATTTGTATATGCAGTCTGTGGTAAAAAATAATATTTTAACGAAAGTAAAGTGCATTAAGCATTAAATTTGGTGGAAATAATATTTAAGTAGTAATTATGATTATTTTAATTTGGGGTCGAGATCGGGATATTATGTACAAAGCTATGCGTCCAACATAAAACCCACATGTTATTCAGTTCAGAGTCAATCTGTAAATAAACCTAATACCTGAAAGATAAGCACTAAATAAACTGCTTATTAACGACACCTCTAATTTTTATCACATGATTGTTTATTTAAGCAAACATATCCTTTTGACTAACATTTCTAATTACTGATTTTACACTTGTATTCATTTTCATAATTTTAGAATTTGTTTTCATTCTAAATGTACTTAGAAACGAGTGTGATGACGAAGTAATTACTTATTACACAATCTTTTCCACCTATACCCAAAATTCAAACTCGAATCCCTTGAATCAGAAGGACAGAGAGTAGACCGTGTGATCACAGGTGGAGTTTTCAGATAGCGTGAAGTCTCCTATGAATGAAATATCTGCCTTTTCGATTCTGGGAATTCTGTTATTGAAAGTTCTTTTAGACTGGGAATTACTGTGTTTCGTAAAAGAAGACAGTTGACTTTTTCTAACTTTTCTTTCTGGTAAAGAAATCACAACGAAGTGTATTTTATATAAACCAGAAACTCTATAGAAAATAAGTCCATTAAAATATGAAATAAATCTCAAAACTTCATAATAACTAACTATTATATCTATTTTCTAAAAATTAATATTTTGTGCTGTCTTTTATGAACAATTTAAAAATCAAATACTTCAATTATTTTGACATGTACCAAAATAAAACAGCAACAGGTTTAACAATCGTCCCGTAAAACATCGAAGTATTTTAAATAGGTCTTGACATTGAACTGGCGTAAAATTACCATCAATTACAAACGGAGAAATAAACACACACACAAATATCAGACTAAAAATAGTGTGCGCTAACAAAACGTGCAAATATAACAAAACTAAATGTCAATTTACAATTCTTGTACAAAACGTTCCCTCCTAAATATTTTGTGTAATAAACAGAACCTAAAAATATAAAAATACATTTTGTAAGCACTGTACATGGTATATATACGTTTTGAAATATTATAGCAAACATTTTCTAGAGAAAAAATACAATTTGATGTAACGTCACCAAGATGGCTTCATTGAGAACTTCTACAGTTTTGACTTGCACCAAAATCAGAGCAACAATAGATTTAACAATCGTCCCGTAAAACACCGAAATACAGTTCTTGAGATTGAGTTGACTCAAACTGACAATCAAGCACAAACAGAGAAACAAACACACAAACATCAGACTAAAGATATTAGTAGGTTTATTATGTTTACAAAACATGCAAATACAATAAAATGCAATATTAATTTTCTATTCCCATTACAAAAAGTTCCCCTATTAATGCTTTATAAAATGTACAGAACCTAAAAATATATATTCTGCTAACATGTACATGATATGCACGCTTTCGAAATGTCATAGCAAATATGTCCAAGAAAGAAAAATATAAATTCATATAACGTCGCTAAATTGGCGCTATTGTGCTTAATTTCTTGCCAAATACGTTGCCAAAGAAATAGATAGAGATACAGATAAAGAGAAAGCCTTTTGTTACACGTAGTAGTATTTTTTTAATAAATTACGTTAGTAATGAATTGAACTTTCTTAATTACTTCGGGCATAAATCGATTCAACTTTTTCAAGTTCTATGTTAACAGTAACAACTTTATTTCTCTTAAAAAATAATGCGGCGAATTTTTAATTGGTTTCTTAAACATCTTCGTTATGTCTTATTCCACGCCTTTCGTTCACCATTTTATTGAATAAATTGAATTTCTTTTGTTCTTTATTCTGTGGAGAATCATTAACTTTTAAGTAATATATCCTTATAAGAGGAGTTCTTTTGTTTGGGTTTGATAAGTTTTTACTATACTTTATACTTATATTTGTATTTTTTATTTGCTATTCATTCAGAAAAAAAGTTGTGTTTTTAGTTATTGCATTCCACAAAGGATAAAATAATTATTTTATAGTTTTAACTTTTTAACAAAGAGCATACACATGCGTGTAAGAAATGAAATACTATAAGTAAGAGTATTTCCATGTCCGTAAAACACATAGTAAATATAAAGGAAAAGTATGAGTGGTAAAAATTCCAGCTTTAAGTGTTTGTTAGATTTGACTACTTGCAGTAAAGGAGTGTGTCTTGTGTGTTAGGTGTAGTTAATAATATTCAACAATCAGGTTTCCAATAATATCTTAATGTATATCTGTCTATGCCATTAAAGGATAACAATCGCACTAGAATTAAATATGGTAATATTATTTCATTAGGTAAACAAAATTTCTATTGCTGTTCAGTAAACCTCTCACTTTCTGAAGCTTTATTTTTTCGAAAATTGAAAAATAAAATTAACTAAAATGTGGCTCAATTTCGAATTTCTCATACCAAAATTAATATTTTATCAAATTTTAGAAACAAAAATCTGATGTGGGCAGCACATGGCTTTCTCTGCAGACTTATATCCACGTTATCTTTATTTTATTTCAATTTAATTCACTTTTAATTCGATTTTCTTTCTCATTTGGTAACTGAACTTAGGTGGCGTAGAGAAAATACGAAAAAACTAAATTATCTCGAGAACGATTAGTCCTAGTGTAATGGAGTTATTCTTATTCTTCATTAAAAATTACGTATAAAACAAGTATTTAAAGGATATATTTGAGCATACGTAGATTTTTTTATTTTAGATTTTGGTGATTTTTGCGAGCCATTTCGTAAAAAAAGGCAATTTGTTCTTTTCCGAAACATACCAAAATCTAATCAGCATCAGATCATCTTACAAGTAACTTATATACTAAATTTTGTGAAATTTCATCAATTAGTATTTTAGCTAAAATGAATACATGAAATTTTAACAGTCCATTTCGCAAAAGAAAGGCGGGTTTTTATTTTTACGAATCCTACCAAAAACTAATCAGCACCAGGGTCTTACACGAGTAACTTACATACCAAATTTTATGAAATTCGGTCCATTAGTTTTTTCGTTAGAGTGGATACATACATTGCACAGACACACATAAAAACACAGGGACACACAGACACACACACATACGTCTCGCTAAAAATAGTTTTTTCGTATTCTAGAGGTCTCGAAACATGTAGTAGATCCGTCGAAAACTCGAGTTGTAATTTTCGGCATGATTCCAGTACTTTCCCTATACATTACCATGTATTGCAGGGAAAGTAAAAATGTGAAAAATCGATATCCTGGGTCCAAATGATTATATCTATAGATAAAATCTAATGATTATTATCAATAGATCTAATGATTATATCTATAAATGATTATATCTATTACCCTTCATTTTAAAGAGCTTGAAAAAACCTTTCGATTGATATTATACTTGGCAATGTATCCAACCGGGGGTTAATTGTATCACTGCTTTTCCCCCCAACAATGATTGAAATTGATTCAAACTATAAAGTATCGTGATAATTGAACCGTAAATAAATCCTTTCATGCATGATTATCTCCCATTTTGTCCTACGCTGCTATATTAAAAAATATAAAATTTCGAAATATAAGTTTTCGTTCAAATTAAAAAGAATCCTATCTAGTTCTAGATTCTTTTATATCAAAGCCGGATATAAAGTTTCGTAAAAATCCGCTAATATATGTGGCTGCTATCGTACACACAAGTGATCGATCAGACATATAGACAGACGGACAGGCATCAATCGAAAAATAGCCAACACATATTGAGAAGGTCTTAAAACATATATTGCCATCAAAATCTCGAAACCAAATATTTTTGTGAA
Source organism: Amaurobius ferox (assembly GCA_951213105.1). Classification (NCBI taxonomy): domain Eukaryota; kingdom Metazoa; phylum Arthropoda; class Arachnida; order Araneae; family Amaurobiidae; genus Amaurobius; species Amaurobius ferox. Next base: position 103,839,696 of record OX578147.1, read on the forward strand.
AACAATAGTTTATTATGATATAATATTATGAGTATTTATCTACACTTGCACGAGAAAGTAAAAATCATTATAAAAGTATGTTTGTATTAGATGATTTTAAAGTAATATATATTATATGCATTTTTAGAATGCAAATATATATTTATACGTAGAATGGTACTATTTTACGTAGATAATAGCATATTACTCATTCATGATCGAAAATAGATGTAAGAAATTCAAATATATATTATCACTAATATTAGATCAACATGACCTGAGTGTCCTTAAAAATAAACAAATCGACTTTATTTATATGAGTTTATCACAGCCGCTCTTGCAATATTAGACGTTTCACGTTTATTTATGGAGCTTTTATTGAAAGAATAAATTGATTTTCCTGCAATAATAATTATTTTATTGGTGACAAAAATAAATATTAATTTTCAATTAGACCAGAATATAGGAAACTCAAATTTGGACGATCGGGAAGTGCCACCCAATTTAGACCGGAACCCAGTGGGGGAGGCATCCACAGGGACCGTATCCTTCCTCCCCTACCACCAACCTCTCGGAAGGACTTACGGACCCACATGTTTAACGTGATCGTACTCCACATGAACCCGGCGGTAATTTTGGCAGCGGCGGAAATCGAACCCGGGCTTACCGAGAGCAATTCCTGCGCACCAACCGCTGGGCTTGAAGCACATGTGTATCACATTTTACGGTGTTCCGATGCATGTGTATCACATTTTACGGTTTTCCGATGCATGTGTGTCAAATTTCACGGAATTCCGATGTTCAGATTTTTTTCTATAGACCGCATAAACAGTCAAAAACACGAACAGGAAAACAGATAAACAGGCAGGCATCTAGACATCGCCATCTAGACAGGCAGGCATCTAGACATAATTTTAGACATCGAGTTTATATGGGTTTTTTACCTCATGTGTGGTCTAATCACCCCTGCGTTCTGATAAGAAACATTAATCGCTGTATCTGTGCGAAGGTAATAAATAGTTAATTTTCATTTACGTACTTGTAATGCTGCCTGCATATCATAATATTTCTTCTGTAAATATCGTCTGCATTTATGAAGAATCTATCTTACAGTAAATGCAGATTTCGTATTACATACATGATACAGTTTTCACAATAAACTGCTAAGATTCGCCGTTGACTCTTTATATGGTAAATATTTTTTCTTTCTAAATTAAAACACTTCCTTAAAAACAATATAAACCGTTTATAAAAATATTAAATTATTCTCGCAGTCAATAAACACGTTCGTTATTCAGGAAAAAAAGATAAAGCAACAACGCCTAAAAAGACAAGGTGGTCCAGTCTTGTCACATATATGGTTGTTATGCATTTTTATCCTTATTAAAACGTCTGCTGTTTTGCCACTGAAACATGTTAATCATTTTAAAAAACAGTTTATGCTGTTATTAACAAAGTGTTTTATTTTCAAATTTCAGACGGTAGATTTTATGTGAAATTTCAAATTGGCTTATTAGGCATTAAATGATGCTTTATAGAATTACTAGCAGCGATTACCCGGCGTTGCTCCGTATTTACAATGCAAAACTCTGATAAAAATTACACAGGAACATATAGGGCCGTTAATTTTATACATTGTTTTTTCACTGTGAAAGAACTAAATTCCTTGCATCATATAATAGATAGGTGATAGAGTTCCCATTTAAATTTATATTTCAAACCTGAGATTTTAAAAAGTGACTAATACGTGCAATAAACTCTCATAAAACTCAGATATTTAATTGACTTTCACGTTTTAAATCAACGATTTCCAACCTTTTCCGTTGGGAGTTAGAGAGTAGAACTCCTAGGAAAAAGTTCCATTTACCATTAATATCTCGACATCCCCCTGGTCTTTGAAACTCGAAACGTGGACTAAATTTATGGGGGACTATGTGAAAGCTACCCACAAAATTTCATTAAATTCGGTGCAGCTCTTCTCCCGTGATGATGAGAAAGACGAAAGTTTCGTTTTTCATTAATATCGCAACATCCCCTGGTGTTAGAAAGTCGAAGCATGGACTAAATTTTAAGTGAGGCTAATTCAAGACTACACAACGAATTTTTTCAAATTGAGTTTAGCTGTTCTCCCGTAATGTTGGATCATACATACATATATACATACATACTTTTCTTTTATATATATATATATATATATATATATATATATATATATATATATATATATAGAGAGAGAGAGAGAGAGAGAGAGATAAAACCTCATTGTCTTGATTACGTAAGAAATAAATCGATCCTGCATCTTAAGTAATTCTTAACATTAACATCTTACTCTTAGAAGAAGAATGCGTTGAATTTTTAATTGGTTTCTTAAACATCTAAATTATATTTTATTCAACGTTTTTTATTCATTATTTTATTGGGTAAAATGGATTTTTTTCCTTTTTTTACTTCAAGCTTGGGCGAATCACTAACTTTCAAACAAGATATTTTATTACAAAATGAATTCTTTTGTTTTAAGTTCGATTAATTTTTTTGTATTTTTCCTTTATTGATTCGGGTAAATCAAACACAGCCGCCAGACAATGAATATTGAAGGGAATCAAATTAGTATTTTAATAATATTCTAACCAAACCCGTTATAACATTTTACCAACTGAGAATAAGCATGAATTCATCCATTTATAAAGAAAAGCACAAAATTCAGCGTTTATTTTCCCTTTTTCACTGTTTCCACAATGATTTATTACTTTCCTTATATACATAATGTATAAGGGAAGTATTGTGACGGGGTCGAAAATTCGAATTCGAGTTTTCGACGGGAGAGCACGTTTCAAGCATCCCTGATCACGAATCAAACATTTTTGAAGTGATGTCTGTGTGTGTGTGTGTGTGTGTGTGTGTGTGAAAGTATGTGTGTGTGTGTGTGTGTGAGTGTGTGTGTGTGTGTGTGTCAGTGAGACTGTGGAGACGATAACTGCCGAACGAATGGACCGATTCGAACGAAATTTGGTACAGAAATCACAATCCGTAAACACTGGAAGTCTATTGTTTTTATGTGCAATCGAAAGTTCAGAACCCCCCTAAATTTTCGAGTGAAATTTTGAAAAAATCGTCAAAAAATCATAACCGCTAATAAAGTTACGCAAATAGACATTTCTTATGTAATTTTTCATTATAAAACGATTGACATAAATTTTAGAACGCTAACACGACCCGTTCGCGAGACATTGCACATTTTCAAAAAAAATTATCAAAAAGTAACATAAAATAAAATAAAAATATGTCCTATTGGGAAACATGTTCACTCTCCATATGTAATACCATGTGATAAATTGGGTGACATCATTCTCGTGGATCTAGCTCGTTCCATTCATGAAAAAAATACATTGAGTAATACTTTTGCATTTGAACGCCAATAGTCATTTATCTGCTGTAAGAATAACTTATTTCTCCGTCCATAACGCTTGGCGAGATTTTGGCGACAAATTTGGCGGAATGTCGCCAACTTGGCGACATTTTTAATTGTTGCCAAATTTACAAAAATCTCGCCAAACGGATAAAAATGACATTAATCCAATGAAAATGACGTCTAATTGAAGAAAATTCAATATCTTAGAAAGAATATAATTATCTACTATAAGAATAACATTTTTTTAACAGTAAAAGTAGTAAATTCATTGCATTTTATAAGGATAGTCATGTGCTGCCCACATCAGATTTTTTAGACTAGTTTCTCTGTTTGTGTCTTTGCTTGTTTCGGTCAATTTTTGAAATCAATTTTCGAACCACTTTTATACAGCCGAATTTATTGAAATTTTTACACACATACGTGATTGCCATTCGAATCTCGATTGATTGTCGGCCATTCAATCTGTTACTCGGTCATATATATATGTATATATATGTATATATATGTATATATATGTATATATATACATATATACATATGTATATATGTATATATGTACATATATACATATATACATATATATATATCTATATATATATATATATATATATATATATCTATCTATATATATATATATATATATATATATATATATATATATATATATATATATATATTTATATGTATATATATATATATATGTATATATATATATGTATATATATGTATATATATATGTATATATATATATATATATATATATATATATATATGTATATATATATATATATATATATATATATATATATATATATATATATATATATATATATATATATATATATATATATATATATATATGGCCGTGAATTTGCTTCTATGGTGATGTTAATATTACTTGAATTGTATTTTTATTTTTTTTATTTTTACATAATTCTTATTATTACATTTCAAATATATATATATATATATATATATATATATATATATAAGGCTTGACGATAAGACTAGTCAGAACTGCAAATAAAGATTGTAAATGTGGCATTCGTAAAAAGTTTTATCAATTAATATGTTGTTAATGAAATAAACATACTCTTTATATAAGTAGTCATAAGTCAGTAATGTGACTACAATTGTTTCGTTGGTATTATAAACCCCCTTCAGGATAAAATATAACAGTTATAACAGTATGCACACTTAACTGACGCTGAGAGCGAACTGCCGGCCAAACAGGTATTTTTCTCTTAGCTAAAAGGTTGTTATTGTTGTTCTAACTGTTATATTTTGGTCTAAGGAAGAGAGATTATAAAGCCCTCGAACCAACTCTAGTCACGTAACTGACTTATGACTGCTTTAACCAAGGAAGTTTTATATTTTATCTTATAAACAACAGTTTACTTTATTAATTAAATATCTGCTAACATCATAAGGTAATTAATATATTGAAAATATTTATTACTTGAAAACTTATGCTGCATTTATAAATTAACTCATTTTCCATATCAACTACTTACCAAACATAGTATTTAAAAGATTGTCAAATAATGTTATAAAAATAAGTGTAATTCCTCAAAAGTGTAATTCCTTCGTAAATGACAGCATTTAATGTTTCACTGCTGTAAAAACTGAAAACTAATAATTTAAGCACGTGTTCCAAAATACGCTGCATTAAATTAATATGGAGCTTGCGTGAATTGTGTCAGCAAAGGTGCAGACACACTGTCAATCTCAATATCCAAGATGTCGCAAAGTCTTCTAGGATATTAACAATTGCGTGCGTGTTGCCATTCCAATCATCATTAATCTTGCATTTTTCGTCGGTTTTTGCGAAGCGGGAACCATTATAATATTTCCTAATGAGGAAGCGAGCGCAATCAAATGTCTATTCCACGCAATTAGCTGAAAACTAATGCAATTAAACTAACATTATGCAAGCAGGGGAGGTGAAGTTAATTATATTAACGTAAAATATCCATTTCTTCAATTGTAGCTAAAATATATTATACATGGATTTTATAATGGAATGTACTTTATAAATGTTGAAATACAGAGGAAAACATATTCTAATATATTGGTTATTCGTCATTTTGTGAAAGATATATAATTTGAATTACTAATAGACTACCAGAGACAGGGAAATGTATACTCAGAATTTATATTCAGCAATTGTAATAGGCTTTATTTTTTTTAAATATACCATTGACAATGCCTAAAATAAGCACTTCCTCTAATATCAAATAAGTGGAAGATTTAAATGTATTTACAGAATAAATAACGTCATTAATTAGAATTAACGATGCTGTTAATTCTCTTATTAAATTTTATATCTGTTCTCTAAATATTGGTCATTTTATTCTTCCATTAAGAAGCGCGATATCACATGACATAATTGTACAATTATTGAAATTGAGTATGATTATTTTAAACGTAACTAGAGTGATTACCATTGTCTTCTTTTTAAAGCCACACCGTAAAAAAAACAAATATCTAATTTTTACTTTCTTATATTATGGACCAGGACATTTTTATCAGCAGTTAGAGAGAAAAATTTGTTATTTCTGTGCATTTTTAAGTATATACATATCGATATGGTAAGGTCACCTACCTTGTGTTGTTTAGCCTCTAGCTTTCTGTCCCAAGCAAACATCATCATACGTAATTACTCAATTTTGAAATTTTATCGCAGGAATGGATTTTCCTCCCCGACCAACTATACTTGAATTATCCTGGGAGAAAAATCATTGCAAGTCAATTGTATAGATGAGTGGTTGGCTCTGAGTACAGCTCGCCGTGTGAATGAGCATGGGTGAATATTTGAATTGGACCAGTCCGCGTAAGTGTTTTCTACGTGACTAATAATGGATTGGAAAATACATTATTCATTTTTGCCACTACAGTTGTTCTTTCATTGACGCTGATTCAGTTTACACGGTTTCAGTTAACCGCGCTTTACAGGACTCAAAAAAAATAATTGAAAAATTAAAGAAATGAACGGTTTAATAGTTTCAAACCAGTGATGGGTCTGCATTCTTTGAGTAGCAGTGGTTTTTTAATTACTCAAATGTCGTTTGAGTTGGAGATATTTTTTAAAAATAATATTTTTTATTACATGTTATTTGAAGGTACTGCAATTGCCCATGTAGCGTTGTGATGGGTAAGAATGATTTTATTAGCTTTTTATCCTTTGAAACTGCATCTGATAATGTATAGGGCAAATTGTACTGCATCTGATACTATGCAGTACACATTGTACTGTTTCTGATACAGTTCAGTACAAAATGTACTGCATCAGATACTGTGTAACACAAAGTGTACTGCATCTGATACTGTGCAGTATAGAGTGCAGTGAATTTGATAGTGTGCAGTACAGAGTGCACTGAATTTGATACTTTGCTGTACAAAGTGTATTGCATCTGATACTGTGCAGCACAGAGTGTACTGCACCATTTCATGCACAGAGTGTACTGCACCTATCGTTTGAGGTTTTGACTAAAACGTCATAATCTCTTACTTTCATATGTTCTAGTGAGAAAAACAGTACAATGTAATTGTACATTGTAGTGTATAGAATGTGCAATTTATTATTACTTTATTTAATGTAGATAATGTCTTATGGTGCCAAATTTATCAATTAAAATTTTACCATATATTGAACCAATGTCACATTATACCTAGAATTCAGTGTTATCCGCCGTTCCATTGATTTTCTTTAAGTATTTGAACTTACTACCCTCTACTATATATTCAATATAATCAATATAACGATACGTAAACATTTGTTTATGCTGTGTGTTTGAATGGATGAATGGAGTGGTGTATATACAGGGATTATCAACATAGTTAACCTCGATTTAAGGAAAGGTTTTAAACATATACTTCTAATTTGAATTTTTAAAATAATTAAATATGAAATTAATTCATGTACTTTCATAAATTTTCATAAAATTAATAATAAATTTGCATATTTTCATAAAAACAGGGGATTTGGATTTTTATACAGTCCCTTGACCCAAAACAGTTCAATTATAAAAATGTTGTGCTGCACAGTAACTAGTGACAAAAAATAACCCTGGGCAATTGTCTGTGATATTATTGAATATAGTTATAGTAACAGTAGTAGAAAAACTGAAAAACTGCTGACTAAATTTGCAGGGGGAGGGGGAGGTAATCCTGATTTTTTTAAAAGCAATAATTGAAGTTTTTTTAAAAACTTGTTACTGTATTGCACACATTTTTCTATTTAAACATGTTATTCTAATTTAAGAGTTTATTCTTTCATTGCCGAAAAAATGTTCAATTATGAAAATGTTGTGCTGCACAGCAACTTGTGGGACGAAAATAACAATATAAAATCATCTTTGATATTTATAAATATATTGTACAAATAGAACAAACTACCAAACTAGAATAAAATTGGAAAATTAAATTAAATTTCCCTTAGCCTTTTGAATCATGCTATATATAGGGATGACTACAAATTAAAACCAGACTTGCATAAAACGTGTCTCCTTAACAATTTCGTTTATTGCTGAATAAATTTGCAGCAGGAATTACTGATGTTTTTAACAGCAATAACTCGCCAAATATTGCGCAGAATTGTGGCTTCTTTTAAACTTGTTGTTGTACTGCGGACATTTTTCTCTTTGAACATTTTATGCTCAATTAAGCGTATAACATTAATCATATTCCCTATTTCTTTTTTAAATACCACCACCAAACAACATGCACAGAATAATTCTTATTTAATTCCAAAATAATTTCAAATTATAAATATGTATCTAAATATAATCGCAGAATTTCGATAGACGCGGACAACTAAGATGAAACATCCCGTGTACTTAAAAGCCAATTTTTCCGTATTTCCCGCGCAGCGAAAATTTTCTCATCATTGACTTTTATCTTCATGTTGGCAAAATTTATTCATTTTGCCGACATTTAAATGTTGTCCCTTTGGTGATAGATAGATTAATATTCTGGAATCGAAATATATAGCGACAATTAAAGGTTACCGATAGATATATTAATAATGTTCTTGAATCAAATATATAGCGACAATATATAACGACATTTATTTGTTGCCAAGTTATAGATTAACAATGTTCTTGAATCAATATATATAGATAGATACATTTAAATGTTGCCGAGTTTGCGATAGACAGATTACTGATGTTCTTGAATTAAACTGCATAAATAGTGACATTTTAATGTTGCCGAGTTGGTGATAGATAGATTAATAATGTTCTTGAATCAAAATATATCGTGAGTTCTATTGCTCGTTGGACGGGTTTGTTTTTCTAGAGCACCGAGTAGATTTTACGTTCTATTAGGAGATCAATGGGGTTATATAGTAATTATTGTTTGCTAGGAAATATTGTAAAGGTGTCGGAACAAACACGCAGGCATCTTTTGATAAAAACAACAAGTTTATACTTAAAAGTGTAGAAAATCATAAAATAAACACCCATTAACGTAATATACAAATCATAAATCAGAATGTACATGGTCCAACCTGTCTATCATCGGCTGCAGAAACACACGCAACGTTCGAACTCGTGCATCGCACTTCGCATCTTAAGAACCTGGTTGCCAGCACCACCTGCCGTCCGCAATCTCCGCGGCTGATATTTAAATGTAGATGCTTCTTTCCCTGGGGAAGACACTGCTTGAAAAATAAGAAGTCGAGAAATTGTTAATCCTTACAATCTTATAGTAATTAATAACATTTATCAGAATTGTTTGTCAGCATAAGTATTTCCCTTTTACATAATACCTATTTAAGTTAAATATAATGAGTATTTTTTGTAATTTTAAGAGTATTTTATTACCCACAATTATAATACATACTCAAATGGTAAAAACATATACTTTGCATAGCAGATCTATCTATACTTATATTATATATTTTAATCATAATCAAAACATATCATTTATTGACTTAAGTCCAAGCCAACGATATTTTTTGTCTTATTTTATGTAACGGTATAAAGCATACCTCTTCCGATACTTCAGTATTCATAATCTCAGAAAAATATCTTGCAGTTGCACGCAAGAGATTAATATTCCGCGTTTTGCGTTCGTCCTTCTGCGACAGAAGTCGGATTTATTATTCAGAATGAAGACGGTGGATCCATCATTTCTACAATATAAAAATTGAAGCATTCTATGAATTTTTAAATCGACGTCATGGCATGAAATCTAATGCTAGCTGTCATTTAGAAACATAAATCATGCCATTTGCTCCCATATGAAACAAATGCTGAAATTAAATATTAAATGTCAATCAAATGTCAAATTAATAAAAAAGAAACATCGAGGAATTATTGAAGATTAAATCTGGAAGAACAATGTTTGGCATATATTTATGATACTTAGAATTTAATTACTTTTTTGCAAAATTGAAGATAGATATATGAAAGAAAATGCAATAATTTAAAAAAAAATATTTGGAAAGTACATGAATATTTAAGTTATGTTGAAAGATTTATTATAAAACGTGTATATAAGTTATGTTGAAACATATATGGAAATCGTATTTTCGAATTTAGTTTCAATTTCTTTGTTTTTAACACTTTACAACAAAGTTGAAAAGTGTTTATGACTTTGTTCATTCTGTCTGTCTGTCTGTCTGTCCGTTAGCACGATAACTGCCGTAAAAATGACTTAATCAAAATGAAATTTTAGTATGTTGTTCAGACGGTCTATAGGACCTATGGGAATATATAAATGAATAATATCACCCAATTAGTTTTGGATTGAACCCGGGTTGAAAAAATGGAATACATTGAGCCCTATAGGACCTAATTTTTCAAGCATTTTTTAAGCGGATTTAAAATTCACAAATTGCTTCGAAAATTTTAGGCAATATTCAAATTGTTCCATAAAATATATAAAAAAAAATTCAGCGAAATATATTCAGTTGTTTTTTAAATAAAAATTAAAATAATAATAACACCTCTTATATGAAGTGATCACGTGTCCATGATATGAAACGATCACATGACCCACTTCAAAATGATATATGGCATCCATCTTGTGTCAAAATCGTGATTTTTAAAGTTCTTTTTAATTCATATTGAGTGTTGTATCCGTCCTAAACCTACTTTATTTTTGCCTAAATTCTGTGCGCCTACATACTGAAACAACGCAATGACAATATATTTCAGTTTAAATGCTCTTCCAAATTTGATTATTTCTACTATTAAGCCTATTTTTCACCTATGTAAAATGTAAACAGCAAAATATGTAGAATGAGTTGTATTAGAATCGCTGTAATTCTTTAACACAAAATCATTTAGTCCATGGAGTCTGCTTAGCTGATATGAATGAAATATTCATTGATTTTAGAAAGAGAAGGACGATATTTTTCGCTGAAATTTTACGCATAGAGTTTACTTACTTGCAGCTCAATGGTCTTAATTTTTAAATAAAATAAATTATTATAGTATTGTGATGAATGACATGAATGGGGGAATTATTTATGAATGAAATGTTGCTTTTATAGAGAGAACCAGGCGTGTTATTTTTTTATGACATCATTTGAATGGATTTCAGTTGTTTTCGATGAAGTTTTCAAATATAATAAATTATCGTAGTATTATGATAATTCTAAAATTATTACCGAGGAATGTATCACATTTTAGAGATGTTTAAACCAGGCAATTTATACTTTAATGCCATCATTTGAATGAAGTTAATTTTTTTCGATGAAGGTTTAAGGTTTCAAATATAATAAATTAATGTAGTAGTGTGATAAGTTTTAAAATATTACCGAGGAATGTATTGCATTTTAGACATGTTTAAATAAAATTGCATTGAAGTTGGAAAGTGTTTCATAATCAATGCTTTAAGCATGATTGATCTTTCTTGTCATATATAACCTCTAACACAGCAGGGATGGCGATTTGCCTCATTACAGGCGATAGCCGCTCGTCTTGGCGATATTTTTTCAAAATGGCGCATTTAAATGTTACCGGTATGGCGATAGATATATTAATAATGTTCTTGAATCAAAATTTATAGCGTCTTCTATTGTTCATATGGCAGGTGTGATTTGTTCGAGAACCGCATTGAATTTGTACTTAGTACAAAATCAAATATTGAAATCATAAGTAAGCAAAACAGCGTTGGACATTCCCGTAATTTTAATTATATATTCACAATTGCAGCCGGCCGTAATAAAAGGGAATGTAATTATAAAATTAAATAGCATAACTATCTTTTTCAGAAGGCGTTTATCACTATTCCGGAATTTAATAAAAATTACTTGCAGTTAGCGACGGTTTAGAGAATAATTTAAATTTATTTCAAACTTTGATTATTCAGGGTAGCATTTAAGTGACTGCTGTTTTAAAACAGGCCCTTGTATATAAAAAAAGTGCTCATTTTATCCACTGTTCTCCAAAAATTTACAAAAGATACAAATTCTCAAATAGAGTTTTAAACAGGTGTTTTATATCATTAATTTTAGTCCTTTTAGTTTCCAAACCATTTGCATTTAGCTTTTTTTTTTCGTTGATTTTCCGGTAAAAGGTACCACGTTTATGTTTCCCAACCGGCTGTTTTTTTAACTGTTTTCTTTTTCTTTTTTGGATTATTTTCGCTTATGTAGTTTCTTAAACCAATTGTTTATGATACTAATAACTATTCAGTCATTTGGAACGAGTTGTTCCCATACTGTAATTTTCCGGATGAGGGCAAATTATTTATTTTCCGAAACCTGCTGTTTCCTTTATTTGTATCTGCTCTGTTTTCTTTTATGTTTGTATGTAGTAGACTACTTGTTTTCAAAATATCTGATTTTTAGTTTCTTTTACTGTTTGTTGCTTTGGTTTTATATTTGGTTATTTATTTTTATTTTTACTGGTTATTTTATTTTACACACTACTTATTTAATACTCCCGTAAATTAACTGTTATGTGGTACTGTATTTTGGGGGATTTTTTGCATTTTCCTGATGTTCATATCACACTAATTCAAAATATTTTGTGTTTAACTTTTCTTGTTTTCGAATGCACAACGTCTTCGTTCTTGAACCATTTAAATAATTTTCATTTTTCCGTTGATAGACATTTTCTTGCTTTTGTGGTGTAACTGATCATTTTCATTTATTATGCAGAAAAAATAAATATTTTACCTCCAAAAAAGGTTGATACTTTTACATATTTATTTCATGAATATCTATTAAGTTTCTTAATTTTCCGACAATTTAGACATAATAAGGTGATTATCTTTCATACTATCCTTGTGACAAATAGTCAATTTTTAAGAACTAAAATTTTAATCTTTAATTTTATGGTATTTGTTCGAAAATAAGTATCGGTTAAAACCATTTTAAATTTAACCTCTCATTATGCATGAATTTTGAAATACATTTAGTCACTACATTTTTAAATATTTCTAACCATAAGATCTAAGAGAACACGGCAGTTAAAAGAATATCCTGGAACACTGCATCTTTCAAAGTCACGTTAATAACATAATACATGCTTTACACTCTGTTGTTTATTCACATAAAGAAGCAGTAACTTTTGACAAAAAGAACATTAATATTTTAAACGTTGTTTGAAAAATATCGTCGTAAACTTGCAGTCACGTGTATGTCTTTAAGTCTTTAAGATCCTCTAAAAAGGCAGTAATTAGCCTGAAGCATTTTTGAATCAGTTATTGTTTACATGATGTTTGCTTTAAAAGACAGAACAATTAATTTTCTAAAGAAATTTATATGTTAAATATACCACCGTTATGCATGAGTCATAAATTCTATTAGCTTAAGAGTGAATTGCAGATTTCTCTTTATTGTTAAAAAATAAAAATATATAAATAATTTTAAACAACTACGGATTTAATTAAGATGTATGAGAGGTAAATGCATTAAAAATTCCATTTTGACAAAGTTTATTTTTTATTTACTTAAATATTTGTAGGATGGAGTTCGACATCGCTATTTATTTTTAGTACAACTCTCAGAGTTTTCAATATTTGATGTTCATTTTTCGTGCAATAGGAAATTCTTCAAACAGAATACGTGCACATATTGAGATAACGACATATATTTATTTATATTGAGTTTTCGTGTGCAAATATTTTGAAAGATAGAATATATTAGTTGATTGTTGTTCTAAATATTTAAATACATGCTTCCAAATGTTTCCAAATGTCAATTAAAACATACAAGCACCCACGTGAGGTAAAGTGAAGTGCATTAAATGCTGCTATATAGTCATTGCATTGTCCATAGTAAAACTTTTACAAACCCAATTACTTTGTAAAAAATCTGATGTGGGCAACACATGACTTTCCTTATATAATGTAATGAATTTACTACTTTTACAGTAAAAAAAATAGGTTTTTCTTATAGTAGATACCTAATATTCTTTCCAAGATATTGAATTTTCGACAATTAGTCGACATTTTCATTGATTTAGCGTCATTTTTATCCATTTGGCGAAATTTTCGTTAATTTGGCAACATTTCAAAAAGTCGCCAAGTTGGCGACATTTCGCCAAATTCGTCGCCAAAATCAAGCCAAGCATTATGGACGAAGAAATAAGTTATTCTTACTGCAATAAATGACTATTGGCGGTCAAATACAAAAGTATTACTTAAAGTATCTTTCTTTATGAATGAAACGAACTAGATCCACGAGAATGATGTCATCCAATGTATCGCATGGTGTTACATATGAAAAGTGAACATGTTTCTCAATAGGAAATATATTTTTTTTATATGAATTTTTAATAATTTAAAAAAAAAATGTATAATATCTCGAGAACGATTCGTGTTAGCGTTCTAAAATTTATGTCAATCGTTTTCTAATGAAAAATTACATACGAAATGTCTATTCGCGTAACTTTATTAGTGGTTTTGATTTTTTGACGATTTTTTCAAAATTTCATTCGAAAATTTAGGGGGTTCTGAACATTCGATTGCGTATAAAACCAATAGGCTTCCAGTGTTTACGGATTGTGATTTTTGTAACGAATTTTGCTCAAATCGGTCCATTCGTTCTGCAGTTATTGTCTCCACAGTCTCACTGACACACACACACACACACAGACATCGTTTCAAAAATGTTTGATTCGTGATCAGGGATGCTTGAAACGTGTTCTTATTTTCGACCCAGTCACAATACTTTCCTTATACATTATGTATATAAGGAAAGTAATAAGGGATTGTGGGTGTAGCTCTATCTAAAGTAAAGTGACCATGTCTGATTGAATAAAATCCATTGCAACTTCTCTAACTGATAATTTAAAATATTAGGCTAGCGAACACAACAAACTAGTTAGATTGACATAAAATCCAAATATAAAGTTATTGAGTATGGCGAAAATAATTATATTATATTAATGATCTATTATATATTAGCGTATACTGGATTGTTCACATTTTGTATACAACAGAATCAATTTTGTATACAACAGCGTACACTGAATTGTTCAACGTGAATAACCCTCTAAATTTATTTTCACAGTGAGAGTGTGCTCATTCCATCTGTAAAGTAAAGTATTGGTCATTAGCTACGCAATTTCAACCAGGGTCGCACGAAACTCTTATATGCAGGGTTATAAATTCTTTACAAAAATTGGAACACCAGGCATTGTGCCACGGTGACACCTGCATTGCCTTTCAATGTCAGCTGTCATATTATTTCTGTATTTCAAATATATATTCTAGCTTCGTATTTTGAACAGACTGTATATTAGAGTCCTATGCATGTAAGTATTGTTCCTTTCAGCTATATGACAGTTGGATGTTCTAGCCATTTGCCGAAAAGCACATTACCAAATAGAAACCTTTTATAAGAATTTTATTGTCTCTAAATCTGTGCATATGTCATTTTGTTGTCTATCTTTTTTACTTTCCTTATATACATAATGTATAAGGAAAGTATTGAGACGGGGTCGAAAATTCGAATTCGAGTTTTCGACAGGAGAGCACGTTTCAAGCATCCCTGGTCACGAATCAAACATTTTTGAAGTGATGGCTGTGTGTGTGTGTGTGTGTGTGTCAGTGAGTCTGTGGATACGATAATTGACGAACGAATGGACCCATTCGAACGAACTTTGGTACATAATTCACAATCCGTAAACACTGCAAGCTTATTGTTTTTATACGTAATCGAATGTTCAGACCCCCCCCCCCAAATTTCCGAGTGAAATTTTCAAAAAATCAAAACCGCTAATAAATTTACGCATATACACATTTCTTATGTAATTTCTCATTAGAAAACGATTGACATAAATTTTAGAACGCTAACTTGAACCGTTCACGAGATATTGCACATTTTCCAAAAAAAATTATCAAAACGTCACATAAAAAAAAATATTTCATATTGAGAAACATGTTCACATTTCATATGTAATACCATGCGATAAATTTGATGAAACCATTGTCGTGGAGCTAGCTCGTTCCATTCATACAGAAATATAATTTGAGTAATTCTTTTGTATTTGAACACCAATAGTCATTTATCTGCTGTACGAATAACTTATTTCTTCGTCCATAACGCTTGGCGAGATTTTGGCGTCGAATTTTGTGGAATGTCGCCATCTTGGCGACTTTTTTAAATGTTGCTAAATTAACGAAAAACTCGCCAAATGGATAAAAATGACCCCAAATCAATGAAAATGACGACTCATTGACGACAATTCAATATCTTGGAAAGTATATAAATATCTACTATAAAAATAATCTATTTTTTTGCAGTAAATTTAGTAAATTCATTGCATTATATAAGGAAAGTCATGTGCTGCGCATATTAGATTTTTTTAATAGGTTCGTTTTCATAGCTCTTCAACTTATTTGCATGCATTGATTGTACATGCCCACTTTATTATAGATGGATTTAACGTGTACATTCATGGACTGTTCCTTGAATTTTTTTTGGTGTGCTTAAAACTATTCATAGGAATCCCGCATATACAATATTAATGAAGGATATGCACTCTCTGTCGTTTCGCAGCGAAAAATTCAAATGACCCCAGCCATGAAATTTGGTAGAAAGATGCCTCGTCGACACCATGCTTTGGGCTACTAAGGGACAAATGGGGCACTGCTGAATATCACTGATATGCTTGAAAGAAGATAGGAAATGTCAAAAGAAGCCTTAAATTTAAAAGAACCCTTCGGTTATTGAAAAAACACGTACACAGGCCACTGGAGACTCAGTGCAAGAGGAAGAGAACTCAGTCCGTGCTTGAAACTAAACAAAAAGTCTGGAGAGAGAAGTTAACATTATTAAAGTCATTACTGAATTAGCTAACCATGCGGGATTATTCTTATGACTCTGGGCTCAAACATCAATTGGCCAAAGCCGGTTCCTACGTTAGAATATTATTAAAAATGAAATAGGATAAAACCTGATGTTAAACTGTAGCGACTGAAATGGCAAACTTCCAGTGATTAAAGGATAGCATCCTTGTATGTATGTGATTATTCAGTCAAGCAAAACATATTGTTTAAAATTTATCTCAGTGCTAAATGCACTGCCATCTTTCGGTGATTTGCATAATTAACTTGTAAAATGAATATTAATGATATATATATTATTGAAACCTACGGGCAATCTGCTCTATAAATTAAATTCAAACAGTGTTTTTATTCATTGAATATGTTCCGTATAAAATATGCAATAGAATCGGTGTTCTGTTTTCAAAAAGGGACAAACTAGCGAGCTTTTGCCAATAAAATTAAAATAAATAAGAAATGCATTATTAGAATAGATTAATTAAACTTTAATTAATATTAGAATACATAAAGAACAAGTTAATTAGTATTACATTTTCACTCGTCCAATATATATGTTACACGAGTATACCGTTGGCTAGCGTACTAATAAATGCATAGTCTATACTTTACTACTCGCACATTGTCGTCACGAGCAAGCGCCATCTGGCGGAGGCCGTTTCGAAAAATTAATTTTAGCCATTTTCTCTCAAAATCGAATTTATACAGCAAGTTCATCTTTATTTCAAGAAAGATAAATTCAAAATGCACATATCAAAGTTGGTTTGTTCCACAAGTTGTAAGATGCCAGACATTTTTCATTAGCGTCAAACGGTCAAACATTGTTCAAAGGGACTTCAAAATGGCTATGGTCTATGTTTTGAAATCGGCTGTTACTTACCCATACTGTTTTTGATTCTGTTTACGGAGATGTGCATGAATTTGAGTTGAGACTTATGGTTCAGCAAATCTTAGTATCAATGTTTTGATCTTTATATACAGGATGTCAAGTGCTATCGGTGCTCAATGGGTATTTCCTCAACCGTTAGTCACAGAGATACACGTCCAATTGCAAAAATATTTTAAATTTTAAAATATATTATCTTAGAAACAGTTTAAATCAATAAATGCATTTCTGATATAAATACGAAATATAAATTTTTACACAGTCCCCCGGTCCTACCAATTATATTTAGGAAAATCATCCTCATACAATTTTATGCAAAAAAAAAAAAAAAAAAAAAAAAATCATCCTTTTACGACCAAAATTGACCGCCTTATAGCTGTTTAAATTTGGAGCACTTTTTGTGCTGGGAAATGGTCATTAAGGTCCCTGGTTGGCTGGTTGCCTGAAACGGGACATTTTTATGCATGGAAAAGCGATTTAAATCATAAAGTCTAATGCTTCATAACTCGGTGAATTTTGGTCGTAAAAGGATTTTTTTTCTTTATTTTGCATGAAATTGTATAAGAGGATGCTCTTTCTTTATTATAATTGGTAATTTAAAATGTTTCTAGGGTAATAGATGTTAAAATGTAAAACATTTTTGCAATTGGAAAGAAATATCTGTGACTAATTGTTAAGGAAATAGCCATAGGGAACCGATAGCAGTGGACACCCTGTATATACAGTGTTACAACCATGCTGAAAGCAAAGCTGAAGTCGACCATAATTATCAATAGAAAATATGTTTTATCTGGATAATTTGAATCCTTGCATGTCGTAATGTATAATATTATTACTATAAACATTAACTGAATCAAATCAATTAACTAGAATAAAATGACTGGCATGGAAATAATGCCATTATTTTTTGTATCAATGCTGCAAAACAAGGAGTTTGAAGATTCATAGTAATTCTAGTATATCACATGTTTTTCTTTCCCTGAAAACCATAATATATATGTGTGTATGTGTGTCTGTGTGTGTGTGTGTGTTCTTTGGCCATTCTAGAACACGAAAAATTACTTGTGCATGATGTATTTATGTGCTTGTGATCTAGGCGCTGCAGCGTATGTGGACATTCTAAGTGAAAATATTTATTGTCAAGTTTTAGGAAATTTGACAGTTCTGGTTGCGGTAATTTTTGGGAAAATTGAAGAAAAAGTATTTTGTTTCAAATAGGTCTTCCGAAATCGGAAAATGGAATACAAAATAGTGAAAAATCTTAAATGCATTTCTGAGCCTTTGTTTTTTCTAATTTTTATTACAGAATAAATTGTAACTGCTCATAAATAAGTCGTTCTTCAAATGTTTCATTTATTAAAAATGCAGATATTTGATGTCGATTTAAAGTACTCAAATATATTTTTTTATAAAAAAAATAACTCTCATATTACCATTTTAAGTAATATTACTAAATTTAATGAATATATGTATAAGGATGGAGTTATTTTTTTTTTAATTTTAAATCGGCCAGGGTAAAAAATGTTGCCCCATGTGACAAAACGAATGTGTGAAAAAAATTGTGTTCCTGAGGTCAAGATTCCATGCGTCGCATGGAAGACAAAATGCACTATTTTAGGCAAAAAAATATCCTTTTCGTTCAGATACGAATTTTTTTTTCGATTTCGAAATCGACCAGGGTGAAAAAGGTTAACTCAATGGACCAAACAAGCATGATGAAGGCCCAGACCACACGACTGACCCAAAGGTTTACAGCAGCTTAATGTGTGGCCCGGCCAAACAAACATGTTGTTGTTGATGTTGTTGAAACCCAGACCGTCCGACCTACCAGAAAGGTGTAAGGTAACTGTTTGGACGGTCGGGAAGTGCCACCCTATTTAGACCGGAACCCAGTGGGGGAGGCATCCACAGGGACCGTACCCTCCTTCCCCTACCACCAACCTCTCGGAAGGACTTTCGGACCCACATATTTAACGTGATCGTACTCCGCATGAACACGGCGGCAGTTTTGGCAGTGGCTGGAATCGAACCCGGGCCTACCGAGTGCAACTCCAGCGCGCTAACCAATGGGCTACCGCGCCCCCAAACAAACATGTGTAAAATTTCACGTCTTCGAAGTAAAATCTTAATGTGCCGCACATATGTTAAGTGTGACGATTTTAGCCAAAATAAGTCAATTTTCTGACCTATCCTGTAAAGTGATAGAGGCGGAAGACCGTATTTGAAATTTTTGGTGAATGTATCTTAAATATAATTAGGCTTTTAAATAAATATTTTTTTAATTTGTTTACAGTAAAGCTGACAGACGTAGAATAAAAATAAGCTATTTAAACTTTAATTTTTTTATAACCCTAAACTACATATTGGAACTAACGGTAAGGCATTTTGCTTATAGTAACATATATTTCTCTCGTAACATAAGAAAAACTGCAGTTGTTCACAAAACAAAATATAGGAAAAGATATGAAAAACACTGAATGGAAAACAAAATTATGTATAACTTTCCACATATATGTTAAAGAAAATTAAGCAGAAAATTCTGATTTCGTATTAAAAGTATTCATAAGTTTTCCTGACTGAATTGTCGCTAGGATAAAGCCATGTCGTTGCTCATCTCCACATACATTTCCTGCTGCCTCTGCTACAATTTGAAAATTGTTCTACTATTGACTGATTATGGCACGGGAATTTCGGAATATTAATTTCCAGCCTACATTCTTTTCCTGATATTGCAGATAATAATTCAGTATCTTAAACACTCATAATAAGAGGTGGTCCATATCTTTCGGATGTTTGCCAGTCAGTAAGTTAAGTGTAATCATTTGCACTGAAATTAATTTCCAAAACACTAACATTGCTCACTCCTTTTAAAATATTCTTAAATCTCCTTGCTGTCATAATTCTTCTGGCAACTAGTTGCCTTACGTGTTCTCTGTCATGTACAAGAACTGACAGGAGCATATTTTCTTGGTGCGAGAAAAAACAATTTTCTTCTATTACTGGATCAATAACATCTTTTAAGTCATCTTTCGTATATCTGGAAAGATGAATCATATTCCAAATGTGCCAAAGACCTTTCAAGCAGAGTGGTTTTATCTTTATGATAAACCACATAGGTGCATAAACTTCCTTTATAAATATTGCAAGTGTAATGAGGTTTTCAGATGGATTTTCAGTTCTAACATATAATCTTAAGAATCTACAAGCTGTTGTAAGCCATCTAGAGAGTGCAACTGGTCCTAGTTTCATGGATACAAGACCATCAGGGAAGACACCTAGGGAAAGTACTTGGCATACATCATGCAAGTGCTTTTGATCAGAGCTCAACTTCAAATCCATTACATCGAAAGAAAATTTTCTCCTCTAATTGGGGAATATGTTTTCAATGCAAGATTTTCACAATTTTGGAATGCTTTTTCGATAGACCCAAAAAATGTATTGGGACCTTTCGTTTCTCCATAGAGCTTTTTTATATGTTGCAAAGGTAATTCATTTGAGTGTAACAGACAAATACACCATTGCAATGGTCCATTTAATGTCCCTTGAAGTAGATGTATAACTTACACCTTCACGCCGTTAATTAGGTTTGCCTCATCACAGTCTACAGCGATTAAACTACCAAGATACATTTTTGGATTTTTAAAATAAGCACTCCGTCGCAAATAACTTTAACTTCACCAGATGTAACTGTAATGTGTCCAATATAGACATAGTTTGGTTCTTGCACCAGGGTGTAATGTTCTTCTTGGACTATTCGTCTCTCATACGTCGATGCATTTTTTACTTGAAGTATGGTTGCATCCTTTTTCCCATCAAAATATAAACCATGGAGAGGTTCAGCATTTTCACTTGCAATATATTTTGTAGCACTACGAAATGATGTTCTTTCCCTGCGAATTTTGCTGCGATCACTAACTTGACTTTTTCGCCTTCGTATATTATTCCAGTATCTTTCAAAAGCGCACTTGTAATAGCAGCAGCTCCCCGATCTGAAATATCATGACGGTCACATTCTCTTACCAGATTTTGAAGATTAACCCTCATTTGAGTCTGCTTTTGTGCATTTGAATGATCAGCAGCTGAAAATTGGTCAACCACTTCACATACAAATTCTGAGGCTGATTCAGAAGAATATGACATTGTATCAATTTCTGTTGTCTGCTTAGAAATCAGAGAAACCGAACGGCACATTTTCTGTTTTTCTTTTCGTTCTTATTTTCTTATGAGCTGTCGTGTCATTTTCATGCCCACTTCACCGATTACCATTCTTCTTGCATGTCTTTGATCGTTCAAAAATTTTCGATCTTCATTTGGTATCTTGTATTTTTTCATACACTTACATTTATTATAATCTGTGCACTTGCATGCAACTAAATCAAACAATTCTGTTTTGTTATATTGTGTAAATTCTTCAAGTTTAGACAGGGAGTTAATACTGTTTTTTCTTGTAGTGGTATATGATGTCACAAAATGTCTCTACCCTTCGTGTAATGTTTTTACTTTTCGTGCAATACTTTTGTGACTGATGTATGTAAGGTATTGAAGCTCGACTCCATATTTTTTCAAGATTCAGAGTTATGATTTCTGCAACTTCAGACACTTCAGTTTCTTTAGAAGTACGCTCAGATTTCAGTTTGTTTCTTTCGAACTAATAGCTTCTAGGCACGTCAGCATTGGTCGGAAGAACATTATGTCTCATTTGAGATTGGAAACCAAATATAGGGCATTCTATTCCATTTCTGGTCTTCGAACCATGTTTTTTGGGCGCGAGGAATGTTTCTCTTTACTCGCCATTTCTTGGCACAGGTCAATTGGTAAAAATAAAATTGCTCATTAAGATTTATGAAATGAAATAAATAATTGAATAGTAGTAATCAAAACGCACCAAGATCCATATTTTCCAAAACTGAGTTCTTGAGGAAAAACACTAAAAACAACAAAAATAAAAAGACATGACTTAGGTGGTTCTTAATTTCCAAGATTAAATTATGAATAAATTTTACTAAAACACATTGCAAATTCTGTTAAAAAAGTAAAGTTCCAGGGTTCAATGTCCAAAATATTCACAATGCAGTTTCTTATGCATATTGTTTCTTATGCATATTGTATAATATACAGTGTGCAGGTAAATAATAACATACAATATATATAAAGTACTAATAATATACAACAGAAAAATAAACACCAAAATAAACCATCACAATAACCATCATAGAATTTAATCCTCATCAATAAATCACTATAAAAACAGAGATCAAAATAATTAGTACTCCATTATTGTATGCAGGTAATAAACATTTTAATAAACATTTTTATGGTGTTTTTACATTTCAAAAAAGTGTAAATTTCAATTTAGTTTTGAAATATAAATACAAGAATCACTATATGATGAGAACGTATTTTTAACTGACTCAGCGAGTCTAAAATCTGCCCTCTAACTGCAGTTCTTCCGGTGCATCTGCACTGAGAAAGCCAACTCTAAGAACCTCTGGTGAGAGAAGCCCTCTAGGTTGGCCATACAAAACTACGTGAGCTCTTGCAAAATAAAAAACCTTAAAAAAAGGCTCCTAAGGATTACAAAGTGTCTTGAATCTAGATAAAGATAGTCATACGTAATCAATACGTAGTCAATAGTCGTCATACGTAGTCAATAACACATATAAAGGGCATTTCATAAATGTGCGTTTTTAGATTAAAATGATATTTTTTTAGCTGAAATTGTTACCTTTGTCCTCAGTGCAGCGTATGAAGATGTGACTTCAGGGCACGCATGTTTGTTTCTTACGCATGTTTGTTTCAATCCATGAGCTAACTTTTTCGATCCTGGGTGATTTTGAAATCGAAAAGGAAAATTTTCGTGTCCGAACAAAAAGATAATTTTTTGCCCTGAAATAGTGCATTTTGATCTGCATGCTGCGCATGAAATGTTTACCTCAGGAACATAAGTTTTTTCACACTTTCGTTTTGTCCCATAGGGTAACTTTTTTTAGCCTGACCGATTTAGAATTAAAAAAATATTCCCTATATATTTCAGTCTACCCTAATATGTATAGACAGGACAAATACAAATACAATTTATGTTGCAGTGAAAGTCATATACTGTCCAGATGAACTTTGTCTCTTGTGTTTAACTCTGTAAAAATACTCACAAAAAGTAATCTGATCAAACCACATAAATTATTCTGGATATTAGAAAACTGACTAATACCTTTTCTGTAATTCCTATAGCTTAAACAGATTATGCATTTATAGTAAAATTCTAACATATATTTATTTAACCATTTCTTTAACAATTACAATGTATTAAAATATTTTCAAGTATGTTGCGGAAAAGAGTTATTACATAATTTCATCACAAAACTGAAAACCCCAAATCGTGAAATCCAGAGCTAATTTTAGATTTCCGTGACCCATATTTGACGTTGTCATCAATCTCGTGAAAGAGAAGTGGCAGCAGGGAGAAACTCTAAAACTTTCACGCTAGCTATGTTTTAAAGGCATCAGTTAGTATTTATTATCCGGATGCAGAAAGATTAAATTTAATTTAGCCACATTTATCATTTGTGGAAAAAACTGCCAGTTGGCTATATAAATATACGATGATAAAATAAAACTTCTTCAACTTGTCATTTAATGAGTGTCATTCAATTTAATGTGGTACTTTAAATGCAGTGCATACACTCGCACAAACCGATGAAGATTCAATGATATAAAAACTTCTGCAAAATACGTCATAGACAGCATTTCAGTAGCCAACCTGTTTCGAAGTCAAGAACCAACACGCTTCTTGGGTACAAATATGAAGAGGAAGGGCAGAAGTCACACAACATGTTAGTAATATTTTGGGCACTTACAATGCAGTGCATACATTCGTACAAACCAGTAAAGACACAATGATATAAGAACTTCAGTGAAATACGGCATAGACTAAAGTTTAGTGGTCAGCATGCTTTGAAGTCCAGAAATAGTACGCTTCTAAGGTAAACCAAGAAGTGAATGGGAAGAAGTCGTTAAACATGTTATTGCCATTTTGGACACAGTATCACTCAATTTAATGCGGCATTTTAAATGCAGTGCATAAAGCCGCACAGACCAATAAAGACACAATGATATAAAAACTTCAGTGAAATACGACATAGACTAAAGTTTAGTGGTCAGCATGTTTTGAAGTCCAGAAATAGCACGCTTCTACTGTAAAACAAGAAGTGAAAGCGAAGAAGTCGTACAACATGTTATTGATATTTTGGACACAAGTATCACTTAATTTAATGCGTCTCTTTATATGCCGTGCATATATTCGCACAAACCAATAAATACACAATGATATAAAAACTTCGGCAAAATAGGGCATAGACCGAATTATTGCGGTCCACTTGTTTCGATGCCAAGAAACAACACTATTCTTCGGTACAAACAAGGAGCGAATGGGAAGATGTTGCACGATATGTTATTGATATTTTGGACACTCAATTTAATGCGGAAATGTTAATGTAGTACTGTAATGAAATACCACCCCTACATACATTGGAATAAGCCAATAAAGACATAATTATATAAATATTTCAGCGAAATAAGGCATAGACAAAATTTGAGTGGTCAACTCTCATTTTATTGGTCATTATTTCACTTTTATATCTCTAATCGTACAAAACTTAGTCGGTATTCCCACAAATTTCCCCACGCACCTCGTATATACCAAGTAAAGAAAAAAAGCTACTAATATTTACGTTTCAATCAACAATGAAATTACGTCTTCAAAATTTCAATTAAAACAAATGATAAAATTTCTTTAATAGATTTTCGCGTCAACCGAAGCAGAAAAATATTTGTTCGTATAACTTTTTTTTTTCTCATCATTTCTTTGAAAATTCTATTAATTTTTATAGCTTTTGCCTTCATGCTCGGTTATTTCCGTCAAATTTTAATTACTTTTTTCTGTAGGCGGTGCTTTATTTTATATCTCTTTTTCTATACGGGAAAATTTAATATTTTAATGTGCTTCTTTTAAAATGTTATTAACTTTTCAATGAATTTCAAAAATAACCTTATATTCTAATGATTAAATTATTTCTTTCATTAAATTCCTTCGTCAATTCGCCATAAAAAATGTTGAAAAACATTTCTCGATGAATGCTTCGGAAACGAAATAGCGAATATTTTGTGGAAATGGAAATTGAAGCTAGTGTACTGTTAGAAAATGTGTTTTTAAAATTATATACGTATGTATATTAAATTTATCATATTTCATTGTGACTTAATATAAAATAATGGCCATTTAAATAGAAAATTTGGTCTTTTATAAAATTATGAAGCATTTGTGCAATTCATTTTGAAAACTTGTGTCAAAATTGTCAAGAGTTTTTGAAGATTTGTGTTAATTTTATAGTTGTTTGGTTGGTTTATTGGTGTCCTGTCCATTAAAGTCAGGTTTTAAATACATCTGTGAGTAAATACATACCTCTGCAATTTGGATTATTGCATCTGAGTATATTTTTCCCTGTCGAAATTCATCAATAATCTACAATGCCGCTATAATGGTTGGGCAGGTGAAAATATATTCTGGGGTTAGTTCCGTCTCTGGTTAATTTCTATAACAATAACTATAAATTCTGGTTGGGTAAGTCCAATCTCCCGGAGGCAATGACAACTACACTTCCAAGATGAGTCAGTCAAGGTGATCGTTGTTTGTCCAATTAATTACATAACTACAGAAATGATAATTTTTTTTAGAAAAGTTTAAAGGTAAGCTTGTTTCAGGCATTAAGTTATTGCCTATGTATAATTGATGAAACTTTTCATGAACGTACTAGAAATAGCTTTACACTCCGAATGTAGAGACTAGCAGTCGTGTATCGGTTTTGAAATCTTTAGCTGTATAGTGCATGGAGTACCCAATACTTGCATTGAAATAATGCAAACTTACTATGTACCTCAATTCTTTGAAACTTCAACGAAGACCACAAAACTACTACACAACCGGAATCACTTTTCATATTACGATTTATTCCAGGCTGTACGATGCTGTAATAGTGATGTCCATACTTGTAGCACACACCTAAAGAGGATATGCAACTTTATCCAAACTTTGTAAACGCCCCCTTTAATCAGATGCACTTAGCATATTCAAAAAAGTTCTGTCTAGTTTGTTTTTATTCCATCGCTTTATATTTAGTTTTAACAACAGCAACAGAAGATTTAATGGCATTAAGTATTGAATTAAAAAATATTAATATGTTGTACTATTGCTACACTCCTTATGCAATTTGCAAAAAGCCTCCAGATCAAGTGATTAGCATAAAACTCTTCACATCTTCTTGATTCATTTCCTTCTTGATGGGTTTGGGACAGGCAGTAGGGGAGTACAGACGGCTTTAGCCAGACTCCACAGCGGCCATATTCGTGCTCTACGGCGTGTGTTGGGTTCTAAGGTTTATCCCCTTTGCCCGAAGTGCAATTTGGCTGAGGCCTCTCCTGCCCATGTCTTGACATGCATTGGCTGCCAGAGGATTCAGCTGTACTTCAGTCCTGGAGAAGTTCTTCATCTTTTGAAGACTCACGGGTTCATGGACTTGATCTGATGCTGCTGTCGGTCAAGTGGGATATAAAACAACAGCAACACCTTCGTGATCTCTAGAGACTCTCTGTTTTGCATGTGACGCATGCGCAATGCTTCAACACTATCTCATAAAAGCTATCCCCAGAACATTCTCATCAGCAATACGGACATTCGTATTCAGATGAATACGTCCACACGCGTTATGACGTAGCACCATGATATGTAAATTCTTGTAAATAGCTTGCGTTATTTTCCTGTAAATAAACTACTTTTTTTATAATTGATTCTCTAATGATTAAGGCACGATATCGCACCTTCGCCATAGTACGTATATTTTCATAATTTCACTGAGATTGGAAGTATTATAAATAAAATGCATATGATCAAGCACATAACTTTTCTATTAACATACTTTTACTTCAAAATAACCGCTCGGAAATGGATGCAATAATATCACGATAAATTAAAACTTCATAAAAAATAATTTTTCTTCAGGACTAACAAGATTTCGACCTTCTTCTTTGGGACCCTTATTTGTAAGACCAAAAGGCATCATATTCAGGTTTTGATGTTTACGAAGAAACAAAGCGCATACTTTTAGGCACCGTGTTACCACAGTCTCTGCCCGGAAAGTCATGACCCCAATAAATATATGTTACACAAATTGCAGGTATGGTTGTGGCAAAATATCTTAAGGTCAGGAACTGAAAGAGCCAATAATGCGAAGATGCTTCATCGCTCTGAGGAGCATCCGATGAGAGCAAAGAGGGCGTATCTGAACCCCAGGTCAAATAATGTTGCCACAAGAAGACAAAGTCAACGAATATATAGAATAATAATCCAAAAGAGTTGAGAGAGAGAGTGGTGACGATTCAAGTAGTGTTGTTAAGAGAGATATCGTGATTATTCGAGCTCTGTTG
Organism: Amaurobius ferox; assembly: GCA_951213105.1. NCBI lineage: Eukaryota > Metazoa > Arthropoda > Arachnida > Araneae > Amaurobiidae > Amaurobius > Amaurobius ferox. The sequence goes on from OX578147.1 coordinate 103,867,694, forward strand.
TTAATATAGTGTGTCTTTATTTTGAGTATTAAAAATGTTTTAGAGAAGACGAAGTCTGACTCCAAATGTTAGAAAAAGCATCGGTAAATATTCCTGTCATGCTGAGCTACAGATCCGAAATACAGATGTATATGCCAGTCTTCATATATGCTAGTTCAATTTTTGATTTCTGGAATAAGATTCAAAAGACTTTGTCTAACATGGTGCTTTTCTCCTCCTTAAGCGTTTGTTAAAATTGATGTAATTTTAATTATAACAGTAATAGAGAAATGGATAAACGATTATTTATTTTAAATGTTAAAAATGTTTATTTTAATGTGTAGTGTTTAGATTCAATGATTATGTTAAGGAACTTGGCAAAGAAGTAATGGTGAATTTTGCGGCCACGATAGCAAAGTACAAATTTTATGACTCCTGACCGCAATATTCCTGGGGTATTCCAAAAAATACGTCTAATGAATAATTATCCCCACAACTCTTTTCATTTTATCTTGCGACGTTGGCAACATATTTTTCCTATCTCCAACTACATGTGCTATTTATTCACAGTTGCCGTTCTGGCATAAGTAAATCAGGTTACATTTTTTGCCGGTCCTGAAAAAGAAAATTGCTTTTGCCTATGAAACCGGTTGATCAATTAAGTTTAATATACAGGGTATCCCAAAGACATTGACCTCAGCTTTTATTCCTTAAATATTAATCTTAGGCATATATAAAAAATTACAATGTTGCGTAAAAAGTACAGAGTTTTATGAAATCGATTAAAATTTTCAAGGGAATTAAATTTTATGAAGTACAAAATTTAATTTTTATACAGCCCCCGTACAAAAATATTGCCAATGAGTAAAATGTGCCCCATGCACTAATAAGGTGATGTACAAAATTTCAGCATTTTATCACAAAAAGTCCTAGAGATTTGTTTAAACAAAATTGGTAAGGGATTAGTCACAAATTAAAATCTAAATATTTACAGCAAGAGAGCAAATGGCGTGCAGCGCAGAAATGCACCATAGGCAAATAATATCTGCCTCTTATCTTTAATGTATCTGAAATGCTGAAATTTTGTACATCACCTTATTAGTGTATGGGACAAATGCCACTCATTGGACATTTTTTTGTACGGGGGCCGTATAAAAATTTAAATTTTGTATTTCTTCAAATTTTATCAGCTGAAAATTTTTATCAATTTCATAAAATTCTGTATAATTTTTTACGCAAAGTTGTAATTTATATATGTTTAAGATTAATATTTCAGGAATAAAAACCGAGGTCAATGTTTTTGGGACACCCTGTATGTGCTGAATTTTGAGAAGAATTTATCATACTTTTATCTATTTGTATATCTTGGAAAAGTTGGCAGCGTACGGATGCGAATAAAGTATATACTCAAATAAACGAATGGGGCCCTTCATGTAAATTGGACAGCTTCACGGAAATACCAATGAGCCTCGGTGCTATTTTTAACAGAGCAACACAGTAGTGAATCATTAATCGCAAATCTGTATCGTGATTCACATTCATCTCCTAATGACCTAACTAAGCAATTACAGTTTCCGGCACACATATTTCATGAGCGAGGTCTTTATAACTACAATAAACCCTATTTTTGAAGATAAAAACATGTAATGTGTGTAAAAATCCAAAATGGTTTGTTTTTGTGTATTTATGTCATAATTCCCCGCTTTAAATTATATATAAACACATAAGCATGCATCTGAAAAGCTACGTCAAGTTAAAATGCATATCACCATGAAATGTTTAGGACTGTTTTAACCAGATTGAAACGATTGCAATAACAGGTCGGTAATCGTTTAAAATGTTATGTCCTTGAACGGCATGAACATTTAATGATTGATGCATCTAATGGTTTTATTAGATGGAACCCATTAAACCAGAATAAGTAGATCAAAAATGCATGAATACTCAATTTTTATTGTAGATTAAGAAAATAGAATTTTACTTTTAAATGGAGAAATGCGAATGACGAAAGTCAAGTGCCTAGCAATTAAAAAAAACTTTTAAATATAAGTTTAAATTAATTTAAAACGTGAAACACAATTACTTATGCATTTATCTGGGATGCAGGATTACGCTAGGCCCGAACTAAGTATCATTGGGCAGAAAATAAGTATCTTAGATCTGATGTCTCAGCCAAACGTCATGGATCGTCCAAAGAACATTTCGAATAAACGAGGCCGTTGCAGGTAAGTTAGATGGTTGGAGAGAGAGCTAGCTGTGTATAAAATCTGAACCAAATCGATTGACCATTTGACAAGCAGAGTTGCTTTGATTAGCGAAAAGAGAAGTATTTTAAGGATTTATTTTTCAATGTTTATTGCCAAATTCTTTATATCGAGTGATTGAGAGAAATAAAAATATAGCACATGAAACCTGAAGACAAAAGCGAATGAAATTTAATAAAATAATGTACATACAAACTGCTAAAAGTATGTAAAGTTTCAAACATTCGGTGGAATGTTATTCAACGAATAAATTACAAGATAGATGCATTTTTTTACAAATTTCATATATTTGAAAGCGAGAAGTAAAGCAAGGCAATTTTATTTAAGACTTAATAATTAAATGTATAAACTCGATCACGACAATATTTTCAAGCGTCTGTTATTCAATAAAATTTATAAAAATGTTCTACCTAAGCCTAACTACATACTTGTTTCACTTTCAATAAAGATTGAGCTTAATTTAATGTATGCACTGTGTTTAAAACAATAGTGTATAATTATTTAAAATTAGGGTTACGTCATTTAAAACTCGAGTTAATGTGTGAACTAATTATGAAAATCATCGGATGTGCCTTGCAGAACCGTATACTTTTATAGCAAATTTAATTGCTAATGGTATGCTTAGTTTTAACTTAAAAATTAAGGAACACAATTTACAAGTGAACCTATTTGTAAACAGTTTAGAAACTAACACCTTCCGAAATGCTTTTTCAAAATTTTCGTAATTTGTTACACTATCTATATTGCAATACGATTGAGTATTACATTGTTGCAATATTAAATATCTATAAATTAATGGTATTTGCTACAAAATGCAGGATATATTTAATAAAACGTGATATATAAATATAAGTTACTATTATAAAGTAAGTGGTACACATAAGTCTATTTGAATAAATTCTCCTAATTCATAAACAAGAAAATGAATAAAACTTTAACACTTACGCAACATTTTATCTAATGACCAATAATATTTTTCAACTCTTAAAACCTACACGTGTCTGTACATGTATTTAAAAATAATTGCTAATGGTATGCGTAGTTTTAACTTAAAAATTAAGGAACACAATTTGCAAGTGAACATATTTGTAAACAGTTTAGAAACTAACACCTTCCGAAATGCTTTTTCAAAATTTTCGAAATTCAAAATTTCTATCTATATTGCAATACGATTGAGTATTACATTGTTGCAATATTAAATATCTATAAATTAATGTTATTTGCTACAAAATGCAGGATGCATTTAATAAAACGTGATATATAAATATAAGTTACTATTATAAAATAAGTGGTACACATAAGTCTATTTGAATAATTTCTCCTATTTCATAAACAAGAAAATTAATAAAACTTTAACACTTACGCAACATTTTATCTAATGACTAATAATATTTTTCAACTCTTAAAACCTACACGTGCCTGTACATGTATTTAAAAATAACTTGTCACTGGCAAACTAATTATGCAAAGTTTAAAAACTGAGATTCTCGGCTTTTCAGTTAATGATTTTCTTTAAAAATCGGTTATTGACATTTACATTTTGAGTGGGAAACTGGAAAAAGAATGGAATTGCAGAGAAAAATACGTTTAATATTTTTCTTAAGTATTGTCACTTGAGGTAAATGTCAATATCATTTTTTTTAATCATGATAATATTTCATTTACAAATGACATTTTATAATTAACATTCAAAGTTAATAGATACATAAATAAAATGAAATTCCCTGTTTCACTTGATGCATTTTTAATGTTTTTAATATCATTATACCAAATAAAATGAACTAAAAATTTTTACAATATAAAATCAGAACAATTTACTTCTAAAGATTGCATTAATATTTTAACTATGTTAAAAGCAAATTGAAACATATATAATTACTATATAGCATAATAAAACCTATGCTGTATGTATAGTATTTTATTTAATAGTTTAACCTTCATTTCAAAATTTATATAATTATTATAGAAAAGTCTTCCATACTTAATTGTATTTAAATACGGCTTATTTAATTTTTCTAATAAATTTATTTAAGATTAACTAAGATTTTGTGGATAACGTTAAAACAGAGCGATCCGTCGATGCTTAATTAAAATATATAAAATATTGTTGATTATAATCTTTTTATTTACATTTTCTTAAGAATTAACACCTCCTCGCATTAATGAGAATGACATACATTAATAAATAATACATGCTTATGTAATGATCATATAATTAGAATGGATTTCCTTTTAAATTAATTTGAATACAGATAAGCTTTCTAACATATTAAATAACACTTTATATATAAAATTCTACTTATAAAATGGATGCCCATATTATTTCATATTAATCTCCTTTAAGAGGCAGATTTTATAAGAATGAGGCAGAGATGGGGGTGTCATTGTACACACCATTTTTGATTTTGCTAAAATTTTTATGGTGGTTTCTTCTAATGATTTTAGAAAACACGTAAATATTTTTACCCCCAAATTTTTTTTTTGGGACTCACAAAAATTCCTAAAGCGGGTCGTAACCCAGTATTTTACTCAAATCTATATTTCTCTCTCTATTCTATTATCTCTGTGCATTGAGCATCAACCAAAGTAATTATTGTGATTACAACATGACCTTTAGTAGCTAAATTGAATTATTTTGTACATTTCATGGCTGATCCCAGTGCAGCCTGGCAGGGTTGGTCAAACTTTGTCACGGAAAGTGAAAAAGCGCCATATTTGAGACCTCATGGGCCCGTACACTGAGGGTCAGCCATAGTTTTCGAGTTTAACTTGTGTAGTACTACCCCGTATTAATTTAATTAGCTCATTTGTTGCATGGCTCACCCTCAGTGCTGCCGAAAAATAGCAACTTTTGTATCTAAATAAACGAAAAAGGATCCTATTGGTGGTCCTGTATCTCAATGCACTGAGGGTCAATGTGAAACTTGATAATTGTATTTCATAGTATGAGACCTGTATTTTAACAGACAATTGACAGAACTTTGCCTAATAGCCATGCGAGCACATAGGGCTTACTTCAAGACATTGTGGAAATGGAATATAAGGTAACAAAGCATACAATTAGCTGTACAGTAGGCCTATAATCTATTCACTATATGTGATATGTTTTTTTATTATATATGAGACTAGTCAGAGGCAGCTATATCCTTTTTTAACAATGCCATCTAATTTTAGTTGTAGCATAAGTAATACAAAAATAACATTGTAATTGTTAGCAATCATATTACCTAGTTCTGAGAAAATAATTTTCAATCCAATGATGTACACCCTAAAATTCAAAAAAGAGTAAAAACCGATGTTTATCATTTGGTAAAACATTTTATTGAAATATTTTAAAGCATTTAAAACACCTTAAAAAGAAAAGATGTTACAAATATTTTATGTTTCAGAGTAATGATGAACATTGTTTTTTCCTCTTTTTCAAACCATAATGTATGGTGTAAAACATAATATACCTATTTATAACAGCCTGTTCCTATTTTCTGATATTATTTTGATCACAGCACTGTTACTTTTCAGGATCTGGCAACACTTTTTATGATAGGCAACCTGGCAAGAAGGCAATTCAAAATGGCTGAATTGTGGTTTTAGTGGAAACTTGTGAGAAAGTGATATAATTTTTTTTAACAAGAAGTATGGATGAGAATAGGCCTTCCATAAGAAAGGTGATTGTGGAGAACATAAAGCATCAAGGAAGAGTGGTTCATATCAATTTAGTGGTCTTGACTTATCTATAAATAAACAATTGGAAAAAATTGGATTTAACCCAAAACAAAATGCTTCTGAAGTTCAACTTATCAGTGAAAGAAGTCAACAAGACGTTTCTACTGTTGAAGGTGTGATATGTTCATTCCACAGATTCAAGTACGGTACATTTTGGCAACCATCAAGGTGTGAACACCTTGATCCTACAGTGCATCCTGCTAAGAAAAAAGAAACTGTCCTCATGGCATAATGGAAGGTATATTTACATTAGGATTTAAGATTTCCGTCTTTTCTAATGGGTGTTATGTTATGTAGCAAGCACAGAATAATTGATGATGAGAACCGTGCAATAGAATTCAAGGATGAGAATCATTCAGCAGAAACAGCTGACCCAAATTATCAGTCTCCAGCTGGTACTTTATATATGACTGAGGCAGAGACAAATCAACATAAACAACAAATACACACCTTTACTGACCGGCCAACGGCCGTACCGTGCTGAAAACACCGGTTCTCGTTAGATCACCGAAGTCAAGCAGCATCGGGCGCGGTTAGTACTTGGTGGGTGACCACCTCGGAACACCGCGTGCTGTTGGCCATCTCGGGTGCGGTATCCCCGTGGTTTGCGCGCTAGATTTGCACGCTACCACAAAATGCCGCCGTGTTCATGCGGAGTACGATCACGTTAAACATGTGGGTCCGTAAGTCCTTCTGAGAGGTTGGTGGTAGGGGAAGGAGGGTACGGTCCCTGTGGATGCCTCCCCCACTGGGTTCCGGTCTAAATTGGGTGGCACTTCCCGGCCGTCCATACAGTTACCTTACACCTTTCTGGTAGGTCGGACGGTCTGGGTCTCAACAACAACACCTTTACTGACCGGCCACACAAGCAGCAACCATAAGCCTTCGGGTTGGTCGTATGGTCTGGGCTTTCTACACCTTTACTGAATCCGACCACACGCTTGATTTCCATAAGCCTTAAGGTTGGCTGTGTGGTCTGGGTCTTCAACATCTTTACTGAAACTGCAAGTCCCGATATCAGTACTCCCAAATTCCAGTGTAAATGTACCTTCCATGATGCCATGCGAACAGTTTCTTTTTTCTTAGCAGGATGCACTGTATGATCAGGGTATGTACACCTTCTTGATGGCTGCCAAAATGTACTGTACTTGAATCTGTGGAATGAACATATTACACGTTCAACAGAAGAAATGTCTTGTTGACTTTTATTACTGATAAGTTGAACTTCGGAAACATCTTGTTTTGGGTAAAATCCAATTTCTTCCAATTGTTTATTTACAGATAGACCACTAAGACCTCTAACTTGATATGAACCACTCTTTCTTGACGCTTTAAGGTCTCTACAATCACCTTTCCCATGGAAGACACATTGTTCATCCATACATTTTGTTAAAACAAATTATATCAGTTTCTCACAAGTTTCTACTAAATTCAGCTATTTTGAATTTCCTTGTTGCCAGGTTGTCTGTACTGAAACGTGTTGCCACATCCTGGAAAATAACAGTGCTGTGATTAAAATAATATCAGAAAATAGTAATAGGTTGTTATAAATAGGTATATTATGTTTTACACCATACATTATAGTTGAAAAAGAGTAAAAAACAACGTTTATCATTGCGGTAAAAACATAAAATATTTGAAACACATTTTTAAAGGGGTTTTAAATATTTTAAAATATTTCAATAAATATGTTTTACCAAAATGATAAACATTGTTTACTACTCTTTTTTCAATTTTAGGGTGTACATCATTGCATTGAAAATTATTTTCACTGGACTAGGCAAACCTGTACTATGATTGCTAACAATTACAATGTTATTTTTGTATTACTTATGCCACAAATAAAATTAGATGACATTGTTAAAAAAGGATATGGTTGTCTACTGACTAGTCACATATATAATAAAGAAAATATGACATATAGTGAATAGGTTATAGGCCTACTGTACAGCTGATTGTATGCTTTGTTACCATATATTCCATTTCCACAATGTCTTAAAGTAAGCCCTATGTGCTCGTTTGACTATTAGCCAAAGTTCAGACAATTGTCTGTTTAATACAGGTCACATACTATGAAATACAATTATCAAGTTCCACATTGACCCTCAGTGCACTGAGATACAGGACCACCAGAAGGACCATTTTTCGTTTCTTTAGATACAAAAGTAGCTATGTTTCGGCAGCACTGAAGGTGAGCCATGCAGCAAATGAGCTAATTAAGTTAATGCTGGGTAGTACTACACAAATTAAACTCGAAAACTATAGCTGACCCACAGTGCATGGGTCCATGAGGTCTCAAATATGGCGCTTTTTCACTTTCCGTGACAAAGTTTGACCAACCCTGCCAGGCTGCACTGGGATCAGCCATGAAATGTACAAAATTATTCAATTTAGCTACTAAAGGTCATGTTGTAATCACAAGAATTACTTTGGTTGATGCTCAATACACATAGATAATAGAATAGAGAGAGATGTCGATTTGAGAAAAATAGTGGATCGTGACCAGCTTTAGGAATTTGTGTGGGTCACAAAAAAATTTTTGGGGAAAAAAAAAATATGTGTCTTCTGAAATAATTAGAAGAAACCACCATAGAAATTTCAGCAAAATCAAAAATTGTGTATATATTGACCTGCCTCTCTCTTATAAAATCTGCCTCTTAATATGCGTCTCTTTCATTTTGTTTTTCATTTTCAGCGATGGGAACGTGATGCACTATTATGTTAGCATATATTTGTATTTATATTTATTTCTTATCTGAGCAAGGAAGTCATAAACATATTTGTGATGTGACATTCTCGTATCAGTAAGAAAGATTATGTCGTAAAAAGTAATATGGCGCTAAATGTTTCTCAAAATGGTTTATGGTTCTTATCCCCCATAACAAATAATTCTAAGATAATATGTAAATATTCACAGATAGGTGAACTTATCTGCATACCATGGTGAACAATATTTTCTGAAAATAAAAGAATATCATTAAAATGTTTATCATCTTTATTTTATACAAAAAAGAAGATTAAAAGAGATTGAAAATTTTTGCAATGGATCGCTTTAGTCCGATGAAGCCGAACAGATTTTGCGTGATAGGGGCCTTCCTTTTTGGATTGGACTTCTTTAGACATTATCACAACAGTCCAAATTAATAAAATATCAAAATTAGTAACAACTTTTCTAAATAGTTCGAAACAATAAAATATCAAAATTGTAACCTATATATTAAGAAAACTAAGAATCGGATACAAGATTAAATTATATATCCTTGTATAGTCTCAAAGGGTTACAAATTATTTTGCTTTGTAGTTCACAGATAGCATTTTTAGTTTTTGAGATATAAGCTATAAAATATTGGAAAAACTGAATTGTTTCAATTTTCATGAACTTGGGGCGGCCATAAATTTTAAATTATTTAGCCATCGACAAAGATGCATTTCAAAATTCAGAAATTGACTTGTTGAAAACATCTAGATTTCTGGCATGCACATAAAAAAAATTCAGAACTTAACCTTTTACTTACGAATGGGACCTCGTCCATCCCAAACGAAGAACCTCCCAAAAAGACAGGTATTTGACATACCCTATCCCAAACCGTTCGATCCCCCTTTGCAGACATTGGTGTCCTGGTTCTTTGTTTGGGTTGGACGCTGTCCCACCCGTAAGCAAAATGTTAACAATAAAATTTGAATTACAGTAATTATGTCTAGTTATAGGAACATAAAACCAGTTGAGCATCTCTCAGTTGAGCATTTTTGATGTTAAAACTGATAGTTGAATACTACAATCAACACGTTAATGTTAAAGTTTAAAATAAAATATCATACTGGAAGTTTTTATCATGGTTTCGAGAGAGGAAACTTAAAACAACTCTCAAAGTAATATAAGAGGCTTTCTTAGGGTATTAACCAATTTTTTTTAAATTGGATGCAATGAAGAAATCTGTTTTGATCTTTTCAAACCCATATATTTAGTATTATAATATATAGGATCTCAGATTTAACTAATAAATTGAAAAGCTTTATAATATATTTAATATATGCCAAACACTCTATTTTGCGACAAGTGATACCATGGTATATAGATTTTAAGATTTTTATAGGACACCTATTTTTATAGAGCAATATTTTCATAGAAATATGATCCTTAAAATTAAAACTTGAAACACAAGTAACATTGAAAACAGTTAAATTTAGAGCAATAATAGACGGATTTAACCAAATGATTATAATGCTATACATTATACATGGAAACTTCAATTTAATACTGTACAAGTTGTTGTATACATTTTATAAATTAAGAAAATAGTGTAATAAAATATAATCCGTTTATACCATTTTGACGCCACAATTATTTTAAATTACGAATACATCTCTAAAACATTCCAAAATAAATATTTTTCAATTTATATTTAAAGAAATATGTTTAAAAATATCTTTATTTATATACATTCATAAAGATATCTTATTTTGCAAGTTTAGAGAGAGAGAGATAGTTGTTGTATGCAAGAGGAGTTTAATTTGATATCTCTTTGGACTTTTTAGATACTTGTCTCCAAGCTATTTTCTAGAAATTTCATTAAATAAAATTGTTTTTAATTTAAATGTCTCATATATCAAGTTTGTCTTGGAAATTAATGAAATAGTTTTTCTTCAAGCTTGATGAAATAGTTATGAAGAAGATCGTCTTGTAATGTGTTTTTAGTCAAATGTTTCGTTTTTGAAAATGCACATTTATGACTTCAAAGTACTATCTAAAAATCTTGGAATTCTATATCTTCAATTGCTTAATACTTTTTCAGGGACTGGTGAAATTCTAGTTTCAATTACGGTTTTGAAACGCTCCGAGTTATAGAAGAAGATATTTTTTATTTGAATCTGAAATTATAGAAAGTTGAGGACATACTTATAAAGTAAAATACGAAAGAATAATTATTTTAACTTAATTATTAATATATTGCATTCACTACTGAGTTGTGAGATCAAATAATTTTCATGAATATATTTCATTTTGTAATACGGTTTTCTTTAAGATAGGTTCAAACTTTACAAGAGTAACTCTTCTTAGGGGACGCCTATATAGTTGATTCGAGACCAAAATTTTACTATAAATTCTATTGGATTTGTTTTTACTCAGTTGTTACTGTTTACCTCTTTTTAAGAAGGATGTGATTTACCATAAAATAACGAAACATCTTTAATAACTGCATCTCTAAATATATGAACACATTCCAACGGAAGATTATACATATACTAGCCGAATACCAGTTGAAAAACAACGATCTCGCAAAAATCAACCACTGAATATTTTTATTTTTTTTAATAATTAGCGTTTCACATTTATTCGACAAATCGAATATTTTAGTGTACAGAACCCCCTAAGGAAGAAAATATTGTAAATTTTAAATTGCCCACGTCTTCCTTTCGAACTATCTACCAGTACACCACATTAAAGTATCTATCTCATTCCGAAGCATACTATTTTATCATCTCCCCTTTTGAATGTTTTCCTGTAGAGCACACCCGTAAATGAACATGGTTGAAAAATTTTGTTCGCCTTGGGTTTCTTATCAGACGATTGACCCATATACCAAATATAAAGCCTCAATTACATTTAAAGGAAGCGTGTTTCATTTATTCCGAAAATTGTACATATTGGTATTTGGCACCCCCTAAAGTTGCAAATGTGGAAAATCTGAAATTCCACAATTTCTTCCTTTCAAACTATCTACCAGTACAATAAATTTAATTTATTTATCCTATCATGAAGCATGTTTTTCTATAACTTCATACTTCGAACGTTTTTCTGTGTTGCACCCCCTTAAATGATCATTTTTGAAAAACCGTAATAATCGTAGGGTTTTTTTAATCAAATGATTACCTCATATACTAAATTACAAGCCTCTATCACATTGTAAAGTAGGCGTTTTTTATTTGTTCGCCAAATCGAACATTTTAGTGTGCGATACCCCCTACAATCGCAAATGTTGGAAAACTGAAAATGCACACTTGCTTCTTTTCTAACTATCTGCACGTATACCAAATTTAAAGTCTCTAACTCATTACGATGCATGCTATTTTATCATCTCAAATTTCGAATGTTTTTCTGTGGAGTACCTACCCCCCTTAAATATACATTCTTGAAAAACTCCATTCTTCTTGGGTTTTCTATTAAATGATTCGCACATATACAAAATATCAAGCCTCTATCACATTCTAAAAGGAGTGTTTCTACTTCATTCCGAAAATCGAACATTTTTGTGTGCGACACCCCCTAAAAGGGAAAATATTGGAAAATTAAAATTGTACATTTTCTTTCTTCCAAACTATCTACCAGTACACCAAATTTCAAATCTCTATCTCATCCCGAAGTATGTTTTCTTATCAATTCACCTTTCGAACGTTTTACCCTGGAGCACCCCCTTAAACGAACCTTTTTGTAAAACAATAATCTTCTTGGGTGTTTTTATCATATGATTATTCTATATACCAAAATCCAAGCCTCTATCAAATTGCAAAGCAGCCGTTTCTTATTTACTCGGTAAATCGAACATTTTGGTCTGCGGCACCCCATTAAGTAGAAAATATTGGAAATGTGAAATTGCACGCTTTTCTCCTTTCGAACGATTTACCCATGCACCAGATTTAAAGTCTCTATCTTATGGCAAATCATGCTTTCCTATCATTTAACTTTTCGAACGTTTTGGTGTGAAGCACCCCCCTCTAGAGAACGTTTTCGAAAAATTCTATTTTTTCAGGGGGTTTTATCGAACAATCGAGCCGTGTACAAAATTGCAAGTCTATATCTATTAGGGAAGTGCCTAAAAAAGCATGACAGACAGATGGACACTTGGCAATTAATATATATAGATTTCAATGTTAATTGGGTCTAAGGTAGTGCCCAACAATTTTGCTAATGTGGCCCTACTGAAGTACTGTTTTATTTAATAAACCATATGCCACAATGTAAAATATCTGATATGGACAGAAAATGACATTGGCTATGTAATGCAATGAATTTTCTTCTTTCTCAGTGAAAAAATAATGACGCAGTGGATTTTAATGTTGAATTGTACATTTGGCGCTTTTTCAGATGCCAACATATAAAACGCAACTATAAATTGTCAATTATAAATATTGATAACATCCAAAATAAGCAATATAGTTCAGATTTTATAATATATTATAATAATTAATTCATGAATTTGATGTCTCTTTCATCAAATTAACGCCCTTTTTGCAATTTTAACGATATTTTCATCAATCTCGGGCGAAATATTGCCAAATTTTGATAAGTTACTCGTCAAGATCACCAAATTGATCGCCAAACGTCACAGGTAAATGGACAGCAGACCATTTATTCTACATATTAATGACTGTTTGAAAGCTGTTAGGGTTCAAAATACAACACTGTTACACAGAGTATATTCTCTCGTAAATGGAACGAATTAGATCTCCGAGAATGATGTTAATAAATTTATTTCATAGTGTGACATATGAAAAAATTAAACATATTTCACAATATATATTACTTTATTTAATGTTCTGTGATTCTCTGATATATTTATTTGAAAATAGTGCAATGTCTCGAGAACGTCATGCCGGGGCTGTAAAATTTATATCAATCGTTTTCTAATAAAAATTACACAAAGAATTATTAATTACGTAACATTATTTAATTTAAATTTTTATTGTACTTTTTATGCCCAATTTCATTCGAAACGATCAATTCATTCGTGAGATATCGTCTCTCCAGACTTACGGACACACACACACACACACATAAACATACAAACAGGTATCACCTCAAATAAGGTCGATTTCTGTTCTGAGATGCTTGACTATTCTTAGGGGATGTATATATAGTTGCCGCGTCAAAAACTAGAATTCGAATTTTCGACCCCATCACAATACCTTTCCTATACATTATACCATTTATATAGGAAGTGTAATATAGTAAGAGGTTAGAAATAAAATTAAATATACATTTTAAAAAGTTCATTTATTTTACATTCGACCATGCTAGATACATGCTAGGTTCAATTAAAAATGGTACGTTGTCTCATCTAAATACAAATATAATGTAGGATACTGAGGGCTCTCCCTATTCGCTCAGCTCGCGCAACCCACTTCGGGAGGCCTCCAACTCGCTGCGCTCGCAGAGGCTCGCTTCATATCTATCTTTCCTAAAATTCCACTTTCAAAAATATATTTTCTATCTCTGCTTTTTTTACCGCAGGAGGGAAAAGCAGGGATTTTTTTTAGCCCAGGGATTCCAAAAACTGAATTCCTTGATCATGAGTCGCTTCGCGGGCTATTTCATTGCCAACTAAAGTTTAAATAGATAAACGATTTATTTCATCGTGTTACTCTATTATTTCTCTATGCATGTACCAAATTTCATTTTTTGTATGTTATAGTTTTTATGGTACGAGACAGATAAATCGTTGGACGTGCCGATACGAAGAAAAAAAGTTCACTTCAAAAGTGAATGAAAAGTAAATTTATCAAACAGCTGCGCAGCACTGTTCTAAGATAATTTACAGAGTTCACTCGACATTAAGAGCTTGCAATTTCATCCCAATAGCTCAGCGGCAGAGCTTCACTGCCCAGGTTGGAGATCCAGGGTTCTATTCCTGGTTAGAGCAGCGAAGCTCTTAAAATATCGCCCCAACAAATTAACACTGTAGGTTAGTACAAAGATGTCGGAGGTCTGAAGACTCCAGACCTTGCGACTCACATAGTGGATTTAGAGTAGCTAGCTGAACGACCGGGAAAGGAAACCTCCTGCACTCAGGAGTTACCCAAGGGCAACCATCCTGACAAACGAACATTTATTTAGATCTAAAAAGGTAACAATTGATGTAAAATAGTGTGATTAAACAGAGAGGTTTACACTATATTTGAACTTGACAAGTATATCTATTTTTTAAAAATGGGAAAATGGTTATTACGAATATGTATAATTAGAATATTCGGAGGTCTGAAAACCCCAGACCGTGCGACTCACACAGTGGGATTAGAGTAGCTAGCTGCACGGCCGGGAAAGGATACCTCCTGCACTCAGGAGGCACGAAAGGTCTAACATCCCACCAAACGAACATTTTTTAGGTCTAAAATATAACAATTGATGAAAAATATTGTGGTTAAACAAACAGTTTTACATTATATTTGAACTTGACAAGTATGCCCATTTTTCAAAAATGGGAAAATAGTTATTACGGATATATATAATTAGATATATCGGAGATTAAAATTAATTAGAATAATTAGAATAATCGGAGGTCTGAAAATCCCAGACCGTGCGACTCACATAGTGGGTTTAGAGTAGCTAACTGCACGGCTGGGAAAGGATACTTCCTGCAGTCAGGAGGTACCCAAGGTCTACCATCCCGCCAAACGAACATTTATTTAGATCTAAAAAGATAACAATTGATGAAAAATAATGTGATTAAACATACAGGTTTTTATTATATTTGAACTTGACAAGTACGTCCAATTTTCAAAAATGGGAAAATGGTTATTACGAATATATATAATTAGAGTAATCGGAGGTCTGAAAACCCTATACCGTGCGACCACATAGTGGGTTTAGAGTAGCTAGCTGCAAAGCCGGGAAAGGATACCTCCTGCATTCAGGAGGTACCCAAGGTCTACTATCCCGCCAAACGAACATTTATTTAGATCTAAAAATATAACAATTGATGAAAAGTACTGTGATTAAACATACATTTTCACATTATATTTGAACTTGACAAGTACGTCCATTTTTCAAAAATGAGAAAAGGGTTATTGCGAATATAGATAAAAATATCATTAAAAAATAAAATTTAGAGTGAGGTATAATAAACTAATGAAAAATAGATTAAAATTAAAGAAAATAGTAAAAATTTTAAAGTAAAATTTAGAAAATATATAAAAAGAAAATACATGAAATGGAAAAAAGAATTAGGTACATGAAAATCAAAAACAAAAATTTATAATAAATAATCGGAGGTCTGAAAGTGACCTTAGTACGGTTAGTACAGATTTAGTGGACTCTGGAAGATTGAGCACCTATTTCAAATTGAGAGGATAACGACCACGCAGGATACTTACATGGGTAAAGATAGTATCAGCAGAAGGCTAACCTGAGGTAAAAATTGCAGAAGTTGGTCAATCAGATTGTCAGTTTCCCGCCAATCTGATAGTACAGGGTAGATAATGCAGAGTCCACTTCGACGAAAAGAGCTTGCAATTTCGTCCCACTAGCTCAACGGTAGATCGTCGGCTGGACAGTTCGGAGATCAAGGGTTCGATTCTTGGTGGGACAGCAAGGCTCTTTACAACGTTTACTAGTTACTTAAAATAAATATTGAAATCATCTGAAATTTGTGTATTGATATCGTGTCTGTTTTCAATCATGTTGTTTGATGATAGGTGATAAAAACCCCTTAAAGAAAGGTGTTGTAACTTGATCAATTTGAATCTCGAAATAAATAAGGGGAAAAAGTTAACTACAAAATACCAATATATTTACAAAATATGAAATTTCGTATTTCTAAAAACCCTTTACGACTACATCTATCTCAGTTCATAATGCCACATTTTCAAATATTTGCACAACTGGAAATATGAAGCGTATTTGATAAGAACTCCAAAAATTGTAAATCGAACGGGAAATATATTTTTATTAAATCTCGATATTAACTTCAGATTGCGGTATTTTTTATCAATTTTTAAAATCTTTTAAAATCTAATAATGAAGTATATCTGTCGAAATTTATTACAATTGTAAATCTAGAGCATTGAAAAACAAAATTGGAATTCTATAAAAGGACTAGTATGTAACACTTTGCATATTTCATTATCTTTATGTATTAGAAATATATATATATATATATTTCTTCACACACACACACACACACACACACACATATATATATATATATATATATATATATATGTGTGTGTGTGTGTGTGTGTGTGTGTGTGTGTATGTGTGTCCAAATGTTAAACACAGTTGCTGTTTAAGTGAAAATTTCAAAAAATCTACATCGGAATGGCAGGAAATGCGGTATGCGAGTGTAATAGGAAATGTTAACGGGGAGCGCACATGTGCCAAAGAGATTTTAACCAAGGACTTAATAGGATAATAAGTGACAGAAATTAACATGTATCTCTAGCCACGAAATAAATGAGCATAATACAGTGGAATTTTTTCTGTAACAATACTACCAACACTTATCTCCACCAATGGTAGATTTGACAACCCAGGAAACATCCCTGACCAGTGAAATACTAGATGATCAGTTGCAAGACACGAAGTTAAAAACATATTTACTACGTGAAAAATTATGACAAATTTAAATCTCTTAAACACTATTTTAGTAAGGGTGATAATATGAAATATATAATGATATTCAGAGATAAAAAGGATAATAGTATGCAGTATGACAATATTAATTTCTATATGCAAGATTTCTGAACCATTAACATATTGCTCGATCACATAATATCATATATTATACAATATGCATGGATATCAATATTTCCTATTTACCAATACTTCAAGACATTGTAATTATTTCTCATAGATTACGACTCATTTATTCTATGTCCAGTTCGAAAAATTTCTGCAATATGGAATTTAGATTTTGACTTAGTTCATATTTATGCTACATTACATCACATCCAGAACGTCATAGAAAACACTCGTATTATACTTCCAGCTGCTTGATAAATTCAGATAACCGATCCGGACGTCCAATAATTTAGTGGGGCATGCTTACGGTCAGATCGACCAACTATTCTAACAACCATCAAGGAGAGTCGCCTACGTCCAATTCAACCAGAACGGAAATTCCTCCCCTAGAATAAAAAGGAAACTGTAGAAAAGGAACTCAGAATTCTTAATTCAGGAGACATCCTCAGGATTAGATTCTACATATTCAAATATTTTAATCATATTAATCCAAGCGGTTTAGGTATTACGGCCAATCCTTTGTTCACCATTTTTAGACCACTCCGATCGCTTCTTCATGGCTCTTCAAACTCCGGGAAAAAGCATCTACAACTACTTTACATTCACTAATATCTCTCCTTAAGATCTTATCTCATTGGATCATTCATTACTGCATTTTGACGTTTCTCCTCTTGCCTAGAAAATGAACCAAAATAAGAAAATCCTGCACTCGCCGGACGAAACATTAAAAACCCATGTATTTCCACGGGAACAGCCCGAAAACCCAAAAATAGCCCGAGGAATGAACTCTTTAGCCGTGGAAACAAAATGCTGATACGACATAAAAGAAGAAAGCAATGCAAAACAAGGATAATAACGACTTTCATTATCCAAAGAAAAAGGTTGAAAGAAAAAGGTTTATAATACGAGTGTCAATCTCAGTGAAACAGAATGATTAAAGCAATGAGCTGCTGCAGTTTAATACGGTGTGGAGGAACCTCGTGTAGCCAAGCCCACTGCACAATCATTTTCCATACTTTCAATGAGGGTTTGGATGAGATGTGTGCTCTAAAAGTTCCAAGCCTCACTGAGAGAAATTTTCAATCTAGTAACGGAGCTTGATGAGCACCGGAAGGCTGCAAGATGTCTTCCAAGAATATCAAATACATGTTCTATTGGATTCAGATCAGAAATGTTGGCAGACCACTGCATGTGCTTGATATCTTCAGTTTGAAGGCAGTCATCAACCAAGGCCGCACGGTGAGGAGACGCGTTAATTCCATCATGACCAACGACACCTCGAAACAATCGAACTGTAGGCGTAAAGACTTCGTCTCTGTATCGTTGACTGGTAATCGACCTCGTGTCAAAGATGTGGAGGTATGTGCTGCCGTCTAGCATAATGCCTGCCCAGCCCATGACTCCCCCAATCGGAAAACGATGTCTTTCTGTGATGTTTCCCGGGTGAAAACGCATTCCACGTTCTCTCCAGATAACCAAATATCGGTCTTCTCGAGTGGGTGATACCTTTGGGCGACCTGGTACTGGTCGCCGGGAAACATTTCCAGTGGTTTGGAATCTCAGCCACTGTCTAGAGATCACACACTGAAGTACATTCAGAATTCGAGACACTTCGGTTTGGGTTCGACCGGATTCCAGCATTCCAATCATTCGTCCCTTCAAAAACATATCTATTTGGCATCTTTGTGACAGCTTTCGTCCTTTTTTATTATTAACAACGCTCCGTACCACAGCAATTGTGATATTCTGCCTCAACTAGTCATGCGGCTCGAGGGAGTTGTGTACTCATTCCGATGTGCGCCGGTGCTTTGCGCATGTCGACGTCGACTGAACTGTTTTGCATATGCTCTATGATTTACGAATTATGCTTAACTTTTGGATATGAGTGTATATATATATATATATATATATATATATATATATATATATATTCAGTATGAGCGTAAAACTACAATTTTCATAAAATGTAATAAGACAATAATTTGAATAAACAGCTTATTAAGTTACAGATTTAATAATCTATTATCTTACAATAATATACTGTGAGCAGATCAAAACTGCTGTTGGGGTTCGTTTAAACAGTTTATGCACAAGAACACGAAGGTTTATTTCAAATGTTTGTTCGATGAAACAAATCGATTACTGCACAAAAAGCTTTATGTTTGTTCAAAATTTTCTCTTTTTTTCTTGTCAAATGTGAAGCTGCACCCCCTCAGACCTTCGTCAGTGATGCTTTCTTGTAATAAACTTTGTTCTCTCGTATTGTACCTTTCTTCGTTCCTTCCTGCGTCACTGGTCCTGAATTGGCTCCTCCGAGACAGAAGGTCATTTAGTCAACAACAACAAATTTCGATTAATTTTATAAAATAAATATATTTCTTATCTTGGGAAATTTTTGGAAAGGTAAATGCTTAAATATACAATATTTGTACTACTTTGGTACCGCTGTTCTTGATTTTTTTTCGTAACGTCTGAAGATGAAATGAAATAATAAAGAGAATTAAAATAATAACATATCATATTTTACTTCTCTTATCATATATTCATAAACTTAATGAGATTTTACATTTACCTCTTTTGTGCTGAAAATAATTTTAATTTCATATTTCTCTGGTCTTCTTCCAGTACCTGTCCATATATCATTCCTTAAAAAGTAATTTTATTAAAATTTCTTCATTAACGGAAATTTCTCTTTTATGTCAGTTTCCATCTCATAAAGTAAAAAAAAAGCCTTTCATTAAATTGGAAGAAAAATGAATGTAAAAAAAGTGTAGTTTTCTCAAAGTCATTTTTACTCAAAAATTTTTTTTTAAATATGTATGAGCTGTTAGGCTAAAATCCCTGCAAAAATGTCATGAATTTTATGAATCATGAAAAAATGAATACCTTGATATTACTTTTAGATTGTTTATAAGGTTGGAAAATGTTTGCTAAGATAAGATCCAGCATCACTGAAATAAAGGTATCCAACGACAAGTACCGGACATTTTGCACGTCATATATCCAGCTTTATTTCTGTTTATATACACTTTATACACATTAGTACCCGTGTTATGGATTTTCAATTATAAAAGCGCAAAAAATAATTTAAATAATTCCAATGAATTTCACTGAGGGATTCACATCATTACTTGATCATTATAAATAACTTAATTGTATTAGCAAGAAATCGTGTAGCATTCTGATAGCCTGCCTAAAATCTAATTAAATTCTATATATAAAATACCCATTTTTAAAATATTTTATTGAATTCATCATGATCTATGGTTGTCTTTCTGTCTGTTTCAACTTAATGAATTTGAAAATAAGGAAGAAACGAGTCTCTATAACTCCATAATTCTGAATTTTTAAATTATTATGACATTTCAATAGTAAATTTTATACATATTGAGACTGCTATGAACCACCTCTCTAAAAAAGGTGATTCACCTGTCTTTTGAATTCTGCATATATTTGCAAAAATTCAGAATAAATCCACCGATAAATGGTAAAAAAATATATAAAGTACTAGTGTCTGCAGAATTCCGTAAAATTCTGAATGGAATCAGAAATTTATCAGAAGAAAATCAGAAATGTTTGCCAATACAGTGCGAAGTCCAAGTGGGTATATAACTACTTGGGTGAATTACAAATTATTCTGCATTTTCAGCTTAGAAGTATTCAATTTGCGATATCTGCAAATACCATTATGATGATAATGCACATGAAAGTTCATATTTAGTGTACACGATAAAATCTTAAACAATAAATATTTAATTTGATTATTCTGCGCAATCTTACGATATTAGATAATAAAATAATTATAACTCTACACCTTCCTGCATTTCCAATATTATATTGTGTTCTTATTTATATAGAGATAAAATATCCGGTTAAAAATTGTAGGGTTCCACATACTAATAATGCATAACACTCAAACTTAAAATACATAATAATAATACTAATAATACATAATAAAAATAAAAAGCTAATAATACATAATAAAAGTAAAAAGCTAATAATACAAGGTGGTCTGGTCAGAAAGGTCTTAGACAAACTTTAAGGATTAGTCAGGCATACAAAAACAAACCCGTTTTGCTTAGGAACATGTGGCAGCAAACGCTACCTCCTCGGGGTGCTACAGATGCAGGGAGGAGCAAAGAGAAAAGGATGCAGATGATACAGCACATGTTTATTAGCCATAATAATTACAAGTATCAATTACAATTGTTTATCATGTTAATAAAGCAGATGTTCAAAGTTCTTGCATTCCGCATATGCGTATCTTGCAACGTCGAAGCACGTATAGGAGAAGGCTTTCAAATATGCCAGGACTCTCGGGGACATGTGCTGCTGCTTCAATGACTTTAGCGACAACGTCAGCGTCAGATGTTTAAGGAAGTTTGTTTCTTTCCTACCGGCCGTTCATTCAACTGTTCCATACACTCAAGTGGATTGGGCGGTCTGGGTTCTCAGGGACTTTTGTTTTTGGGATTTTTTCTCTCGGATGATCTTCCCGATCTTTTAATACAGCCGATTTATACCCTCAGATGAATAGACAAAGCTGGGCTTTCAGGGGTTTCGTGAACAAGATCTCTGAGGTAACCCCATTAGAAGAAATCAATGAGGGACAAGTCGGGGAACTGTTGTGGCCAAGTGGCTGGTTCTACCAGGTTTATCCATCTTGCAGGATATATCGTATTAAGATAGCCCTGCACATCTTGACTGAAACATTGCGCAGATGCTGATGGCAAGAAATTTGAACATCTACTTTAATACTACGATAAATACTTGTAATTGATAATTATAATTATTATGTTTAATAAACCTGTGTTATATTATTTTCATACTTTCCTTTTTGTTTCTTCCTGCATCTGCTGGATTCCTCTGTGGCGTCTGCGGTAACATGTTCCTATGTAAAACAGGCTTCTTTTAGTATACTTGACCTACCCTTATAGTTTGCCTAAGACCCTTTAGACCACCCATATAATAAAACCTACAAAAATTGAACAAGCAAGAAACATCACATATTTCGAAGTCACATTATATTATACAAAAAAAATAACCATATCATCTATACACCGATAGACCTCATCAAAATTTATAATTACAACGGATATATATAACAATATTTCTAATTTAATTCTAGTTTGAAAACTGTTCCAGACATATTTAACATTTGTTAAGAATTTAATTCATTTTTTTTTAATTATTGCGAAAGTTTCTTTTGTTTCAGTGCCTATCTTACAAAATAATAAAAATGAAGTTTTCATTACATTTGATAGAAGCCATTATGCAAAAGTGCTCCAATAAACCTTGTTTTACTGGAAAATAAAATCTTGAAAGCAGTAATTCCATGACTTCTAAGTGCTATTAAAATAATTTAAGTCTTTCATATCGTATGTGTCTTGGTGGGTTTTAAGCAGAAAAAATAAATGTAAAATCCTTGTATTTTTTTTAATATTCATGAGAGATATGTTTAAAAGTGTAGAAATACACGTATTTACCTCTTCTTTGATGTTAAAGTATAAAGTTTTATTTATGAAAAGAAAAGCATTTTATAAATTTAATTATTTCTATATTTATTTACGTATACTTATTTACTCTGATTCCTTTTCGCTAAGTAAAGATTTATGAAATCAATTGCAAATAATCAATATAATATGGCAAAGATTAAGAATGACATTCATAACCATATGTTGATCCAAAATAGCCCAGTATTTTTTTATTTCTCCAGATATTACTGTTAGTGTTTATTGTGAAGTCTAACTCGGACCATCCAGTCTTGTAACGGCAAAACGGCATATTTTAAAATATGACTTGAAAGTGCTATTAAATAATTAATATATTTCATATCTTTTGCATATAATATTTCATATATTTAGCTTATGAAATATATTAATTAAATAATTAATATATTTCATATCTTTTGTGTATAATATTTCATATCGTTTGCGTATGAAATACATTAATTAAATAATTAATATATTTCATATCTGTTGCGTCTAAGTCAATTTTAAGCAGAAAATATACATTTAAAATTCTTGTATTTTTTTAAAAGTCGAATACGTTTGAGTCGAATACGTCGAATGAGAAATACGTTTTAAAGCGATGTAGAAATACATGTTTTTATCTCTTCTTCGATGTTAAAGTTTAAAGTTTTATTTATGAAAAACAAGCATATTTTATAAATTTAATTATCGTTATATTTACTTACGTATACTTGTTTACTCTGATTTCTTTTCGCTAAGTAAAGATTCATGAAATCAATGGCAAATAATCGATATAATATGACCAAGACTGAGAATGGCATTCATAACCATGTGTTGACCCAAAATATCTCAGTATTTTTTTTTATTTCTCCGGATCTAACTGTTAAAGTTCATTGTGCAGGCTGACTTGGACCATTCGGTCTTGTGATGGAAAAAGGTGTATTTGAAAATATATCATTCGAAAAGTAATTTTCAACTTACAGCATATTGCACATCAATTGTGGCGAAACTTACTTACATATCTCTCACTGATGTACCTTTATCTCAGCTGTGAGAAAATTTCTAAGAAAATTTAGCTTATTCCCCATACGTCGATTTGCCATATCAAGTGTGAGAAATATGTTTGAAATAAGAAGACCCACTTGACTCTACAAAGTTTATTTACAGGATTTTCGCATAACAAGAGTGTTTCTTAACGTTGTCATATCTGCTTTCATAAGTTATATACACATTTACCAAAAATATGAAACAATTAAACGCATTTAAACAATATCATTTAGTTTTGTTAATGAAAAACGACGTATATTAATATACTTTGTTCTGCCATCATAACGTCGCATGAGTTCAAGTTACCTTAAAACTTGAAGTTTAAAAAAAAAATTCAAAACACATCAGCATGCCCAGAACTGGAAAAGCATTTTAATATAATGCAACAAATATTAAATTATAGCAACCATATCTGCCAATGGAAGGCATTACATAATCTTGAAATAGTGTTACCAGTGCACGGACCAATGTTTGTAAATAGTTTTTGCACTTGTTAATATACATTACTGAATTGGTTATTATCAGCTGAAGAAATTTAGAACATTCGAAACAAGTGCATAGATACTGATAGTTGAGTAGCAAGAACGATTCCTGGATAACATACTTCATTGCCTGCGAAAAATAATGAAACTTTTTATGAACCTCTATATGCTGTGTTCTAATAATTTTTTTATTTTCAGATTCTTTCTGAACAGCATCAGTGCGAAATTATTTTTTTATGTTCGTTCCTTGATATTCTTCAGGACATATGTCTGCATATAATTTGCAGGGGATTTAATTCATTAAAATTTATTCATTAACGAGAATGTCTCTTTTCTCGCTAGTGTTCATCTTATGAATTAATTAAATGGGGTTTTCATTAACCATGATGAAAAAGATTACGAAGGAGAGTAACATTTTTTTTCTGTCCTCAAAACGTAATTGCTTGAATGCGGTAATACTCAGACTGCAAAGTGCTATTAAGAAAGAAATCACCGTTTTCACATCTTGAATTTCTTGACTTGCAAACTCTCTAAATGAATTGTAAAGCTTTATAACTCCGAAAGGCTTAGCTTTGCAAAAAAAAAAAGTGCGTTTTGCCATAACAGTGAAATATATATTAAAATGAACATTTTTTGTTTTATATAATACATTACAAATTCTATTATTTGCTTATGAATATGTTATGAACTATTCGATTATGAATTGTTATGAATACAATCTAATCGCTTGGTATCTGTATCGCTTTTTTGGTATATCTAAGATGTAGATGGAACGTATTTTTAAAACAGCTATATGTTGTTCTGATACATACTAATTGAAGTATGAAAAAACATCAATCTTAACTAGAAGCACTCTTGTTGAAAACCTTGGCTAGAACCTTGGTAGACGCCGGTACACGAGGGACGGAAACATGCAAACAAGAAATGTGAGGACATAAAGAGTCGCATCGAGATCAACCCTTCCCTGCACGTTTTAAAATGGCGCGCTTATTTTTTGGAGTTTGAATTAACTTCACAAATTATACGCATTGGGGAACATGTTATAAGCAGAAACATAGTGGTATCCTTGCTCATTTTTAATAGTTATTTTCACAATTATTTAGTAATTCCTTCCAAATGTGCGAGAAAATTGATGGTAAAACGAAAGGGGCTGAAACGAATTGCACTGTGTGCTTGATTACTTTCTTTAGGTTTCACGTTATCTTTACATGAAGAATTTTACTTATTAATACTGATATTTGTTAAGACTTCCTGAACAGGTGAAACAAAATGTTCTTGAATGATTTGAATATTAACCCCTGCCTCTAAGAAACCATACAACTTGTTGTTAAATTAATTGACTTGTTCTCATGTTACAGTCAAACTTCTCTTTGTGCACATGCTGAATTCTTACATGGTGCTTATACAAACATTCGGCGAAATTTTAAGGGAAATATTGCCAACTTAAATACATTTATTAAATGGCGCTTAGTTGAAAATAATTCAATATCTATGGACATTTAATTTAATTCGTTTGATAATTTCTGTCGCTTTGCGGCAATTATTAATTTAATGTTCTTGACCTAATACAGAACATGCTCCATTGTTCCTTGTGATAATGAATTCGTTTTGTTAGGGGATCGTATGGAAACTGTGTTTTGTTAGTGGGTCTAAAGTTCCCCAAAATACATTTTTCGTGTTAGGGAGTATATAGTAATTTAGTTAGCTGTCAAATAGTAATTAAGAACATTGATATCAGGTGTGGAGATCTCCCTGTTTAGGGAGTTTAATTCCGCCATCGCTGCAGATAGTCAAGTTCATACTTTCATATGTTGGATTTTTGATTAATAATGAAGTTGTAACGAAATAGTGACATAACCAACTTGGGTCATCCTTAGCTCAACGCTATGTTGCTAATATTTTAGATGCTTTTATCTTAACACTATGATAACGCTTTAGACGTTGATATTGTTGTTGTTGTTGCTTACTTGACCAACAGCAACATCAGATCAAGCCCATGATCTCAAGAGACTTCAAAATGTCCAGGACCGTTTCTGAACTGGAATACAGCTAGCTGTTGTGGCAACCAATACATAATAAAGCATGCGAAGGAGTGGATTGTGCTAAGTTACACTTCGGGCACAGTGGATAATCCCTATGACGCATAACACATTTTAGTCTAAGCAGATGACCGTTGCGGAATTTGGCCTGCGATTTTTGGTCACCCCTGCTATTCGACGTAATCAGAGCATCCCCAGGCTAGTTGCAAACATACCTCTCATGTTTCAGATGTATTTAGCACACTGCTGTGATACCAGCGCTCCAAAGGCATTTATCTCAACGCTATGATGTTGGCCTCCAATGCCAAGCTATTGAAAACCAGCATCATAGCGGTGAGCTAAAGACTTTTCCAGCTGAAGACATTTAATACTGCCTTATTCGCTACAAGGTAATAGTATTTTATTTTAAAGGCATATTCATATTACTAAAGTGAGACTTTTAATGTAATAACTAAATAGAAATAATACCAATTTAAAATGCATTGGTCAGACCACAATGGTGTTAAAAGCGACTTACAAATAAAGTGTGGATATAATGTAAATAAAAATAATTCAATATAAAAAATAGAGAAAATCTGAAATTGTTGAATTTTTAATTCTTAGAAGAAATAATCGCATATATATAATTCACTATCAAAAATGCTGCATAATATATTCTAACTTTTATATCATTCACAAATAAATATAAAAAATAATGGCATATAAACACTTAAAAAGACACTAAAAATAGCAATAAAAATAATCAAGCAAACTGGCTATGTATCAAAATGAACAACTATAAAACGGTACTGCCATTTTGCATTAAAACCCCTCCAAAAAACTGGATTACTAAAAATGGTATTTATGAGGCAATTTACATTAAATGCCTCTTGAATTTGAAAGTTGTATTTTATCTATCATGCTTTTCTATGCAAATAAATTACTCCAGGGTAAATTTTATAATGTTGTTATAGCTTTAAAGCTTTAAGCATCAAAGAAAAGAGTTTAATCTTTTTGTCAAAAGGCACTTCATCAAAAATACTATAAATATTATTGCAAATATAAATGTTATATAAAATGTATTGACGGAATTCTTAATCTGAATGTAATAGTAATGTTCTTAGATGTATTTAGCATTGATATATTGATATTAACTTAATATTGTCATGCACGTGTGTGACTTAATATTGTCATGCACGTGTGATATCATATAATATTGTCATGCACGTGTGTGACTTATTCCGCTCGTACTAGCCGTAGGCTAGACCAGTTCCAAGAGCCCAAAAGTTACATTGAAATCAAAAACCAACAAAGGGTTTGTATAGATATCTTCCTTAACAAAGCCCAGACAGCCAAAAGATGGTCAGGGGAGGCCTCTGGGGAATTGCAATTAGAGCAAGAAGAATAAGATTTTTGACCCTAATGCCATGATGTCATTACATGTCATTACATCATATCATCTTGATTTGCAAATGTAATTTCAGGATACAAAATGCACTTATAAAGCTTGTATAACTTGAGTTATATCAAAGCATATATATATAGACATACACGCACGCACACACACACACACACACACACACACACACACACACATATGTATATAGTAAACTTCTTGAAAATTAATTATACTCAATATTTTGAATATATAAATCCACCTTCTATGTTTGATGTGGATCTTCGAAAGCTCTTAAACATTATAATATGCAGAAATGAGTCAAACATGCGTAAATTAAAAGTATGAATTTCCACACAAAATCCTGTCTTTAAGAGCATCGAATGAAATGCAATTAATAAATATATAAAAAAAAATTAAAGGAAATAAAGAAGACGTAAATCGAATAAAATAACGATTTTTAATTTTATTTTACGAAAATAAGTCAACATATATAATTGATTGAAAAAGATATAGGAAAATATATTTTGATTATACAGCAGGTCAAACCCAAATACCAAGAAGTATATTAATCTTCTAATTTATTATAGAAAATCGTATGAATTATTAAAAACCAATTTATTCCTAATAATGTTGTTTAATTTGTTAATATTTAATATCGGCTAACATAATGCAGTTTTATATTTGTTGTTATACCCCACTTATTTGCGAAAAACTGCATTGGATCATATGAAACAATGAATAAATTATTCCTGGAAATTAAAACGGAGAAATATAAAAATATATTTGCCATTGCTATTTTTAAATTAGAGAAGCAAATAAACCCATACATAATTAACAATAAAAGAAATAAGAAGATAAATTCTAGTTCACACTACATGCCAAAAGAGATTAAAAATAATAGCTATTAAACATATTATTAAATTAACAAAATTAAATGAATCACTAAATTTTAATTAATTCCTGAGGGTGTTTAATTAATTAACATTATATATGATAAACGGAGTATAGAAAGTAAAAAAAAATGTACAGATAGTTCTTTTTAAATTACTCTCAAAAATATATATTATTAACTATAAAATAAACATGAAAATAAATTTTAATGCATATAGCATGCAATAAAAATTATAAAGAAAACTGCAGGTAAACCTCTTAAGAAGATAGTAAAAATCGCAATAAAAATAATCGCTATAAATGGCCATACTTCAAAATGAAAAACTCGAGTACATATCTATCATATATCTTTTAAATAAAACCGTTGGAAAACTGGATTACTAAAAACAGTATTTATGAGGCAATTTGCATTAAATGCCTCTAAAAATGTTAAACATTTTTTTTTTTAGTTTATTGTTCATAATTTTCTTTGCAGATAATTTACAGTTGAGCAACATTTAGAACATTAACATTCTAATAGTTGTAAGCATTAAACACGAAAATGTTAAATCCTTTTGTTAAAAATCACTTAAAAAAATTACAATATATTTTATTAGTAATTTAAATATTGTGAATTCAATATTTGAAAATTATAATATTATTTTGGGCTGTGGTTGAATGTAAAAGAAATGTGAAAATAAAATTTAACATACTGGGTGTTTGAAGAAATAAACAATGGACGATTTTTTTAACCATTGGTTTTAGATACATAATTACTATTGTAAAAATGCCTTAAATAAGGTGGGGATATGCAATTTTAATAATGTGCAATAGTTTCGTAAAAAAAAACGAAAAACATTATACAGCCTCTCTAGCGAAAAAATCCAATTTTCAAAAATGGCACCTGACAAAAATTTGGCAGTAATGTGATCTAATCAGACATAGTTACCATTCATTAAAACTTCATTAGGAAATAAGGGCGGGTCCAAAAATGTATTTCCTTTCCAAGTAGTTACTGAAACGTTTACATCCAAATTTAAATATTTCGGTAAAGCTATTAAGTCACCATTTCTAAGATTCGCGGTTTGTATATGCGCATTCAGGTAACTATATTACATAAATTACATATGTTACGTAGTATAAATTATCTGTTCAGTAATGCATAACACAGTGAGATTATTATAATGTACGACAAATGCAGCTGATCTCCTACTTTACTTCCGAATACAACCGATGTCCAACAGATATCAACAAGAAAGATCAATCATGCATAAGCATTGATTATGAAACACTTTCCAACTGAAATGTAATTTCATTTAAAAATTTCTAAAATGTGATTCATTCAGTGGTAATATCTTTTACATTATCACAGTACTACAGTAATTTATTATACTTAAATATTTAAAACTGTATCGAAATATAAATCATCTGATTCTTTATGCAAAATCAATGAATATTTCATTCATATAACTTGTATTCCAGACTCCAGAGCTAAATAATTTTGTGTGAAAAAAATTCAGCAATTCTTATGTAATTCATCTTACAATCGCTTGAGATATTTGCATTCTGCATATGTTAAAATTAGGCTTCCTTGAAGAAATAATAAAAGTTTAGGGATCATTTAAAATCACAATTATTGTAATTGCATAGGCACGGAATTTAGATACACAGATAATACACAGATAATATATATGTGTATGTGTATGTACTCAAAGTATTGGAATCGTGCCGAAGATCGGAACTCGAATTTTCAAAGGATCTACACGTTTTGGGACTTCTAGAACACGAAAAAACTACTTTTAGGAAGACGTCTGTGTGTGTAAGGGTGTATCTGTGTATGTTTCTGTGTGTCTGTGTGGATATTACATCCACTCTAATTGAAAAACTAATGGACCGAATTTCATACAATTTGGTATGTTTTTTGTGGGAAATCCTGATGTTCATTAGATTATAGTACGATTCGTAATAAAAGAATCTGCCTTCTTTGCGAAATGGCCGCAGAAATTGCCTTTATCCACTCTAGCTAAAAACTAATGAACCAAATTTAACAAAATTTGGAGTATAATATTTCAATAACCTACAAGTGATTTATATACCAAATTTAACAAAATTTTGTATATAAATCATTTGTAGGTTATTCTACTACGATTCGGGAAAAAGGAACGGGCTATTTTTGCGAAATGGCCAGCAAAAATCGTTATATATAAAAATAAAAGACTAAGTGTGCTCAATTATATTAATTAAATTCCTATTTTATATGTGATTTTTGACAACAAAAAGAATAAGACTAACCCCATTACTCTAGGACTAGCCGTTCTTGAGATATTCTAGTTTTTTCGCGTTTTCGCTACGCCACATTTGACAATAAGTCCAGCTATCAAATGAGAACCAAATTTAAGTTTAACGTGTAAATTCAATGTCATTTAAAATACTTATGTTGTGCAGATAAACTCAAATTATCATTGAATAAATAAAGAGAACGAATATGAGTCTGCAGAGAAAGACATGTGCTGTCCACATCAGAATTTTTAACAATATTACACCAATGATTTATAGAAGTGAACGGGGATTATTTTCAGGCCATTTCGAAAAAAATGTATGATCTATATTTAAAGATCCATCAAATTTTTGTCGAATAAAATGTTCAACAAATTTAAGCTGTGTACCAAATTTTAACTCTCTAGGGCATAGGAAAGTGCATTTAAAATGCCATCAATTAAATTTATCAAGAAGAGTTATATAAATTTAAAAAAAATGAAAAATTGCTATCTACCAAATTTATTTTAAAATATGAAGCCACTCCCATATGCAAAACATTTAAACAAATGGAGAGATATTTATTATATAATATCTCTCTCTTTTCTTTCTGGAAGATATCCCAAAGTCAGAATTTAATTGAATTTGTTATTTTCCCTATATTAAATAATTTTTTTAATTAAAAAACTACTTAACATATTTTACTGAATTTTTTTTATATATTCTATGGGATAATGTGAATATTTCCTAAAAATTTCGAAGCAATTCGTGAATTTTAAATTTACTTAAAAAATGTTTGAAAAATTAGGTCCCATAGGGTTCAATGTATTTCATTTTTTCAACCCGGGTTCAATAAAAAACTAATTGGGTGATATTATTTATTTATATTCCCATAGGTCCTACAGACCGTCTGAACAACATACTAAAATTTCATTTTGATAAACTCATTTTTACGGCAGTTATCGTGCTAACGGACAGACAGACAGACAGACAGACAGACAGACAGACAGACAGACAGACAGACAGACAGAATGAACAAAGTCATAAACACTTTTCAACTTTGTTGTAAAGTGTTAAAAATTAAAAGCCCTGCTTAAAGCAACAGCTCATCCGAATCACAATTATCAGGTTTTTACCTTATTTAAGGGTTAAAATAACTTTCACTGCAATCATCATTCTGTTTTTAAAAGTTTCAAAGACGAATTGCTGAAAAAAATGTTTTAAAATACAACTAAATGCATTTTGTGAATCAGTTCTATTTGTGAATAGCTCTTAGATTGATGAATTGTAGTGGTGTATCGAAATGCAGCGAGAAAGTGTTTACGAAATCAGAAAGTTTGACAATTAATTTCGCCTTAAAAACATGCTTCAGATCCAATTCAGTTTAAATAAATTGAGTATAACTCACATTTTTGTAATTTAAACTTTTCACTTAAGGCCCGTAAAATACAAATTTTCCATTATTACTTTCCTTATATACATAATGTATAAGGAAAGTATTGTGACGGGGTCGAAAATTCGAAATCGAGTTTTCGACGGGAAAGCACGTTTCAAGCATCCCTGATCACGAATCAAACATTTTTGAAGTGATGCCTGTCTGTGTGTGTGTGTGTGTGTGAAAGTATGTGTGTGCGTGCGTGTGTCAGTGAGTCTGTGGAGACGATAACTGACGAACGAATGGACCGATTTGAACCAAATTTGGTACAAAAATCACAATCCGTAAACACTGGAAGCCTATTGTTTTTATACGTAATCAAATGCGCAGAACCCCTTAAATTTTCGAATAAAATTTTGAAAAAATCGTCAAAAAATCAAAACCACTAATAAAGTTACGCAAATAGATATTTCTTATGTAATGTTTCATTAGAAAACGATTGACATAAATTTTAGAACGCTAACATGAATCGTTCTCGAGATATTGCACATTTTTCTAAAAAATTATTAAAAAGTCATATAAAAAGAAAAAAAAAATATTTCCTATTGAGAAACATGTTCACTTTTCATATGTAATACCATGCGATAAATTGGGTGACATCATTCTCGTGGATCTAGCTCGTTCCATTCATGAAAAAAGATACTTTGAGTAATACTTTTGTATTTGAACGCCAATTGTAATTTATCTGCTGTAGGAACAAATATTTCTTCGTCCATAACGCTTGGCGAGATTTTGGCGACAAATTTGGCGGAATGTCGCCAACTTGGCGACTATTTTAAATGTTGCCAAATTAGCGAGAATCTCGCCAAATGGATAAAAATGACGCTAAATCAATATATATAACGACTAATTATCGAAAATTCAATATCCTGGAAAGAATATTAGTATCTACTATAAGAAAAATCTATTTTTTTTCTGTAAAAGTAGTAAATTCATTACATTATATAAGGAAAGTCATGTGTTGCCCACATCAGATTTTTTTTATAAAAGTACCGCACTTTAATAAAATCGCTAATAAATAATATCCTGCCGTATTAAAAACATTTCTGCAGTTGGAGTTGTGGAACCACCAGCAACGGTATTAAAAAAATATCTCTGATCACTTTATGTGAAACACCCTGGATATAAAATGCAATAAAAAATACAAAAGAAATTGAAAGTAAAACACCTTAAGCACATAATAAAATAAATTAGGCTAAATTCAAATGCATCAAAATGGATAACTGCAATACATTATTTATAGAATATCAGTTGCATAAAACCGCTGATATATTGGATTGCTAAAAACAGTAATTATACCAAAAAAATTTTAAATGCCCCTCAATAGAATTAATGTAAATATCACGTTTAAAACGTATACATTTATTCATTTCCATATTTGTAATGGCGCAAAAAATTTTCGCATCACGCGGAAAATTTCAGTATTTTCAAAATTAGCGTTTAATACGATATAAAAAATGTTACATCATACTTGTTAACACATTGTAGCAGATAAAGAGCAAAGTGACGTAAAATTAGACGTATCTTACACATGCGGGTCGGTGGAACAGTCATGGTAAAAAAAATAAACGCATTAGATGAAAATTATTAAATAAACTTACCGAAATAAAGTGTTGAAATTGCTTTAATGTGAGGAAAGTTTTGCCAAAGAAGAAATTCCAAATTTTCCAGTCAAGTACAAATCTATAAATCATTAAGTTTGCAAGTCATTAAGTTTATAGTCTATAAATTGTTAAGAACCTTGTTGCTCCTACCAAGAGTCATGAATCATAGTACAGGTTTGCCGAAGCTGCACTGCTAATTAACTGGAGGCGGAATTGCAAGCTGTTTTCCTCGTAATGGACTCTGCATTCTCCACCCTCTAATGTCATATTGACATACAGCTGACAATCTGACTGATCACTTCATGCTATTTTTACTCAGGTTTGCCTCCTGCTGCTAATTTTATCATCCGGATTAGCTTTATTTGTGGTCTTTGACCTCCCAATTTGAAATCGGTGTTTAATATACTGTCTACTGACTTCAAGCTAGTTGTGCTAGGATCACATTCAATCCTCCGAAAAAGTTTGCACTAACCTACAGATTTGTTTGGATGCCATTGTAATGAATATTGCTACCCCAAACAGAAATCCACCCACGGACCTGCATGTCATTAAGTTTACAGTCTGCATTAAGTTTATTGTCTTACAATATATCTACAAGTGAAGTTAAAAACATGTCATTTGAAATGTGTTATTTCCCCTATTATCCATCAAAATCAAGGAAAAAGTGTGGGGGATGCAATTTTTAGCATCAATCTATCTTTGTTTATTATTTTTTATGTATTTAATTTATATTATGACACTAAAAACATTCTTTCAATTAACTAAATTTCAAAAAAATTAATATATTTATAACTTTTGTTTTCTTTAAAATTTAAAAATGCTCCTTATCTCGTTTCAAGGAATTGTAATAGCGCCCAAATACACTAGAATATCCTCCATTGTAAATTTATCAGTGTCCTTTACATGTGAAATAAAGAAAATATTTTTTCTGGATACAAAATAAATAATATAAAAGGGGCAAGTGGGTGAAATATTTATTTGTTTCATTTCTATAAGGTTTTTTTTTATCATAAATAATTCAGCTTCGAAATGTAAACTTCACTTAGACACATTTGATAAAAAATTTTGCATTTCTTTCTACTTTTCTTTTACATATCTGATCGTATCCTAAATTTAAGGGTATTTTTAATAACATAAAGTTAACGCGATTACTTTGGATTACTATTTACATTTCAACGCGAGATTTTCATTTTTTCTATACTAGAAAATGCAGAAGATGATTATTTTGACTGATTCTTTTTCTTTGAGAATCCTTTTAAGTAATTTACTCTTTTTAAATCCTACATTTGGCAACACAATCTCACGTGAAAGAAGGAGAAAAATGACCCGTCCTTCGATTTTTTAATGTTCCACATTTCTCAATATCTGACATTAAAGAAAAAATATTGATTGGCAAGGAAATAAAATGTTAAAGTATATTCCAATCTATGTTTCTTTTTCTGTTGAGTTGAACAGCAGAATTCTATAAATTGCTGGTTGTCACTTTTACTGAAAAGCAAGACAGATATCACATCTTTTGTCTTGGGCATATTTTGATGTAGTAATATACTATAAATATATTATTTATTTGACATTGAGTTACGCATAAAATAGTTTTGTAAATTAATTTTATGTGTAGAAAATCATAAAAAAGCCTAAATGCATTAAAATTTGAAGATCAAAGGGAAATAGTTTTATTTTAAAAAAATCAGTAAAAGTAATAATAGTGTTTCAATGGATTAATACCTTTTTCCATGCCAGCAAGTATAAAAGCCAAATTAAAAATAATCATTGTCATGAAAATTAAAATAAAATCAACGCTGCATAATCTTGTTGGCAATTCGTTTATTTTATGATATTAAAATCATTATTTGAAAGACCAGAGTTACTAAATTATTAATTTTGCGACTTTCAGCTTTTGAAAAGTTTTATAGATGTTTCCATCTTCATCTTAAATGATTGTAACAAACCAGAAATAGACAAAAAATACCTCTATCTTTGCAAATTAAGCTGAGGAACATTTTTATTTTCAAAAATAGCGAAGTATTTTTACCCCTGCATTGCATTCAAAATAAAATCAAAATCATTTCTTCTGGGTACAAGAGCAGTAATAAAGAGGAACAAATATACGAAATAATGCTTTTTGCTTTTCTGAAACATTTTTTGTCATAAATGAAGGTTTTTTTCCAACTGCTAAATGTCAACTTGATTTAGACACTTTTGAAAAAAACATACATATTTTTTCTTGTTTTTCAAATCTACCTTTATGATCGCATTCTGATCTTAAGGGTATTTTTAATAACATGGAGCTAAAGGGATTAGTTTGAATTATTATTTACATATAAACGCTAGAGTTTTTTTTTTATCCTGAAAAATATGGAAGATGATTGTTTTGACTGATGCTTTATCTTCAAGAATCCTTTTAAGAAATTCGTTATTTTTAAATCCTCTTTTTGGCACACAGTCTCACGTGATAGCATATAAAAATTATACTTTAAACTTTTCCATTCATCCAGTTTTTAATGTTCCACATTTCTCAATATCTGACATTAAAGAAAAAAATTGATTGCAAAGAAAATAATAAGTCAAAGTATATTTCAACTTATATTTTTTCTGTTAAGATGAACAGCAGAATTCCGTGAATTGCTGGTTGTCACTTTTACTTGAATGTAATGACATATATCATATATTTTGCCTTGGATATATTTGGATGTATTAATACACCCGAAATATATCATTCATTTGACATATTGGTATGCATAAAATAGTTCTGTAAATTAAATTGATATGTAGAAAATCATAAATACTTAAATGCTTTAAAAGTTAACTAGGGGAAAAATATTTTTATTTTTGAAAAATCTGAAAATAATAATATAGTTGCAATTGATAAATACATTTTCCATGTCATTTGGGGAATTGCCACATTTGTAGTTCTCATTATCATTAAAAACAAGTCCATGCTGCCTGGTCTTGATGGCATTCCATTAATTTATAAAGTTAAAAGCTTTTTTTGAAATAACAAAGTCACTAAAATAATATATAATTTTGCGACTGTTGACTATTCCAAAGTTTTATAAATACTCATATCTTAATTTTAAATGATTGTACCAAAGCAGTAAACACTGGAAATTATCTACTTTTGCAAATTAAATCCAAATATCTGCATTTAAAATAAAAACATAACCATTTATTTCTTCTGGGTACAAGAATAGTAATAAAGAGGGACACATATATGAATTACGGTTTTTTGCTTTTCTAAAACATTTTTTATCTCAAATGAATGTGTTTTTTTTTCAACTCCAACATATCAGCTTGATTTAGAAACTTTAAAAAAAAACATGGATACATTTTTCTTCCTTTTCAAATCTACCTTAATGATTGCATTCCGAATTTAAGGTATTTTTAATAACATAACGCTAAAGCGAATATTTTGGATTATTATTTACGTATCAACACCAGATTTCCTTTTTTCCTATCTCGGAAAATGAATAAATGATTATTTTGACTGATTCTTTCATTTCAGGGATTCTTTTAAGTAATTTATTATTTTTACTTTCCCTGCAATACATGGTAATGTATAGGGAAAGTATTGGAATCATGTCGAAAATCTCAACTCGAGTTTTCGATGGATCTACACGTTTCGAAACCTCTAGAATACGAAAAAACTATTTTTAGCGCGACGTCTGTGTGTGTGTGTCTGTCTGTCTGTCTGTGTGTCTGCGCAATGTATGTATCCACCCAAACTCAAAAACAAATGGACCGAATTTCATAAAATTTGGTAGGTAACTCACTTGGATGTTATCTTGGTGCTGATTAGTTTTGGTACGATTCGTAAAAACATAACCCGCCTTTTTTTGCGAAATGGCCTGTAAAAATTTCGTTTATCCGCTCTAGCTGAAATACTAATTACAGAAATTTCACAAAATTGGGTAGATAGGTTACTTGTTGGATACTCTGGTGCTGATTAGAATTTGGTACGATTCGGAAAAGAAAAATCCGCCTTTTTTTACAAAATGGCCCGCAAAAATTTCATGTATCCAACCTAGCTAAAATACTAAATTACCAAATTTTACAAAATTTGGTAGATAAGTTACTTGTGGGATCCTCTATGGCTGATTAGATTTTGGTACGATTCGAAAAGGAACAACCTGCCTTTTTTTACGAAATGGCCCGCCAAAATCTAATAAAATAAGTCTAAGTATTAGTGTATGCTCAAATGAATCAATTAAATTCTTGTTTTATACGCCCAATTTTTTAAGCGGAAAATAAAATAACATACTCCATTATACTTTGGAGTAACCGTTCTCAAGATATTTGAGATTTCTTGCATTTTTGTTACGCCGATTTCGTAAAAATATCCAATTAACAAATAAAAACAAAAATTGTATTAAAAATGCAAATTTAGTGTTATTGGGTTCAATTAAACTCAATCTAATAAATTATTAAAGAAATAAAGAAAATATGAATTTGAGTATGCAGACAAAGTAATGTACTGCCCACATCAGCTTTTTATATCCTGCTTTTGGCAAAACAACCTCACATGAAAGGTGATAAAAATGATTCGTCAAACTTTTATTTCCTTCGATTTTTTAATGTCCTCCATTTCTCAATATCTGACATTAAAGAAAAAAGCTGATTGCAAAAGAAATGAAAAGTGAAAGTATATTTAAATCTAAGTTTTCTTTCTGTTAAGTCGAACAGTAGAATTTTATGAAATGCTTGTTGTCACTTTTGCTGGGATGCATTGACAGATTTCGTATATTTTGTCTTGGCCATATTAATATATCAAAAATGTATTACATAATTGACATTTCAGCATGAATTAAACAATTTTGTATATTATTCTTATATTTAGAAAACAATAAATACCTAACTATATTGAAAGCTGAAGAAAAAAAGAAAAATATCATTTTTTTAAATATCAGCAAAAATAACATTTTTATTGCAATTAACATATTTTCCATGCCATAGAATTTGCCATGCGAGAAATCCACAATTACAGTAACCATTGCCTTTGAGATAATGTCCGTGCCGGCTGATCTAAGCGACGAATTTTGCAACATTCGAACACTGACAAACTATATCTTACTTTATAATGTAGAAGAAATAGAGAAGTGAAATAAAGAAGTGAAAGTGTATTTCAATCTACGTTTTTTTTTCTGTTGATTTGGACAGTAGAATTCTAT
>OX578147.1:103911861-104201861 GCA_951213105.1 Amaurobius ferox
TAATATTTGGTATTCAGTATACATAAACACTAATATCAACAATAATAAATTCAAATCCGGAACCCCGATAGATTCTGTTTTAGCTCAAATTTCATTTACAATCTAGGAAATATGTTTACAAAATTATAAATTATTCAATCTATTGATATTTATATATATATATATATATATATATATATATATATATATATATATATATATATATATATACAATCCAACTTGGATAATTCGAAGCTGAAGAGACCACTAAAAAATTCGAATTATCCAAAACTTCGATTTAAAAAAGTTATCTTTTAACTTTAGTTTCAAGTCCACTGCGAATGCTTGAAAAGGTTATTCTGTCAATAAGTAAATATTTATTGAGAAATATCATGGTATGAAGGACTTACGCACTATATGTATGTAAACAAATTAAGATTTACGTAAGCTACATACCTGTACGTATTACATTCAATACAGAACATTATAGTTTTAGAAAATATTGGGCAATATCTGATTGTTTTGTTCAGCGCTATCCCGTACTCGTTGGCATTTCCTCTTCACACCCTTTTCCACATCGCGAATGACGGCGACCTTTTCAGCAAACATCAAATTCTTGTATTGAACGTGTGGTTTACTCATAGAGATCGTGAATGCTCACTAGCGAAACTCTCACAGCACTACAGACACACTGGCAGTAGGGAGCTCAAATGACGTCTAAAGCCGGTTGAACCAATACCCTCTGCAGGTTGAACGCTCGAACCTGTCGAACAGTTAAGAGGGGTTTAACTGGACGTTAACTGGAGGGGAAGAGGGGTTTTAACTGTCACGTGCCGAACAGATGGGAGTATTCCGACGATGATTTTTTAACGATGAGACGCCGAAAATGGTTCGAAAGATTTTATAAAAAGACATCGAATCAAGGAAGTTGAACTTCGAATTCTCCACGATTTTTTAACTTTGATTTAATTGCAAAGTTCAAGGCTATATATATATATATATATATATATATATATATGTGTGTGTGTGTGTGTAAAATGAAATAATATAATAGTTTAAATTTAGTTTTGAAAGATGGACTAATACTTGACAGTGACATTATTATCTTCGTCAATCGTTTTACTTTGAATATGCTATTCTTAACATTAAATTATGTATCTAAATTAGATTAATTACCAGTGAGTATTTTTTTATTTTCACTCAAACAAAGCTTTTAGAGAGTCAAAATGTGAGTTAAAATCTGAAGTTATTAAAGATTTGTTGCTCTTAAGGGCTTACTTATTTCTCAAAAGTAATTATCTATTTCTTGCACTCAAAGTATTTATTAAGCATTTAAAGATTAAAACGAAGTAGTCTCTTAAACACAAGGAAATTTTAATTGAATTGAATTTATTGAGGGCTGTCTTCGATGCCTTTCAACGTTTCTTTTAATTAAAAATATAAACATCTTAACATTATTGTGCCATTATAGATTTGCATGAATTTTACATACGGTGTCAATATCATTGGAAGTTTAACAACTGAATTTTGCTGAAATGACTACTTTTCCAACAATAAACATTAAATAAATAGTTTCCCTTAAAATATTTAAAATCTATAAAATGTAAACTTATGTACTTTCCGTAATTAGTCTATTTAACAATATAATAATTTAACAGTAATACGCTAAGAGACTGATAAGACATACTCCTTTGGGACTAATGAATTTAAATAACTTTGCCTTTAGAAACTGTTTGACGTCTTTTTTCAGAAATATTAAATATTTTCGCTGCCATTTTCAATATTACTTGGGAAATGGAGTGCGGAATTTTTTAATTAATTCTTATCTTTATATTATATATACTTTTTTCGTAATTTCTATTTCAATATCAATGTGATTATGGTGCTTGGATTTTCCAGCCGAGGTTTTTTATTGTAGAAACAAAAGAAACCCTTAAATTTTAATTACTTTCAACATATACGTTTGGAAACAATTTAATCAATTTAATTTGTTTTGTATGACTAGAAATTGATTTTTTTTAAACTATGAAATAATTTAGAGAAATAGTTAACTGTGTAATAGAGCAAACTGGTTATATCGGATTAAATATTTCACGAAATAAACTATAACATTCAATAATATATATTTTAAATTGCTATTTTACCAGCACTCTTTCATTGTCCATGGCATGTGTCATTATATGTACCCCCAGCAAAAGGATACCAACTTCTGTATATATTGTTTTAAATAAGAATATATTGTTTTAAATAAGATATAATTGTTTTCAAATTAGAAGGGATGATACAAAGGTATTTAAGAAAAAACTTTTTTTTAAATACCTTTGTATCATCCCTTCTAATTTGAATTTTCAAAATGTTTGATTTTTTTACGATCGTGAAAATGTTCATGGGTAGTGTGGGAAAAGAAATCTAAAGTTATACTTTTTAAATATAAAATTCATAAAGTTAAGTTTAACTTTTTAAAATCATTAAATTCATTAAGATTGACATGGCCGTTAATTCATACATAGCGGATTTAATATTTAATCGTACATTGCTAGTTGTGCCGCTATATAAAACCCTCCAATTATTTACCTTTCGCGTGAGTCCTGTAAAGGAATAATTAATTAATAAAATGCTAAATTGATCACACCATTTAAACTTTAACAATAAAGCATTTATTAACAACGTCAAATATAAATAATGTAATTACACCAATTATTCATATTATTAATTATATGCTTAACAACAATTATTCTCATTAATTATTGCGGCGGAGGGGACATATGCGACCAGTATTATTAACATTACTATCATGTGTCTGTGACCTGTGATTGTTAATGAGCACATACCTTCCAATTCGTCTTGGGCTTTGATCATATATCGAATGCTGGCATCAGTTATATGCACCGCCGTATCTGTTTGGTGTGCGGCTCCTTCTCGTACATCTGATTGCACTCACACATCATATAGATCTAGCCAGTATTTTTGGAACATCTGCACAATTCTTTAAGTCATATTGTACGAGCTATATGTGCACAAGTTGCACAAATCTGCTCACGCCCTTCTTAAGTCAAAAAGTCATTATTATTTTTTTGGCTGCTCTTAAGTCAAAATTCCATCCTGTCTGCTTGATTCTCGGGTCACAGGCTGTGGTTCTCTCGTTGGGGAGGGGGGGGGGGTTAACTCCTTCTTTCCTTCCATTTGGCGCTTATTGGTTACTCCTTTACCCAATGGCACCATTCCACATCTCGTAAGGCCCAGTTCAGCCGCTCTGTTATGGCCCCCTAAATTTATGGTCTGAGCTTTAGGTTCACGGAGTGATAAAACTCTGTGCCAACCAGACTACAAGATTTGTCCGCCATATTGGCCACCATAAATTTATACATAAAAGCGTCTCATCAAATGTGAGATCTAGTTTTGGTCTCACAGGTAGAATGCAAGCATAACTGAGATTCTGGTTCCAGTGGAATTGCTCTATCATTTTGAAAGTGGTTTTAATATTTTTAATTACCCGTTTGCATCATCACCCTTAATTCGAAATTGTGAAACATTTATTTTTCACCTGGAAGCGAAAGTGAATGAGACGATTGAGGATGAGACAAGTGAATGAGACTATGAATGAGATTAAGAACGAGACAAAAAGCAAGACCGAATAAAAGACATAGTCAGCTTCGATCATATTATATGGATTTCCAGTCAATACAAGATTTGCTCTTCTTCATGATAGCAATATATAATTTCTGAAGTGCAGAATTAACTGATAAGGGCCATGTATTTACCGCAATACAACTCATGATTATTGACATAATATTCTAAAAAGTATGAATAATTTATCTAAAGAATATTGGAAAACAAAACGTTTCATAAGAAACATTAACTTAATGTTTCAAGTTAATCTTTCTCAAGTTAATGTATCATAAGAAACATTAACTTAATGTTTCAAGTTAATGTTTCTCAAGTTAATGTATCATAAGAAACATTAACTTCAGTATATTCCTTAGACTAGGGGGCTCGACCCCTTTGTCGTTAAGTTTGCCAATCCTTGTAACTCTTTTCAAGTTACAAGGATTGCTGGCTATTACTGAGTCTATTTCGAGAGCTGTTTCAAATATAAAGTTTAAATCGTAAAATTGTTTATTTCAGCGTCTTCTATTACCCTTTCTTTACAAATGTACCAAATGTTTTATATTTTTGTATGCTGTAGTTTTTGAGGTACGAGGGAAATAAAATCAATTGAAGCGCTCTTGCAGAAGAAAAGTCTTCTGCATAAGCGCATTAATTCAGAGCTTCAGTTGATGAACGCTTTTCTACTTTAAAAATGCATGAAAGTAGAAAAACTCATAAATAATATCTACATTTATGAAAAAGCTCCGTTTTGAAGAAATTTAACTGTGAAGGTGCATGTCTGCAAAAGTTCTCGGACTTACTATTGTTATTCTGTTTAGGATGTGAATTCGCAGATCAAATAGTCTT
The DNA here is from genome assembly GCA_951213105.1 of Amaurobius ferox. Classification (NCBI taxonomy): domain Eukaryota; kingdom Metazoa; phylum Arthropoda; class Arachnida; order Araneae; family Amaurobiidae; genus Amaurobius; species Amaurobius ferox. Next base: position 103,916,296 of record OX578147.1, read on the forward strand.
TTTTTAACACTTTACAACATAGTTGAAAGGTGTTTATGACTTTGTTCATTCATTAATTCTGTCTGTCTGTCCGTTCGTACGATAACTGTCGCTAAAACGACTTTACCAAAATGAAATGTTAGTATGTTGTTCAGACTGTCTGTGGGACTTGTGCGAATATAAATAAATAATAGCACCCAATTAGTTTTGGATTGGACCTGCGTTGAAAAACTGAAATACAGTGAACTCTATGGGACCTAATTTTTCATATTTAGTGTTGTACCTGTCCTAAAACCGATTTAGTTTTGCTTAATATAAGTGCATCTATAAATTTGAAACAACGCAATTACAATATATTTGAGTTTAAATGATCTATTTCTCCATTTTGTGTCAAATTTATGACTTTTAAAGATCTTTTTAATTTATAATTAGTGTTGCATCCTTCCTATAACCGATTTATTTTTGCTTAATTTCTGTGCATCTGCATTCTGTAATAACGCAAATATACAATATATTTGAGTTTAAATGATCCTCAAACTTTGATTATTTCTAAAACTAATCCTAATTTTCACTTATGGAGAATGTGAACACATCAAGCTGCAAGATGAGTTGCATAATAATTGCTGAATTTCTTTCACACAAAATTATTTAGCTCTGGAGTCTGGAATATAGCTGATATGAATGAAACATTCATTGATTTTATAATAGAGAACATACGGTTTTATAGACATTTTCGATGAAGTTTGAATCATAGAGTTAAATTACGTTCACCTCCATCGCTTTAAGTTTTTAAATAAAATAAATTATTGTAGTATTGTGATGAATTAAAGGAGTGGAATAAAAGTGTATGCATGGAGTTTTTACAGATTTTACATAGACAGTCAGACGATTTATATTTCAATGACTTCATCTGAATAAAATTCATTTTTTACGATAAAGTTTTCAAATATAAGAAATTATTGCAGTATTGTGAAAATTTTAAATATATCACCCCTGAACGTATCGAATTTTATAGATGTTTAAATAAAAGTGCATTGTTGCTGGAAAGTGTTTCATAATCAATGCTTTATGCATGATTGATCTATCTTGTTATAATTTGGCATTACATATTTCTTGATCTAATGTTGAAATCGAAAGACAGTTGATTTTAGCATGTCCCGCTCTCATTTTTATACAAGTATGACACATTTTATATTTCTACAAGCTTTAGATTTCGGGGTATGAGACAGAGAGCGCGAAATTTGGGAAAAAGCAATAGCGTTGGCGTCAGCTACATTTTTTAATATGGATAAAATAAAACATATGAGACATCTATTTCATATCATTAAACATTTATATTTATTACTTAGTATTACTTTTGTTTGTGTTAATTTATTGAAAATTATATGTGACAAATTATATGTGATATTGAAGACGCCGAATTGTTGAAAATATTCGCAGAAGAAAAACGAAAGTTATCAAAACAGTTCCAAAACATTAGCATTCATAATATGATAATTTTTATGTTCTAATTTCACTATTTTCAAGATATATTGGGAAGACGCAACAGTTATTACAGGAATTGTTTTCCAGTATCATTTGGCAAAATAAATTGAACTTATGCTTTCGCATTTCCAGTTATTACCATTTCAAAAGTTTCTCGAAAGTAATTTCCTGCTTAAAATAAACGGTGAAAAACAGAGTTCGTTGCATTTTAAGCAGCGTTTAATGGAAATTGTTTCATAAATAAAGCTTTTTAGTAATCTGATTTTACGATGAAAGAAATGTGTGTTTTAACGATGTGTGTTTTGCGAGTTATCATAGTTCGTATGAATTTATGAGCAGTCGTTTTGTTTATGTTTATTGCTATTTTTATAATGTACAAGATTTATCTTTTAAAACATTCCGAGAAATTTTAAATTTGTTGATTTTTTTTCTTTCGTAATAAATTAAAAAATGCATCTTTACAGTTCTTTATTAATCGTTATTTTTATATCTATTTACATGTTGGAGTTTCTCTTTTAAATTTTGAAGATAATGTTTAATGCATATCACGGTTCAGTGCAGTAAACTCATATTAAAGAATGGAGTGTTATGTTTTTGCTAATGAGTTGTATATCGATGTAGTAATTTCAGTTAATTTTAATTTCTTATTTCTCTTTCTGTTTAAAAACTTTAAAACTGATTTTTTTACCATGGGAGAAAAAGAAAAGCTAGCGGTGAGTAGTTTAAAATGCCATTGCGAGAAAACAAGAATTTTAAATTTTAAAATTCATGATTATACGAGACGTAATATAATTGTTTGTATCGCTCGTATATAATTGTTTAACGTGTCTAACATATTTTGTTCCCCAAACGTTCCAGAACTCCTTCTAGAAGGTAGGATCTTTGAACACAAATACTACCGACATAACCAAATGAAACCTGTAGGCTAGGAAAACGGATGTTCAATAAGTATTTTCAGAATATCTAGCGGACCTCTTGTGACCTAGAAATATTAACCTTTGCACACTTATAGTGTAGACCCTCAGACAAAACGAAACGTAGTCGATTTCTCAGCATTTCACCCCGAGAAGGAGATTCTGAGATTTTTTAAATATTTCTGAACATTCAAGCAGCCGTCCGGTGGCTTCAAAAATTTACATCTTTGCACACTTACAGCATGTATCACTAGGTGTGGGATAGACAAGTTTACGAATGGTTTCAGGACATTGAGTTTAATTACTACTAGTGAAACTTGCGAGCATTCTGTTCAGTAACCCGTTCAACAAAAACAGGTTTAATTAATAGCTTAGACGTTAGAATAGGTGACGCCGTATTTCAATAATCAGTTAAAGAAATTATATATTGAATCGCGGAATAACTGTATGACATAAGAGATCAATAAATCGCAATTTCTGCTAACTTTTGTTTATGAAAAGTAAATAAAGAAATGGTTTAAACTTGGAATCTGCGACATTGTATTTTATATCAAAATAATGATTGTTGGGCTTACCGTTACTCACTCTACGTCTCACTAATATCCTATTGACGTCTCATGCAATCGGTCGTTAGCTGCAGTAGGATTGTTTGAAAAATCATTTTTAGGGCCGGATGGCCCAGTGCTTAGAGCCAAGGGATTGCACTCTGAGAACCCGAACTTAAACTATCTCACTGTCTAAGCAGAATACTGGCACGGTACATCTTATTAACACATTTGGTGCACGATAAACATCTAGACGATTAATTACTAATCAAAATACTTGACAGTATTCGATGTTATCTCACGTTACTTAAACATTTTGGGTTTAACTTTGGTTAACCACAACGTCCGTTATGCGAGATTTTAAGTGGCAAAGGAGGTTGATATTGATTATAAAATCAGTGTTTTTATTATAGCCCCACACTAAAAACCTCCAGCGGTGTTAAATATGTGACTGAGATTTTCTATGGTCACTTACTACCGTATATGAGTGAGCGGGGATAAGTTGGCCTATACACGTCATCAGAGCATGGACATTTTTTTAAAGATGACACTTGCCTGAGATGTACTTTCCTATTTTGGATATCTTTCATTTGGGTACCTTGTATTTGAAGAGCAAAAACGGAATTAAGAGAATAGAAGGGCGAGGAAAAAACAATATTTTTTGTAGAAATGAGGCAGATCGATTTAAAAATTTATATAAATCTTATTCTTTCACAGTTTATTATATATAAAGTGGAAAATATATATTACTTTTCGGCAATTTTTTTTTTTCAACTTTTAGCTGCTTTAATATTGTGAGAGTAAGAAATAAGAAGTCTAAAATTTAAACTACTATAAAAATAAATAACATAAAAAAAACGAATTAAAAAAATCTGATGTGGGCAGCACATGACTTTCCCTGCAGACTTATATCCACGTTCTCATTATTTTAATTAAATTTAATTCACTTTTAATGCAATTTTCGTTCTCATTTGATAACTGGAATTATTCTCAAAGCTGGCGTGGTGAAAATACGTAAAAAAACTAATATATCTCGAGAACGGCTAGTCCTAGTGTAATGGGGCTGGTCTTATTTTTTTCTTCGTTAAAAATTACGTATCAAACAAGCATTTTATGGATATATTTGTGCATACGTAGCTTTTTAGTTTAGATTTTGACAATTTTTGCCGGCCATTTTGCAAAAAAAGGCAGGTTATTTTTTTCCGAATCGTACCAAAATCTAATCAGCAACAGGATGACCCATAAGTGACGCATCTACCAATTTTGTGTGAAATTCGGTCCATTAGTTTTTCAGCTAGAGTGGATACAAACTTTTGCAGGCCATTTTGCACATACAGGAGGGTTCTTTTATCCCGAATCGTACCCAAAACTAATCAGCACCAGACTCGCCCACAAGTGACTTACCTACCAAATTTTGTGAATTTCGGTGGAACAGTTATTTAGTTAGAGTGGATACAACATCTGCACACACAGACAGACACACATACACACAGACGTCACGCTAAAAATGTCTTTTTTTCGTATTCTAGAGGTCTCGAAACGTGTAGATCCGTCGAAAACTCGAGTTGCGATTTTCGACATGATTCCAATACTTTCCCTATACATTTCCATGTATTGCAGGGAAAGTAAAAATCATAAATAACTAAATTCTCCCACGTTCAAGCACAAATCAAATTTTTTTTGCTTCCAATTTTTACATTTTCTAATTGAATATAAAAATAAATGAACAAACTTTAAAAGTATGTGTTATTATTATGCATAACTAAATAGTTTTCCTAATTAATAGGTAATGATCGAAAATTTTATAGCTATATTTTTAACCTTAAACAAAGCGTTAAAAACTTATTATAATTGCGAGCGACGCATATTATACTATATATGTTATATTTTATTGAAATAATCTGTAATAAATATGTTTTCTCAAAAAAGGAGATATTAGGGCGATAAAACATTACACTCAAATATCGTATTACATTTTTATTTTATGACATATAATAAATATGTTATCTCATCTATCCCAAATTTATACTTTTTATCCTAAAAGTTGAACATAAAAATTCAGTTTGCTAATAGAAACAAATTAAAACTTCAAAGAAGATTTCTAAAATATTAATATCCATAATTTGATTTTTTCACATGCAAAAATTTCATTTTTTTCTCAACATATTAAAATATGTAACAGGAATTACTGTAATTTGGCCCTAGTATTGTTTGACAAACAGATTAAACTTTTTCTCTTACAATGTCAGCTACAACCATTAAAAAATAACAGAAAGTAATTTCCTGCTTAAACAAAAGGTTGAAAAATATGGTTTAATATATTTTAAGTATCGCTTAATGAAAATTGCTACGTAAATAAAACTTCAATAATCCGTTTTTCTGTCAGATGACATTTTTATTTTAACGGTATATGTTTTGAGCATTTTATCGCTTCTCTTATGAATTATAAGCATTAGTTTTTAATTATATGTGCTGCTATTTTGATGACGTCCTGTCTTATGTTTTAAAGATTTGTTGCAATTTCGGTATTAAGTTACATAAATTGAAATTTATGTATTTTATACCATTTTATGATGTGACATTTTAAAGCGTATATGAAATTATTTACTAGGCTGATGTACATCTGCATTAATGCGTAATTGGATATTGTTACATAATGTATCCTCTAAAATCGTGGGTGTAAACGCAGGATACGAGAACGAGTTTAAGTTTCTGGATAACTAACATTTATTCACAAACGCAAAGCAAACAGGAAAAATATGCAATCAAACACCACTTGAATGATCCTCTAATTTCACAGAATAAGTGATATTATTCTAAAAAAAATCTGATGTGGGCAGCATATGACTTTCCTTATATAATGCAATGAATTTACTACATTTACAGTTAAAAAAAATGTTATTCTTACAGTCGATACTTGTATTCTTTCCAATGTATGGAATTTTCTTCAATTAGTCTTGATTCAATTTCATTGATTTAGCGTCATTTTTTTCCATTTGGCTAGATTTTCGTTAATTTGGAAATATTTAAAAATGTTAGACATTTCAACGCAATTAGACATTTCTTATGTAATTTTTCATTAGAAAACGATTGACATAAATTTTAGAACGATAACATAAACTGTTCTCGAGATATTCCACATTTTTCAAAAACATTACCAAAAAGTCATAAAAATGAAAAAAAAAATGTTTCCTATTGAGAAACATGTTCACTTTTAATATACAATACCATGCGATAAATTTGGTGACATCATTCTCTTGGATCTAGCTCTTTCCATTCTAGAGAAAAGATACTTTGAGTTTTGAGTAATACTTTTGTATTAGAACTCCAAGTCATTTATCTGCTGTAAGAATAACTTATCTCTCCGTCCATAACGATTGGAGAGATTTGGGCGACGGATTTGGGGGAATGTCGCCAACTTGACGACTTTTTTAAATGTTGCTAAATTAACGAAAAACCCACGAAATGGATAAAAATGACGTTAAATCAATGAAAATGACGACTCATTAACGAAAATTCAATATATTGAAAGAATACTAATATATACTATAAAAATAATCTATTATTATTATAAATTTTGAAGATAAAGAAACAAAACTAAAAGTTTCACTTAAAAATAGCGAAAATAAAATATTCACTTCGAAATCGTATAAATAGATAACATTTTAATCAAATTGTAACCGAAAAAAGAGGCGACATATGGCATAGTATTCTAAACCATGATGCAAAATTGCAAAAAAATGCATGACAGCGTTAGTTTAAAATTAATGTTACTAGATGGAAAGCATTTTAAAAACACAAAACATATGTATTAAATACACTTGTAAATTTAATCTGATGTCATTAACTAATTTTTGAATATTTTCAGTTCCATTAACTTTAGATACATTATATGAATGAAAATATCAAATACATTAAAATATTTAAAAGCACCATTTAAATATTGATAATGTTGGCTTTCTGTTACCTGCAACAATTTTGAAATGTAGCTTTTAGAGTAAGATTACTATGGTCTTAGTTGAAATAGGATGTCAAACTATTACTAGAACAGATCTTATAAAATTGCTAAAGGCAATGGAACTATTGACAAATAAATTATACAAATAAAATGGAATTTATGGAATAAAGTATAGTGCGTTTGTAATAGATTTCGAATTTAAAGTGCTTAAAAATCAATAAAAGAAACGAGGTTTGCTATAATAATTGGTTTTTAATGGGTAGCATTAAGAAATGGGAAAACGCATTTTCTCACAACCTACAATTACACTTAGAGTTGTTAAAAGTGTATGTATATCTTAAAATGATCAGTATTAATGCTGCTGTTCAATTAAAGACATTAAAATGTCGCTTCTTATTTCTAAAATTAGAATAGATAATGTTTAAACATTGGATGAGTTATAATAAACAATATAATGAAGTTATACGAAAGTTAGAAAAATAATCAGTCAAATACATCAGTCTAATATATCAGTCAAATAGAAATATTAAATATGAAACATTAAATACTTTTTTACTTTAACAGTATAAAAGGTTGCGAGTCAACTTCGACTATAAGAACAAATTCCGTCACAGAAACTCAATTACGATAGCATCGGCTGGAAAGAATGAAGGTACGGGGTTCGCCTTCCGGTTGGAATAGCAATAAATTTTATAGTGACACCTAAACAATTTAATTGTTATTGAAATGATATATGTGAGCTAAAAGTATCCTTAGTACGATTAACACGGATTCAGTGGATTCTGGTATACTAGCATTAAAGGTCGATTTCATATTGAAAGGTTAAATGCACACAGATAAATCCACACAGACATCCTGGAATTTTACATGAAGGGTAAACATGGAATCGCGAGGTTAAGCTGAGGTGAAGAAATCTGTGTATAAAATTAGAAGGGGGAGTTTAGTCAGATTGTTACATTGCACGGCAATCCGACATTAGACAGAGGATAAATGCAGAATCTGCTTCTACGGCAGGAGATTGTATTTTGTCCTAATAGTTCATTTGGTAGAGGACTCACTGTTTGGTCTCAGGGATAGAATGAACTCTACAAGGTTTATTGAAACTATCAGCTAAAGAGCAGCATCTATCTTCAGGATTTCCTAGCGGTTCACAGACATGCAATTCCAGTTCCTTCCCCGGCAATGGAAATTAATCTACCTTCAGGATAAAAAGACGGATTACCAGCAACAACGAAATCTAGAATGTGTTTGTCGGACATACGTTTTCTTGTCCTCTTTGTTGATGATAACTTCAGGTAGTAGTTTTTCATAATTATACATGTTAAATATGAAAAATTCTAAAGTTACCATGTTCGAGAAATTTAATTATTAAATCTAAAATATCTCTTCTCAACTTATATAAACTCATTTTAGATATTGATAAAGAAGTTCAAGAAATTTTTTTTGGCCCAACTTGTAGCGGATGGCACGTTTAAGCACAATCCATGAAGTATGAATGTGATGGAGTATTATTTTGATAGAATGTTGTTTTGATCTCAAATTAGTTTTAACTGTTCTACAAGCAGTGTCCGTGATAATATAGAGTGTATAAGAAGGAAAGTGATACCGCCTCTGCACTTATTCGTTGAAGATAATGACGGGTAATTCAAGTAATTCATACCTAGCTGGAGTAATGTAGCTAGCGAAATGTCTGGGTGCAATCCGATTGGTTCAAGTTCCTTTAAAGTTCGAGTGTTGTTAGGAATTCAATTTAGGTCTTAAGATCTAGCTAAAGTCCGCTAGTAAAACGGCACGAAACAAAAATATTAAGATATCAACTAGTCACGATGTCGAAACGAGATTTCGTCGTCTGTAAGCATAATATATGCTGATTTGAATAAGGAAAATAAAGATTGACCAATCGCAAGCTAGAATTTTCAAACATTTCAAGGGTAAATACAATAAATAAATTAAGGACACAGCATCGTTAGACAGAAGGTCATTTGATAAAAACATCCTAAAAACGTACAGAGTTTTAATAACAAAGACAGAGCACTTTCGGGCGTTAGTACACTCTTCATCAGCTACATGAAAACAAAAATGTTTTCAAGAATGAAATAATGAAATAATAGTTTGTAAAAGAAATAAAACAAAAAATATATAAAATAATGACATATTACAAAACGTTATGTAAAGGGCATTTTAATTTAGACTTCCCATAATTCCCATATTAAAGTTCGAAGAATTTTTGGGCATAGTTCCAAGTTTCGAGGTAAACTGTTACCAAGGCACAAAATATTTTACAATATAAACTACATGCAATTTTATGAAAAAATAGTTATTTGCTAAAGTAAGTTACTGTTCATAACATAAACTATAAAATAACCGACTTATTATAATACTGCAATTATTAGTTGGAAATATGAAAAAGGATACACTGTAAAAATATCCAACAAGCTGACCTGTAAGAGGCCGAGATATATCCTGTTGCATAAATAAATAAGCTATTATTGATAACATGAAGTGTAGAATAAATTTCTTGTTAATTAAAACTGACTATGCTACTGCTATTTTGAATTGGGAATATAAAAATGTATACACTGTATACATTTTACCATAAGAGGCTGAAATGTATCATGCCGTTCCTTTTATTAAGAAATCAACACGGGGCCGTGTTTCTGTCGTTGTTTACTGCTCACAAATTAGAAAGGATTGACAAGCGTTAGCTCTTCACTATTCAATATGTGTACATTATATTATTTTGATCAGAATATACGTTTAAATGTGACTTTGTAGCACGGAGGGAACATATACGACTCAAGGCTCTCAAAAGTTCAAATCCGTTTTCTATAGAACTGAAAGGCAGATACTAAATCGTACCGCTAGAAGTGGATCTTGTGGCATGCGAAACTCCTGCTATGCATAGAAAGTGAGTGTTTTGCTATTCTAGAAATTCTCTTCTTAAGGAAGGATTGTCAAAGGCTTAGGAAGTTTTGAGTTCTCTAATGGAATATAACTGAATTTTCCTATTCAGTATTATCGCAAAGCCATTTTACCGTAGGTCAATAGAAATGTTTGTGCTGCAGAGTCCTATTTATTCTGAAATGCATTTTTTACCAATTCCCAACATAGTTGAATATTGCTTATGGCTTTGTTCTATTTGTCTGTCTGCCCATCGCACGATAACTACCGTAAAAATGACTTATCAAAATGAAATTTTAGTATGTTGTTGAGACCGTCTCGGGAACATATGGCTTTGTATAATATCACCCAAATAGTGTTGGATATAACCCTGGTTGAAGAAATGAAATACACTGAGCCCTATGGGACCTAATTTTTCAAATATTTTTTAAGCAAAGTTAAAATTCACAAAATGCTTCGAAAATTTTAGACAATATTCAAATTATCCCATAATATATATAAAAGAAAAATTCAGCAAAAATATATTCGGCAGTTTTTTAAATAAAAATTAAAAACTATTTACACCGATATTATATAAAGAGATCACATGACCCACTTCAAAATAAAAATACGGGATTCATTTTTTTTTCCAGCGTAAATATCGTGCTTTTCAAAGTTCATTTAAAATTATATTTTGTGTTGCATTCGTCCTAAAACTTGTTTAGTTTAGCGTATTTTCTGTGCATCTATATTCTACGCCAACGCAATTACAATATTTTTGATTTTAAATGATTAGCAAACTTTGATTATTTCTACAACGAAGCCTAATTTTACTGGATGTAGAATATAAGCAAGTGATTGTAAGATGAGTTGTTTAATACTTGCTGAATTTTTTCACTCAAAATTATTTAGATCTGGAGTCTTGAATAAAAGTGATATGAATGACATATTCATTGTTTTTATATCGAGAGCCAGACGATGTATATTCCGTTGACTTTATTTGGATCAAGTACATATTTTTCGATGAAGTTTTAAGTCTTCAAATATAATACATTACTGTAGTACTGTGCTAATTTAAAATATATCATCGCTGAATGTATCGCATTTTAGAGATGTTTCCATAAACGTAAGTAATTTACTTTACTAAATAAACACAAGTAATTTACTTTAGATCCATCCCTAATAAAAACATCCCCATCCCACAAATAGTAACACGCATTACATTTGAATTAAGAATATCAGTTTCTCCAAAGCAACAAGAGTTATAAAATATATTGAATTTTATTTTCCAATATCCTGTATTTTCATTAATTATGGCGTCGCTTTCGCTAATGAAGAGCGATTTTGCTCATATTGGCGACATTTCCGTCAATTTAGTAGCATTTTCTTAAAGTTGCATATTTGGCGATATTTCCCGAATTTATCATCATTGCTAACCTGTTTATCTATACTTGTTATACTTATTTACATTTTATGTATCGTTCTTGAAAAATTTATCCGAAAAGACGCTACATCTCGAGAAGGGTTCATGTTAGCGTTTCATAGTTAGTTCAATCGTTTTCAAATAAAAAATTACTGAAGTACGTGTAAGAAATTACTATTACTCTTTAACATTGTCAAATTTTCTGATATTTTAAGGATTTTTTAAAAATTAATTCTAAAATAGGGGGGGGGGGGGAGGACTGAGTTTTGGACTGCAGTTTTTTTTAAATCAGTACAGTTCCAATATTCACTGATTGTAATAATCAGATATATTTTTTTAAATTGCTCCATTTGATCAAGGGATATTGCTTCTACAAACTCACTAACATACGGATACTTACACTCACATCAGATACGCACACTAACATACAGATACGTACACTAACATACATGTAAACCCACACTAACATACAAACACACGCACATTAATGTATATATACATTTACGACATTAGAAATATTAGATTCGAGGTCAGGGATATTTAAAACTTGCTATTTCGTCGAAAACTGGACCTCGAATTGTAGAGAAAGTATTCGATCTTAAAATAACGCGGTTTGAATTTGGAAATTATTTTTCTTCTTGCAATGTAGATAAATTCTAATTTAAGTTTTATCCTTTTATTTCCATTCACTTTCACTTTTTTTTCTAAGTGCACCTCTTTCTAGACTGAAATGTTAATTTGTAGTTTCTTTTTTTGGCTTTTGTCTTTGTTCACTTCAAATCTTTTCTTCGATTTTGGTAACTCAGAATTCCAATTCTTTCTGTACTTCGAGCAGAGTCATTAATTTCTGAATGGACTTTTGAAGAACAATAGTTATCTTTAGTCTTCTGCCGGTATTGAAAATAATATATTACTGCTACAAAGAAAGAAATTATTTTTTCATCAGTTGCAGGGGTTATATAATTTATACTAATTGTTTTAATATATTTAGGTTTTTGCTTATTTCTTTGTGCATAATATATTATAGTAGTGTATAGGCCTATAAAAGACAGGGGTACTGTTTTTTTTAGCTGCAACATTTATTTAGCGAGATTTGTTTTATTTAACTATGAATGGCATTTAGCAGTTATCGATATTGTAAGTCTACGAAGATTCAGTCTTCTAAGCCACTGGAGAAGGTGGTGAGTATGCTTGAGGGCGTTGAAAGACTTTAAAATTAATCATAATATCCATCCTCGGGGCTGGGTAGAAAATTCGATTAAAGTTCTGTCCTATGATCGATTCAATAAGTGTGCAAAAATCCATCCTTCTAGGTTACCAGATGGGGTCGAGGTCTGGAAGAATTTTTCGAAAGTACCATTTTCTATCCCTGATGAATAAAATGAAAGTCTGGATACGTTAAGTTCTGTCCGATGATTGATACTCTATATGCAATGGTTCAGCCTGATGGTTTCATCAGGTGGGGATCACTAGGTGGCTTCTGGAGGGTCCGAAAAGTTTGTTTTAAACACCTATTTTGTAAAGTCGCAAACACAGAAATAATACTCACTGGGAGAATATCCAAGAATTAAAATTTCTATCCGGGGTCATACGGATCATTCTTTAGCTTTCACATCCATAAATACCGGTGATAATGGCTTGTTACTTTCCCTGAAATACATGGATGGTAATGTTTTGGAAAGGTATTGGAATCATACCGAAAATCGCAATTCGAGTTTTTGAGGGATATACACGTTTGGGGAACTCTAAAATACGAAAAAAATATTTTTATCGTGACGTCACTCTCTCTCTCTCTGCGTGTGTATGCGTGCGTGTATGTGTGTGTGTGTGCGCGTGCGTGTGTGTATATGTGTGTGCGCGCGTACGTGTGTGTCTGTCTGTGCAATGCATGTATCCACTCTAACTGAAAAACTAATGAACCAAATTTCATAAAATTTGGTAGGTAAGTCAAATGTGTGTGATCCTAATGCTCATTAGTTATCGGTACGATTCGGGGTAAAAGAATTCGTCTTTCTTTGCGAAATGTCCAACAAAAACGCCAAAATAAAAAATAAAACTATCTTCAAATATATCAATTAAATGCTTGTTTTATATGTAATTTTTAACGATGAAAAGAGTATTACACTAGAATCCTACTGCACTAGAACTAGCCGATCTCGAGATATTGTAGTTTTATAGCCTTTTCGCTACGCCACCTTTAAAAATAAGTCCAATTACCAAATGAAAAAGAAAATTAAATTAAACGTTCAAATTCAGTGCAATTTTAAATAATGGTGGGTGTTATGTTGTACAATTAAACTCAATATAATGAATTATTAAAGAAATAAAGAGAACTTGAATGTGAGTTGTGAGTCAGCGGTGAAAGCCCACATCAGATTTTTTGCCCACATCAGATTTTTGCCCACAGATTTTTGCCCACATTGTGCTGCCCACATCAGATTTTTTCGCTCTCGACCCAGATTGTGTGGCTCACACAATGGCCAAAGGGCAACTCGACGCACTACGTCTATTAAGGGCTGGTTATAATATGGGTTGGCAGCAGGAACGAACTGAAGGCATATACGAAAAGCAATAAGGACCAGTCACAGCGTCAAAATGATGTTAAACGTTGCCAAACGATTCAAGTATGACTGGTGTAACTGGCAAATGATACTGGTGACTTAGTACTCGTCTGTGACATAAAAGGCAGGCGTTACATTAAATTTATTGTATCATTCTTGAATGTGACAGCAAATCGCCTTTAACCATATTGTGTTAAATAAATGCTTTTTGTTACAGTTTCGTTGTCGATTCTTACAAATTAGTTATTTTTTTACAACCATGGAATTGGTATTTTCGTCCGTCTCTCTTTTTTTCCGAGCTCGTTATTCTAACTCTCTAAATTTAACTGCTATTTTAACCGCTCTTTTCACTGCAATTACTTTTATTCGATCGGACGTGGTGACTTTACAGTATATAGATTTATTATGTACACTCATATTTCTAATGAGTGTACACAGATGGGGGGGATCTAAATTTGATTTTTATATTTATCTACCAGAATTATAATAGTGTGAATATTTAGAAAATACATTTTTCGTATAAAATAGACAAGTTTATTATATTGCACAGATGTTTATGCACATATGGCAAGGATCTAATTTTTTTTTTATATTTATCTACCAAAATTATAAAAGTGTGGATATTTAAAAAAAAATGGAAAATAATGTTTATCGTGTAAAATCCACAAATTGTCATACTGCCCAGGCATTTATACATAGAGGGCGGTTAAAAAATGCAATTTTAATATATGTATCTACCAGAATTATAATAGTGTGGTAACTTAAAAAGTGGGGAACATATTTTTTATCGTATAAATAACTTTAGAGTTGTGTCATTGAAATAACTTTCAATGACACAACTCTAAAGTTATTTTTTTTTACGCAAGAGTAAAAACTTTAACTTCTATCCTTTTATTTCGTATCCACTTTCACAGATTTTTGTTTTTAAATAGCACTTATTTCCAACCGTACTGAGTAAAATGTTAATTGGTTTTTCTTATTTTGCCATTGTTTAATTTGTCTTTCTTTAATTTAAATCTTTGTTCGATTTCAGTGACATAAAGTTCGAATTCTTACTGCATTTTGCTCAGTCAGTGAGTGCACAGTCATTTTGCTGAGTGACTTCTGGGAGGGATTTAAAGATTTAGAGTTATCTGGAGTTTTCTGCCCACGATAAATTTAAAATTATTTCCTTTTGCTAATCTGAAAGATACGTATTTTTCGTTAGTCTTTGATTTAAAATTAAATATAGTTGGTAATAAAGTAAAACACGCCGAGAAAAATTGTCTTTTTGATTTTTATTAAATATATTATTTTAACAAAATGTATTTAAATTGTTTAGAAACGTTCAGTTTACAAGAGTTAACATTCCACCGAGTAACAGTAACTGTAAAAGTACAGATAGTAACTATGTTGCTTGTTATAGATTGGTGTGCAACATCACTTTTTTCGCGTATTTCGAATGGGAAAAGTTTGATGTTAATTGTGTGTGACGATTTTACAAGGCATCTAGGGAAACGTTACAAAATTTACTGGATGTTAGAAATTAAGGATACTGTAACTACTATTTATTTAAACTGTAATATTTCATCATCGGAATTGCATATCCTTTAATTCCTGCCAACTGCTTGGAAATGTTCCATCATAAATATTATCAATAATGTACCAAATTATTTTCTTAAAATTCAGTAAAATTGATTTTGTAGTACGCTGTTAAAATTTTTCAACGCGTTTCTAAACTTTAGTCGCACTTTAAATTCCACACCATGTTGATAATATTGCTGCTTATGAAATTAAATTTCAATAAACATAATTTCGCTTTACGATGTTAAAACTTTTGCTAATTTTACTAAATAGTTGTAATACATTGTAGTTGTAATACATTGTAATAGTTGTAATACATTGTAATAGTTGTAATACATTGAACTTCACATCATATTGATAACGTTATTGCTTATGACATTGAAGTTCAATAAACTTGATTTTGCATTACTCTATTAAAACTTTTGAGCATTTTACTAAAGTAGTCGATTTTAAACTTCACATCATTTTGATAATAACGTTAATTATTGAAGTGGATATACATTTTGCATTGTCCATGTGTGGAGGAATGTCTGTTATTGGCTCACGAGTGACTTCGAATTTCTGTTTAAAGTAATTTTCATTTTACG
The DNA here is from genome assembly GCA_951213105.1 of Amaurobius ferox. Lineage (NCBI taxonomy): Eukaryota > Metazoa > Arthropoda > Arachnida > Araneae > Amaurobiidae > Amaurobius > Amaurobius ferox. The sequence continues at coordinate 103,932,191 of OX578147.1, forward strand.
TTGATATAAGTAAGTTTTCTCTTTCACGAATTTATGATGTTTTCATGTTTATAATGTGTTTTAGTATAAAAATTCCACTGTGAAATGTCACAACTTTTTAAATACATCATATTTCAGAAAGGAAAGATCAATAAATAGGATATTCTGATTTTTTTTTAATATAACCCCTAAAATAGCTGTTTGTACGAACGTTAAAGACGATACATAACCTTTCTTTCCAATTGTATTTATTATCCTCTTTACTACCTATTTCCATTCAAATACTATTCACTGGCCCACAAAAATTAATTTGTTCTTCAGTCCTGCGACCTATAGTAATTGACGACTGCTGCAATATATGTAGTTAAAAATTTTATTCAAACTCATTTCACTTCTTTCACTTCATTTCACTTTTTTTTAAACTACCACTTTCATTTATTTTGTTTTTTTGTTTTTCGTATTTGTCCCATTTGAAGCTTTTGTTTGATTTGTTCAATTAAACTTCAATTTTTATGATATTTTGCAAGTTTTTTTTTTTCTTTCGCCGAGTCTTTCTTTTATAAATAACAATTTTTTAAGAAATACAGTTTTCATTTTTTAAGTCTGTATAGTAGTGTTTGAAATGACTTACGTTTGTTAATTCTAAAAGAATGTTTTCTTTTTTACAAATTTTAAACAAATAACAAATGTTAGTATCTGATAAACAAACATTCGTCCGAACATGGTCTGGAGATAGTCTTTGGTAATAATTTCGTTTAAGTGGATACTTCAATTAATTGATTGATCGTTATTTCCGTTTGATTAGAATATGCAAGATTGCATATAGTTGTATGGCACTAGGAAATGATAAAAATGTATTAATAATAATTCCATGCTGTATTTAAACGATTATGTTATAATATTTAAGCATTCAATACAAATAATTTATAAGTTGCAAAAGGATGGATTAATTAAAGTGTCGAACTTTTAAGTCGCAATAACCAGTTATTTGTGTTAGATTTTATAATGTGGTAGTCAATTCGCTGTGGAAAGAATAAGTAAAATTTAAATTACGTAAGTAACATCAAATAAATAATTTATGAAACATACTATTGCTTCTAGGTCAGAATAACGGCATGCTCAAATATATATTAGGCTATATCCAGTAACTTCATATGTTAAATTTGATATTAGTGTGTTAATAAGTACAATATTTGTGCAAAAGATAATGTCGTAATTAAATACAAATAAACAATCAATGAAATATAATGTTATCTCCAGACATCTTTTAGTACAAGGCGAACCAAACATCCCATAATTAGAAATATATATATATATAATCTATATATGATTGAATCAAAAATTGAATGCAACAAATTTAAAACAAGCAACATAAAAAATTTAATGACACATATTTTAAATACCGACAAACCCAGAGTCTACATGCTAGTATTTTAATTTAAATATAAATAAATACCCATTATTGATGGTTTTATCCATTGCCAAAATTTCATTTTCCTTAACTAAATCAAAAAATATTTTCTTTCCCGTAAGGCCCATTGCTCTTAAGTAATTAGTGTGTTCTTGTATTTAATACAAATATTTGCTGACAGTCAAAGCCTTCAGATGAAAACTCCCCAAAGCGTTATTAATTTCGCAAATTAATACATTCGAGTTGAGAGGCACTTATACTTTTGAAACCCAAACTTTTCATTCTTTCGCCATCAATCAATGAACGATGTTTGTCGTCCTTGGTAAAATAATACTTTGCAGCAGAGGTTTATTTGTAAGAATGACGCTGATTTAAAAGATCTGATGTGGGCAGCACATGACTTTCTCTGCAGACTTATATGCACGTGCTCTCTATTTTAATTAAATTTAATTCACGTTTAATTCAATTTTCGTTCTCATTCGGTAACTGCACTTATTTTCAGAGGTGGTGCAGAGAAAATACGAAAAAACTAAAATATCTGGAGAACGACTGCTTCCAGTGTAATGGGGTTGACCTTATTCTTTTCATCTTTAAGAATTACATATAAAACAAGCATTTAATGGATATATTTAAGCATACGTAGTTTTTATTTTAGATATTGACGATTTTTGCGGACCATTTCGCAAAAAAAGGCAGGTTATTTTTTTTTCCGAATCTGCCAAAATCTAATCAACACCAGGGTGACCCATCAGCAACTTATCTTCCGAATTTTGAGAAATTCGGCCCATTAGTTTTTCAGAGTGAATACAGGCTAGAGTGGATACAGTCAATTTTTAAGGGGCCATTTAGCAAAAAGAAGCGGGTTCTTTTATCCCGAATCGTAATCAAAACTAATCAGCACCAGATTCGCCTACAAGTGACTTACATACCAAAATTTATGAAACTCGGTCAATTAGTTTTTAAGTTACAGGGGATTCAAAATCTGTACAGACTGACAGAGAAACACACAGACGCCACGCTAAAAATGTTTTTTTCTTATTCTAGAGGTTCCGAAACGTGTAGATCCGTCGAAAACTCGAGTTGCGATTTTCGGTATGATTCCAATACTTTCCCTGTATATTACCATATATTGCAAGGAAAGTAAAAATTTGAATTTATTCAGTAACATTTGAAGAATCAGGAATTAATTAAAAAATCTGAGCATATTTTACTTCCCTTGTAATACATACTCTATGTAAATGGAAAGCATTGTGGTGAATGTCGAAAATCCAACTTTTGTATTGTGGTGGATTTCCATTTGTTGTGCATCTCTGAATACGTGTAAACTATTTTTATGATGTCTGTGTATTTTGTATTAGCGAATTTTTAGTTATAATAACTTGAGTAAACTGAAATTTTAAAAAATCAATTTAGCAGGATATATTTAATTGATTACTGTAAGTTTTAAGTATGCGAATACTGGTATTCTAACTGGAATTTGTTCTAGTTATTTGTAACTAGAACTATTCTCAATAGAATAGTTTATTTTTGAAGACGGAACAAGCAGTTCATTTATATATAATTTTGTAAATGAATATTGTGAATTTTAATTGAATACTGTTAGTTTGAAATATGAGAATACTGGTATTTGTTAGAAACGTTTCTTTTCGAAGATCGAACAATCAGCTTTTCTATATATATATATTTTAAATTGAATACTGTAAGTTTAAAAAATTAGAATTCTAGCTTTAAATTCTATAACTTTTTTAGAAGATCGAACGATAAGATTTTATATATAATATTTAGTTGAATACTGTAAATTTGAAGTTTGAGAATACTGGCATTAGTTAGAATAGTTTATTTTCGAAGATCAAACAAGAAGCTCTTTTATATATAATTTTTAAATGAATACTGTAATTTTTAAGTCAATACTGTAAGTTTGAGGTATGGTAATACTGGCATTAGTTAGAATACTTTTATTCGAAGATCAAAAAGCAGTTTTTTTATATATATAATTTAAGATTGAAAAACATTTGTACGCAACAACAATATTTGTTCTCAAAACATTCCAATTACTGGATCTAAAATAGAAAAATATAAAAAATAAATAATATCCATACTATCGATTATTTGCTTCAAAGTACTTTTCAACATATATAATTATTTTTATAATACATAAAATGAGCCATTAGTGATTAAAATCGGTTTATTAGTTGGTCTGTTGGTCCATCAACAAGGTTAAAAATCAACAAGATCAAGAACAAGATCAAAAGTCGTGTTTTTTTTTTATTTATTTATATTTTTTTGAAACTCTAATATTCAGGTTGAAAAAGTTGTGCTTACCACCATAACATGAAAAATTAGCTATCAATCATTAAAATCTGTTTAGAAGTGAAGTGTAAGCCCGTCAGAATCGAATTCGCAAAGCTGGAGCGAAAATCGTAAAAAAATATATTTTAGGGTTATCTTGATTGCTGCACTACCTAACTAATTGTAACATTTCTTATTTTGTTTTTCTGAGAAAAAACATAATAATAATGACGTCTTAAGCTTTCTTAGGGCCTGAGCTACATGTGTTTATCAGCTCAAAAATAATTTATACTTACCAGCAACAGATTCGGAAAGAACTACACGGCGGGTAGGTACTTAGCTGCTTTCCTAAAATAAAACTATTTTACGAGGAAAACCTGCCGAAAGTAAAACGACACAATATTTTTTTTCTTCTAAAATTTCCCTTCTGACTTCAATTCACATTTTTAAAATCATCAGAAATCGCCAAATGTGCTTCTAACGTTATACACTAATTTACATGGAGTCTTGTTACACAATAGTGAGAGTTAGTCTGAAACATGTGTGCTTACTTTCTGAAAGGTATAAATGTAGAGAAAAAATAGGTACCGGTTGCAAAACAGGTTACAATTACATTTTCCCATTCTTTCCTTTTCAATTTGGAGTTGTCTGAAGAAAAAAAATGCGAATATCCTAACTGTATGAGAACGTAGAACTGTATTCAGTCTGAACCCACATTACAATGAATATTGAAGTGTCAATTTAGAAATTAAAAAAAAATATTTCATCATGGATGAACTGTAGGAGAATAGACACAGTAACAAATATTAAATAAAATAGAATCACATAATTCAATTATTTACAGACAGACTCCTTGTTACCTTTCTTGTTGTGGTATATACCTTATTTTTCTGAAGACGGCTTCTGCTTCTAGAATCTAAGACTGATTGATGCTTTTTCAATAATATTTTTATACTTCCAATAACATATCATTTTATCTTAATTTTAAAAATTTGGTGATTTCTCAGTCAACATTACACCAAACGGTAGCAACTGTTCTAACTAACTGTTCTAGCAGTAGCAAATGTTCTACTAACTGCTGTAACAACTCTCATATATATTTTTTTTATTTTGCTTGTTATCAGATAGAAATAAAATTTTATCACGTAAATAACGTATAAAATTATTTTATTGCAATTTAAGTTTAATAAATTATTTCTGAGCAAAAATTATAATTGCATGTAGTGCTCACATTTATAATACGTTTAATAATTGCTACAGTTCTCAGTTATGGTTATATACATTCCTTTAAATATATCAGTGTTTCTAAAGTTATTCATGAAAATGAACAAATTGAATAAGTCGATATTGCCCTTGTTTTATCAATATCTAGTTCTGTAATTCTGTACCACAATTGTGTCGAATAGTTAGGTAAAACTTCTTCGAAGTTATACTTCTTTTTTTTATTGCTCTCTTGAGAGTCGTATAAACAGCGTTTTATTGCATCCTGAAGCCACCAAACTTAACTTAATAGCAATAGCTAATTGTGTTGTTTAGATAAAATATAAAATACCCCCAATACAATTGTATTTCATTTTATTCCAAAAATACGAAAAACAAAATATCTAACTGAATTTAACTCTTATTCTTTAAAAGCAATTGCATTTGATCATTGGCTTCAATCTTTGTCAGAAAGTAAGTACTTCTCGCTAAATTAAATATATTTTTTTCTCTCCACACTGTAATAAATAGACATGTATATGGAAAATTTTGGAAGATAGAGAAAAATTTGAGCAGCATACTTTTCTAGAGTTAAAAGCTTTGGGCACCTTAGAACAGGACTCAACAAACGATACTTGTGTGTATGTGTGTGTGTCATTTATGTGTATTTTATATATTATCTTGGAGTGGATTACATTTTGCCAAGAATATAGAATGATAAAATTTGTAATTTTTTTTATAAAAGTGATCATCAAACATCAAAAAATTTTAAATAGGTTTAACACTTTTGAATAAATATTTCTGTTTTATGTACTTTTATTTGCACCGAGAGAAGTGATAAAGTAAGTATGATGATAATGATTGTGATTTGTACCCCCTTGCTTGATAGATAGGCTTTTAGCAGGCAATAAATCAAACTTCTTACGTTAATCCATGCAGTTTAAGAAAAGTATGGTGATCTTAATTTAATCACAAGTTGAAATTCCACCTTAAACATATTGGTGTGGTCCTGCATGTCAGAATTGGCCTTTGTCGATCTGTGGGTGTGTGGGAAGAATGGTAGTAGATGAAAAGGTATGGAATCTTAGACTTTTCTTAATCTTGAAAACAACTATAGTGAATATTTTGGTTGTCATTTTAATACATTTTTTACTTTAGATGTGAACAAACAAAAAAAAATCCGAAATGTGAATAAAATTTAGCTATAAAACAGGATTTTGTCAACATTGCTTGGTCTTCGTATTCTCGAAAAAGACTGAAGCGACACGTTATACTGCGTAAAACTCAGAAAAACAATCTTAAAAAATTTTATAGTTCAGCAACAAAACAAGATTTTGTTAAAATCGGTGACCCTTTGTAACCTCAAAAACCACTTTTGTACAAAAAATGTATGGTATACTTCTTATATTATGTAGATTTGAATACAGGAAATATATGTTTAAAAATGTATATTGTTTGACACAGACGTCTAATGCCACTTATTTCGGGAGGAATATCTTCAGAAACAAATTTTTTGTCCCAATCCTCTAGTTTGTTGCCAAAATGAATTAAAATGCTCCTATTACACTATTATGTTATTCTAAATCATTCTAATGATACGAACTGTTCAATCTGCTGCTAAAACATAAAATTTATATAACTTCATTAAAAGCTATTATTAAAAAATTTAACGTATCGACCGGTTTCGAAAGCATAACCAGCCTTTTTCTGTGTTCTTTCGACACACACGAAGCGAAATATTCACTCGTCATTGGCGACTGATGCAGGAACAGCAAACCTGAAAGAAGGGTGGAAAGGGTGCTGAAAACGGCAAAAGAAGGGCAGTAAAATACACGGTGATTAGATTGGATGTAAAATACAGGAGGAGATTTAATTTTTCGATTTCGTTTCTTCCTACTTATTTCCATAATTGTCAGATTTAATGCTTCGATTTTGTTTGCTTTCTTCTTATTTCGGTAATTTTCAAATTTAATTTTTCGATTTCTTTTGTTCTCTTTTTTTTATTCGGTAAGTTTCATTCTTTTTCAGTTTCTTAATTAGGTTTTTATGAACATATAATTTGAATGCATTGTTGGAAGTTAAATTTCCAATTTACCAATTAACAAGTTTTCTAATTTGACAAATTTTAATGCCAACTCTCTTGCTCTGCTTTTGTTACGTTTACTGCTCCTGCATCAGTCACCGATTCTTCTCTGAAAAATGGAGGTTGTGAGTCTTTTGTGTCCATAGCGAAGAATGATGTTTTGGTCTTTAAAGCAAGTCGATACTTTAAATTATTTTAATATATGTTTATTTTAACTAAGTTTTCTGAATTTTATATATTCGTTCTACTCCTACATTTTTTAATTGAAATTGTATCTAATTGGAGCCTTTTACAATCATTTAACTAACGAATAATTTCTTTTTTTCATAACTGTGACAATGCAAATTTAAAATAACTTGAAATAAAAAATTAATTCATGTATTACTTTGTGTTTGGCACAATATATTACATAAAAATTTAAGAAGGAAACCAGATAATGCACATCATGAGGGAATATCGCCTGCTGATTACATCAGGTTTTTACGCGGCGAGGGACATATATGTTGTGTAATTAGCTGCATTTGATGCACATATCTTTTGACATTGCATAAGACATTGGCTGAAGATTCCCATAGATTAATTAGTGTCGTAAATTAAAACTTTTCGTGAAGGTGACATGACTTAAATCTCTCATTTTGTCATCAATCAATAAGATATTTCTTAGTTTTGTAAAATTATTCAGTATAAATTTTATGTTATAAGAATAAGTATGAGCAGTAAATTCAAATTGTAAAGAGTGACATATTCAAAATAATAATATTAATTATGCAACAAAGCAGAATGGTTTAAGGATATCTTTTAATTCCAGTTATATTAAATTTATAGGTGATATTTTGAAATAGTTTTTGTTTGTTGTGTACATATATTTTGCAGATGTTTTAAAAACATTTTTGTTTACTTTTATACCAAAATATAACTATTACACCAACTGTCACATTAACTGGTTATATTAATTTAACCAGAACTAACTTTCCATTAACTTTCATATTTACTTAAGTTTATTAACAACAGTTAATGTAACATTATAACCAAAATATATATGTTATATTAACTCTCAAATTAATATGACATTAACTTATCATATTTCATTTTTTCAATTTCTAAACCATTATTATTAAATTGAACGGTTACATATAATTTCTTGTCTCTGCACTATTTGTTTTTTCTACACCCGACCTCAATTGGAATGGATTTATTGTTATATAAGTATTTAACTCATTTTATTATTTTTATTATTTGCAGTTCAAATTTTATTTATTTTAATTTATTTTTAAATACTAAGTTTTAGACCGACCTTACGTAACTGATATTATCTAATTGTTATCGGGGACGAGCTGGTTCTACGCTTTTTGTATAGGATCCAGTCAGTGAAGGTTGCAAAATGTTATTAAAGCAGAACGGTACAATATTTCACTTCACCTTTTATATACCAAATAAACAGTTTTAAAATTATGTGCCTCATGCATAGTTAGCATTGCTTAAACTGATATAACCAGCTATTTATTTATTTTTAAGTATTTTTAACGCCTTTTTATTAACGCCTTATTATACATAGGAAAATTTGAGATATAGTGCATTTGGAATGTAGTCTACAATGATTTTTTACAATGTTCTTAATTCGCATTTTAATCTGGATTTTCCAAATTCAGGACAATGATATTTTCGTCCTAGCAGCCTAACTATTGTTGTATATTTCTAAAATATTTAATAGATGTGTTGAACGTCATAAAGTTATGCTATATAAGTGATGGCTTGCTATAACATCCTGGTCGAACATTGTGCGTAGTTAAGTAGAAAGAGTGAAGTGAAAATTTTAAGTTGGCTTTGAGAGTTGAGAAAGGTACGCAGATCGTAATATAATGTATCACGCCTTATTTCTGACTATTAATAATTCTAAATATTTTCATTTTAAAATAAATTATCAAATGTTAAATATGTGAACATTTGACAGTTTAGTATTAACATAGGAAAGTGGCGCCGTATCGTTAAAATACCGAAATATCCTCATTGAATATAACGCACCTACACCATCTTACCTAATATAGGATGCTATTTGTGTGTCTGTCCGTGGAGTATGTAGTAGAGAATTTAAGCATCAGGCAGCTGCGAAATTTGGTACACATGTACATTAGGACCCGAATAGGTGCATCCTTGGCATTATTTTTTTTAAATTGCGAATCAATCTTTAGTTATTTTATCGGCTCGAATTTCCATTGCTATCACTGAAACATCGTAAAACGCATGGAGAAGAATCTGGCTCTAATTTTATTTGAGGAACGGCATACACAACGGTATCGCTCACAAATCCGAGAATGCCAGAAGGCTTGTGTTCCGGTATTGGCATTTAAAATTCAGAAACTTAAAATTTCGAGTTTTACAGATAAATATTTGCAATTTTAAATATAAGATTATAACAGTATTATACGCATTTCCTAAAAAAATTCCGGGTTTTACATTTAAAATTCTTAAGTTTGCAATAAAAATTTCAAACGACGATAAAGATTTTTTTTGCGGATAACGTTTATTTACAACTCGTTCTTTAATAAAACTAATACAAACTTAAAATTACTCCTGGGGAGAGGTATTGCACATGTAGTCATCATTTCCCGGCCGTCCAAACTGTTACCTTACACCTTTCTGGTAGGTCGGATGGTCTGGGTTTCAACAACAACAACAACATGTAGTCATCAGAGCCAACGGTCCTACAGTGCAGAAAACAACGGTTCTCGTTAGATCACCGAAGTCAAGCAGCATCGGTCGCGGTTAGTACTTGGGTGGGTGACCACCTGGGAACATCGCGTGAAGTTGGCACATTTCGGGCGCGATAGCCCGGTGGTTTGCGCGCTGGATTTGCACGCTGCCACAACTGCCGCTGTGTTCATGTTGAGTACGATCACGTTAAACATGTGGGTCCGTAAGTCTTTCCGAGAGGTTGGTGGTAGAGGAAGGAGGGTACGGTCCCTGTGGATGCCTCCCCCACTAGGTTCCGGTCTAATTTGGGTGGCACTTCCCGGCCGTACACTCGGTTACCTTTCACCTTTCTGGTAGGTAGGACGGTCTGGATCTCAACAATATCAACAACAACAGGTTAGTCATCAATGAATTGTAGCTGATAGCGGATTTGATATTAAATTCTGAAGATGCTAACTCTTTTTCCTTATAAAACTACAGAACAACCTCAAATATGCTTGATGCTGCTTTATTAACATGCTTGTTTTTCACAGGCAACCTTTTTTACAGTAGTATTTGAGATAACATATTACATGTTATTTAAATTGCAAAGAAAACTAATTTATTAATTAATCAATCATCTGCCAAAAAAAAGGTACAAAATCTTATGGAATCGATTAAAATTTTCAAGATAATTAAATTTTAGGAAATACAAAATTTAAATTTTTATACGGCCCCCGTACAAAACCATTTCTAATGAGTAAAATGTGCCCCATACACTAATAAGGTGATGTACAAAATTTTAGAATTTCATCATAAAAAGTCGCAGAGATATGAAAAGACAAATATACTGATTTAAACCACTTTTCAATGCGTCGTCATCGGTTTTCAGAGGGAAAAATCACGTCGGCATATCGCGTTTCAGAGTTCATACACAAATTACGAAAGAAAACAATGATTACATAAATAAATAATAATTTTGCTGTTTATTGGTACAAAAGTATCTACACTGTGTAGAAATAATAACTTTACATAAAGATTACAAATCTTGTTCGAAATATTCTTTATCCATGCCAAAGATCCATTAAAGATAAGTGGCAGATATTATGTGCCTATGATGCATTTCTGCGTTGCGTCATTTGCACTTACTGTAAACATTTACATTTTAATTTGCGATTAATCCCTCACCAACATTGTTTAAACATATCTCTGGGATTTTTTATGATAAAATGCTGACATTTTGTACATCACCTTATTAGTGTATGCGGCACATTTTACTATTTGTAAATGTTTTTATACGGGGGCCGTATAACAATTTGCATTTTGTATTTCTTCAAATTTATTCCCCTGAAAATTTTTATCAATTTTATAAAATTATTTACCTTTATTTACGCAACTTAGTAATTTATTATATATATCTAAGATCAATATTTATGGAATAAAAGCCGAGGTCAATGATTTTGGGACATCCCGTATGTATGCGTGTCTATGTGTGTATACGCCTATCTATGCTGTTGATAGAGTGAAATCTAAGCGTCGTACGGCCCGGTTATTTGTTATACAAGTATTTCAGAACACGAAAAGATGCAATTTGGCTTTATTTTTTCAATTTCGAATTAGCGTTTTAGTTTTTTTTTTCTTTTAAGTTGCTATTGGGCGATATTCACCATATCACGCAATTTTCAGTATGGCCAAAACAAGATATTAAACACTTTAAATCTTTAAGAAGACTATACCTTGACATTTGCAGGGAACTGTCCTCTGTGAAATGATTGTTTTTTTTTAGAAGATACGAAAAATATATGAATTAATTTTGCTTCCCTAGGGACCAGGTACTTTTGTGTCTGCAAAGAAGAGGCACTTTGAATTGTGCTATTCATGTAGATAAATAATCGTAATTTTTTCTTTTTTGCTTTTGGTATATTTTGTCTTTGAGTATGTCACATTTATTTCGGAATGTGTCACTTGTGTTGCCCAAATAATTCACAAATTTTGAATTATGAATAATGTATTTGAGTTGTGTCCCTGTTCTCGACTAACCACTAAACGAATTCCCTTTCAAAATTTCCTAGAAACGTGAATAAAATAAGCATTCACATAGAAGCTCTAAAGTGACACTGCATATCTAGGTTTCTTAATATAAGGTTAAGCAATCAGTCAGTCAACAAATTCGAAAGTTATTGGCATGACGTCAAGGGAATTAAAATTCATCATTCGCGATGACACGGGACAGAGTACACTTTGACTGAAATTGCTAAAACACAAAAAGTTTTCGCATTATTAGAATTAAAAATTGTTTGTTAATTTTGAAGTTGCAATGTCCAGGCTTAAACACCTTGTGCAAAGATTTTGAATTATGCTGTATGCACAAGATCCAGTGGCATCCAATGACATTTAGTGACGTCGTTGGAGTAAGATGAGAGACGCAGCTAGCAAATTCAGTCCATCTTGAGAGCCCTGGGAAAAAACTTAATTCTTGTTTTACTTAACTTAATTGTTTCTTAATTCCCATGTAGTCCTATGCACAGAGAGAGGTAAAAATAATTGAGTCAGTCATACTACGAGGCTAGTATCCCCTGTTGTTGATGGCTGATTCGGTTCAAAACTACCCCATTGCACTAACGACACTTTTGGTATCCAGCGTCTTGTTTTCTAACTAATGGAATGTTAATCGGCATGGTTGTAATTATTTTGATCATCAATTCTTTCTGATAATCTTTTTTTCTGATTCGTGACGTGTTTGCAGCCGACATGTGATACGTTGGACATATACATCTGATTTCATATTTGAAAATAATTACGTTATTCCACATACTTTCCAATTATTGGTAGTTACATCAAGTGTTAAAATGCAAGTTCACAAAGAAATAATGCGTTTTCCTTCGGGGATAGTTTCACTCAAGTAATTAACCAAGGTTTGTACCGAATATAAATACATTTTGTAAAATTAAGGCTTTTATGTGAAAACCACCGAAAGCATTATTAATTTCGCAATTTAAAGCATTCGAGTTTGCGGGGCACTTAAACTTCTGAAACTCTGTAAGTTTTTCTTGATGTTTAATCAATGAATGACATTTGCATTTGCTATATTTCGCGGTAACAGTTAAAGGATCAGCTCATTGGGAAAATGAATTTTGACATGCTCTAAGTGAAATGGGTAGAAAAATATTTTAAATTATTCTATTAAATTAATATTCGCAGAATGCAGACCAAAACAGTATATAGAGTTCTAAGGAAAGTCAATATAACCCTATAACTTTTAAACAGCTTGTCGTACAGAAGTAATGTTAACATGCGGAGTCCATTAAAAGTGGTTGTAGCAGCCCGAGTGACGAAATTAATTATTAAGCAAAGTAGATCAGAAACCAACAGAGAAATGCAAAAATGTCCAATTGAGGAATGCAAAAGCGGTGCTTAATAGTGCAAAATGATACTCGATTCAACAGAAATATTTGTAGAAAAAACTAGCATGTGAAATTAGTAAACATTTATAATAACAGGGCGTAAAGCAAAGCTCGTGCATTATGGTTGTAACTAACCTGTGGAGTTGGGGTATATATACAGAATGTCCAAATTGTGCACTCCATAGGGACGATACGCATGGGGATTCCACCCGGTTCAGAGCCGCATTTCGAACAGCATGCTGTATGTCAGGGGTTACAGAATTATTTACCCTGATCATTCATTCGATGCTTTACCAATCTTGCTATAACCAAGCATTGTTTCGTATAAATTAAGCACCTTCTCTTTCATTCTCTAATTGGACTTTTTTGCGTATATCTGTTGATTTCTGAGTTTTCTTGCGTTCTGTATTTTGACTGTGAGAGACTTTGATGCGCTGTATATGCATCCATTCGTCTGTTCTTGGTCACTTTCTTATAGGTATGCATTGCTTCCGTGACACCACGATACGGGGTTTAAAAGTCATATGGGATATACCGATTGTTCTAAAAACGCTCCATATAATTTATATAAATAATATCAACTATTTGAAGAAACTGTTGTAAAAATGGGCTGTAACTATTAAAATTGATTACTTAGATGCCACATTAATCTCAGTATTGTTGTTATTAGACTGATGTCGTTCAACCTACCGGAAGGTGTAAGGTATCTGTGTGTACATCCGGAACAGTCACACCCAATATAGACTGGAACCCAGTAGGACTTTCATTCACAGGGATCATGCCCTCCTCCTACCACCAACTTCCCGGAAGGACTTACGTACTTACTTTATTGTTTAAATTGATCATACTCAGCGTAAATACAAGGCCAGAGGTCAGTTTTGGTAGAGTCGGGAATCGAACTGGGGTCGTTCGTGTGCAATCTCCGTACCATAACTGCTGGGATGTTCCACCTAGGTCACAGTATTGTAATATCGCTATTAGAATCTTTATCATTGTACATATTGAGTTATCAATATATGTTTTCAGAAACAAGTTACCCACGATGGCCTCATGTTATATCAATGCACAGGGTTCCTGAAATATATCTTAAGCGACACAATAATTTTGTAACGAAAGGTACATGGGTGTAAACCTTACGACGATTTATAAAATGTTCAAGGTTTTAAACAAAATGTGACTGCAGCTCCCTTTATGGAGAATTCGAGAGGTATAGTGAATAGTGAGAGGTATAGAGGAATAGTGAACTCGGCAATAAATCCAGATAGACAAAAAAAAACAAAATTACAAAGTAAAAGAGAATAGCTTTATGAGAGGAAGTCGCCAAAAGAAACGAACAAAACACGTATACAGAAAATAATAAGTACCTATCAAAAGTTACGTAATCAGAGATTCTAACACGGTGGCACATTTTACGCTTATTAAAGTACGTCGTAATATTTTTCTTAATTCAAGTGTGCACATTATCACTGACGGAGGGTGTTTCAAAAAAGCTCTGCGCTAGATGTTTGTTCGTCCAAGTGTTGTCTTCAGAATCATTCCAGAATATGATGGAAATTCGCAATACCCATATTATTTCCAACAATTATTCTGAAACATATTTATTGTCGATTCCTGCTCATTTACAATTCTCTACTACCTTGCAATTGAGTTTTTTTTGTCTATCTCGCTTTTTTGTCTATCTCTCGTTTTTTGTCTATCTCGCTTTTTTGTCTATCTCTCGTTTTTTGTCTATCTCGCTTGCCGAGTTGGTTATTCTGCTTATTATAATTCCCTGGTATGAGCGCTGCAATCACTTTCGTTCGACTGAGCATGATAAACTTAGTATAGACAGAACATATATGTACACTGATGGGCATTTCCTTACAGAGGTTTTTAAGGGCTTTACTAAGAAACGTATTTGTTTTATTTTTCTGTTAGAAGAACTTGAAGTATAACTGTTTTCAATGCCGATTCTCTTAACTCACTCTTGTGTCAACATTTTAACCATTTTCTAATGTTATAATTTTTTGCATATTTTCACTGAAATCTTAATGTCAGAATGCGATATATTTCATTACTCTGGGTTTTAAATTAATGCGTCTTGAGGCAAATTACCCTCTGGACTAAACAAATTGACACGGTTATATGAAGAACGCCATTGAAATTTACATTATATTCTAATGAGCAAGAATAACGCATACTCTGACAAATAAATACCTTTCGTTACCAAGTAGTTTTAATCGAGTTTTATTGCCGATTCCTATAAAGTAGACAGTCTTCTGTAATTTTGTGTTGTTTTTTGACGTCTATATCGCTTTATTGCCGAGAAGTTACCCTAAAATTTAAAATTATCTAATAAAGGCACATCAGTCACTTTTAATATATCATGAATGACCATTTTACTCACACATAACATGCACACTCATAGGCCTTTCTTCACAAAGTTATTGGATATTTAACGACTTTCATTGAATCCTAATATAACATATATGAAACGAACCATTTGCAGTATATCTAGTAACAATAGAATTGAACCATTCAAATGATTCCTTACATATCACATTAAATCCCAGTACGGTAATAATGCTATTAGAATCTTCGGTATTATGCACCATATCGAGTTTACAATACATGCTTTCAGGAACACGTTACCTAGCAAGGCTTAATGATATATCAACGTATATTCCGTGCATACATGTTGTGATCATCTGACATGCCCTTTAATGTAAGAAACATAATTGGACTTAAGTTAATTTCATTGAATTATTCCGGAAAAATAATAACACATTTATTTGATATTCCTTAATGGCTATTTTCATATTCAACAGTCCATACATCATAACGATAACACTCAACAAGTAAACAAGCTTTACGCAGAGGATAAGGAAATCTTGAGCAATGTATTCAATGGCAGATAAAATAGAAATACATTATACATCTGTTTCGAGGATATCTGGTTCCTTTCGTCAGAGCTACAGAATCAAGAACCCTGAAGTCAAAAAGACGAATTCCCAAACCGTGGATTGAAACTACCAGGACGAAAGCCAATTATATAGTATAATAAAGAAATCAATCCGCCAAATTAAAACAATTAATGAACACACAAGATTGTAATAAACCAAACCACAACAGAAATGTCCCCCAAAAGACGTGACAGATTTGTTGGTTGTCTTACACTGACGGAGGAGATCCATCATATCATCGCAACAGCTGTAGGCTTCATTCTTATTTTATATATATTTCAATACGTTGCTCATGTTTTTCTTGTATTAATTTAATATCAACGACACATAGAATGTCAAAATTTATTGACTAGTGTAATTAAATAAAACCATACTAGAAAATCGCTATTACTTGAACCCTTATTATTATTAATCAAGTTGGGAGGGTGTAATAAAAAATACCAAAACTCCCCTTAAAATATATCGTCCGCTACTGATTCTTTATAATATACCGCCCTTCCATCAAATGTCAGATTTTTCCCTAGAAGCAATGCCAGCTAAGGCTTAGATTGTCGTCTGAATACACCAAGGCTGGCGCAACAGCCGCCATCTTGACTCCCACTTGAAGCAATAGCTGTACTATAAAATAGGGTTACATATAGGGTTACATAGGGTTACATAGGAAAATAGGGTTACATATTCTCTTATCTCGTAATTTCGAGGAAAACAATATATTCTAGACAACTTTCTTGAATTGCAATTGAATCTTGAAACTTTTTAAAGCGAAACACCTAATTTACATCTAAATGTTCGCGCGCCATTGAAATAGCACATACAGAGGATAACTGACTTGGCCGTTGGAGTCAAAATGGTAATTGCGTGAACCTGTATACTTAGGTAGCTTAATACCAGCAAGGTTGGGAATCAATGACGTAGCTGATATGTTTTTCTTATCTTGACAAATGAAACTCGCTTTACTTCCAAAACAGAGAAATGGCGTTAAATATATATTATTCTGGTTTATTAACCAATTTGCATTTCACAAACGTTTTACGCAGAATAATATAGATCGAAATATTATATGTTATTACATTAGAAAAGAAAGTATCTTATTAATTGTGAAATTAGGTCCTAAAATTGAATTCCACTGTATTTAATATAAAAACTCATATTAGCTTTACTAATGATTATGCTTTAGTAATTTGTTCATTTATGTATTAGATACAAATATTTGCCGACAATCTAAGCCTTTTGATGAAAACTGCTTCAAATCGTTATTAATTGCGCAAATAAAAGTAATCGGCACAGCATTTACTTTTGGAACGGAATGAAGTATTATTTTGTCATCCATCAGAGGCATTTTCTACGTTATTATATTTAGCAATATTTATTAGAAATAAGTAAATTGATCCTTATATTAAATTTAATTTATAGATTCATAAGTGATACGGAATATGGTTTATGCTCATTCACTAGTTAAACTGAAGTCAATAGAAGCAACTGGAATTTTGAATAAAAACAAATATTTGATGTAATAAATTCTTATTAAAATTTACTAAATATATATCTCTATAATAAAGAAAGGGTAGCTGATGCCGCAGCCGGAACTGTCTGACAATTTTCTCATCTCTAGACATTATTTGCTTAGTACCGCAAAAACTATAACATACCAAAATATACAATTCGGTACACTTGTGGAGAAAGGTTTAGTAAATACACTGAAATAAACCGTTTTACGGCATATATTGTAGTTTAAGAAATATTTAATGTCAAATTCAAAGACAAAATATTTGAGCTGCGAGTTCGCTTTCTCGAAATATTAGCAATAAGAATATCATGAATTTTTGCAGGCTGATACCTACGGAGATGGATTTTGGCAGGAAGAAGTTCTTTTATTAATTTCGATATAGTTTTCGACATATGTTACATTTTATACACTTCTGAAGTGCATTTCTTTTTCGTATCGGCACACCCAGCGATTTCCGCATAAAATATATTCGTACCGTATAAACGTACCGCATATTCATACCGCATAAACTATAGTAATAAAGAAGTATGCAATTTGGTACATTTATAGAGAAATCGGGTAACATGATAAAATATATCTTTTCCCGATTTAAACTTTAGTTTGGCATAAAATAGCTCTCGAAGCGAGCTCTGGATCAAGGAACTCAGATTTTGGTTCTCCGCGCTGAGAAAAATCCTTGCTTTTACCTCCTGCGGAAAATAGGTAGGTTTCGTAAAATAGATTTTTGAAAGTAAAATTTTTAGGATAGATAAGTATGAAGAGAGCTCCACGAGGAGGGGGCGAAGCCTCTCAAAGGGGGTTGTCGAAGTGTAGCGAGCAGGGGTCCCTAGTAGTTTAAAACAAAACAACAACAGTTAAATATGACCTTATTTCATGTTTAGATTCACTTGACCTTGAAACTACACTCAAATAGAATAGCATTTTATATTTTATAATATTGAATAAATTATAGGTACAATATTGGGAGTGAAAATATCAACACCATTACAGGCTGGTGTTATTATCTTTAACTAAATCTGGTGGTATTAATTTGATGATAAGTGCATGAGGTTTTGTATAAACGCACTTTGCACGCCTCGGTTTAGGGTTTTACCTAGAGACTCAAACGAGATGTAGTAATCAGAGAAAAGCAAATATTGAGTCAAAAGGGTGTGATCTAGAGTCTCTCGCCATACCCCGGAAGCGAAGCGATTCATATTATTAAGACCTGATGGATTTTGATCGAGGAAGTATTGTTGAGATAAGATATGCTGAATTTTCTAATCGCTAGCTCGCCACTCATACCAGACGAAAAGACAGTACAGTGATAGGTGCGTACCGCTAATATTCAGGTAAGACTCACACGTACAAAAAATACGGAAGAGATCCGTAAATTTGGACAACTGTATGGGATGAAATATACTTCTACCGCATGGCAGTGACAGATCTTACAGCGACATCCATGGTGATAATATAATAATAGATCACTGCCACGAGTCAGGATTGTTCTACCACAGCTCTCCATTGTCTTCATTACTACTGGCCCTTCAGCTCGAATTTGCCAATTCTTTTAACCCACAACCACAGATATATCAGATTGCAATGGAACCTCGAACGCAGATATTGCCAATCTATTTGGCAACATGTTGTGTGTCCTGGTGATTCAGGATTCAACTTGCTGAACCATGAAGTATGCATGTTTGCTCAAAGTCATCGGGTTGAAAGAGGAAAGGCAAATTGTAATGCATATTTTGAAACGTCACAACAACCAAATGTCAAGTGTCCTGGTTTAGTGTGTCATTGGGTTCCATTCACGATCTCGCTTGATACGAATTCAAGGAACAATCAACAGCTAATTATACATTAGGGATGTTTTAAAGTCAAGTAATACATTCCCTTTAGAGTTGTTCTGGAGATATATTCCAGCTTAACAATGATAGAATGCCCTGGAATGTCCAAGACCTCTTCCAAGTACCATACATATCGCTTCTTGTTTGGCTTGCACCTTAGCTAGTTATATTCGCAATCAAACATATCTGGGACATAGTTACTAAGAAACTAGTCTGTTAAGCGCACCAACGATTTACCTAATGAATTCTGACCATAGCAAAAACATCTTTCATGCCTCATCGTATGGATGTTTTTAC
Organism: Amaurobius ferox; assembly: GCA_951213105.1. Lineage (NCBI taxonomy): Eukaryota > Metazoa > Arthropoda > Arachnida > Araneae > Amaurobiidae > Amaurobius > Amaurobius ferox. The sequence goes on from OX578147.1 coordinate 103,951,802, forward strand.
TGCTGCTCAAGGTGGCTTCACAAGATATTGAATTTAAAGCGAAATAATCTCGCATATCTCTGAAAATATAATCAGTTTTATATCCTAGCATGGATAAATTATTTTGATTGTCGTGTTTTGTTTTTGCTCTCGCAATTTCCACAAACAGTATTATAATTTTATCCAGTGTCATAATTTAAGCTCACTTAATTAAATCAAACATGTGCCAAAAATCAAGCCCTTAAAATTATATCTACTCACAGCGTCATTTATTACGCAAATTAAAGCATTTTATTTATCGCATATTTATAGTTTGGAAACTCAAACTTTTATCATTTTTCCATCAATCAATTATGATTTGGGTAATGTTGATTTTGTTGTTTTTGTCAGTAATAAATTAATAAATGTACTATGGACAAAAACTAGGATGTTTTCTAAGTGAAATGTGAAGAATAATGCGTTTATTAAATATGAATCTGCAATTGCCTATAATATTGCTTAGTTTGGATTCAGACTAGAATTGAAATTTTAAAGTGTACTACTTTTATCTATTTTATAAATTTTACGTAAATATATTATATTACATGAGAATATTACTTTCTCATTATGGAAATATTATGCAATTGTCCATTGGTTAACAACAATGGTTATATCGTCTTCCAGTGGGTGTTTTCATCTTTAATGTGGGGGGGGGATGGCAGCAGCATTTCCAAAAGTATCGGTAAAAGCGCGTTGTTTCCCATTAGGCTATGAGAGAGTATTTTAATATGTTCTATATATGTAATATTAAGACATCTTTGTTAGGGGTTAGACAGCATAGTGTTTAAGGCAAGGGGGTCGCACTCGGAGTTCGATTCCTGGCGCTTTCCAAACTACCGCCGTGTTCAGGTGGAGTACGGACATGTTAAATATGTGGGTCTGTAAGTGTTTCGGAGATGTTGATGGTAGGGGAAAGAGGGTATGTTACCCGCAGATTCCTTCATCACAGGATTCTAGTGTAAATTTGGTGGTATTGCCCTGGTATCCAAAACATATATCTTACACCTTCTGGTAATTCAGATGGTATGGGTTGAATTTTAACAACATCTCTGTTAATACTGAAAATGCTTCATTATAAAATTATATATCATTTATATCTTGAAGCAGACATTTTACAACTATTACACACAAAGAAGAGCGTATGACATATTATACGATATTCTGAATAACATTTTCATACGACTACGTTTTATCATAAAGGTCTTTAAACACCCCAGATCTACAGAAGCTCTTATTAAACTTTTGCATATTCATTTATAACGTGCATTCTTTATATGACACAATAAAATCACATTTAATATGGATACATTAATAGCATTAGTACTTTGCAGTAAGCGTATAAAGATAGATCGCAATTTACGGTTATTTTATGTAAACAATGGTAAATTTCTGGGTACATATAAATTGAAGATAATTGACAACAGATAATATATGTGACCATGTATATATTTCAAAGACAACTTTTAACACATAATTGGATAAAATTCAGCCACGTAATATTAATCCTACTTTGCTTAATATTGGATTGCCCTCCAAGGTTACATTATGCAAATAGTGGTTAATTTCTAGATGCATATAAATTGAAGATTATTGGCACAAATAATATTTGTATACATGTATAATTTTCAAAGAAAACCTTTCACACAGAAATGGACAAAATTTAGCCTAATAATATTAATCGAATTATTAGGACGATTGTTGATTGTTGCTTTATAGGCTGATTGTAGCTTTGTTCAATAATGGATTGCTCTTCACGGTTAGTTTTATGCAAACAGTGGTTAATTTCCAGGTGCATATAAATTTTCGAATAATGACAACCGAGAATATCTATATAGATGTACATTTTCCAAAGAAAATATTTTGACAATGCAAGGGATAAAGTTCAGCTTAATAATAATAATTGTATTTTGTTCTGCATTCCGTGATACATATTTAATGTGTTTTTAACACTTTATAACATACTTAAAACGTGTTTATGACTTTGTTCATTCTGTCCGTCTGTCAGTTCGCACGATAACTACCGTAAAAATTACTTTATCAAAATGAAATTTTAGTATGTTATTGAGACAGTCTGTGGGACATATGACAATATGCAAATGAATAATATCACCTAATTAGTTTTGCATTGAACCCGGATAGAAGAAATTAAATACATTGAGTCCTGTGGGACCTAATTTTTCAAACATTTTTTAAGCGAAGTTAAAAATCCAAATTGCTTCGAAAATTTTAGGAAATATTCAAATTATTCCATAAAATATATATAAAAAAATTCAGCAAAGTATGTCCTGTAGTTTTTAAAATAAAAATTAAAATAATAATTGCACCCATATTATATGAAAATATCACATGAGCCACTTCAAAATAAAATATGGCATCCAAGTTATGTTAAAATTGTGATTTTAAAGTTATTTTTAATTTATATTTAGTGTTGCATCCGTCCTAAAACAGATTTATTTTTTATTTTTTTATGTACATCTATATACTGCACCAACGCAATTCCAGTATTTTGGAGTTTAAAGGATTATCAAACTTTGAACATTTCTACAACGAAACCTAACATTCACGTATGGATAATGTAAGCACATCAGGCTGTAAGATGAGTTGTATAAGAATTGCTGAATTTCTTTAGCACAAAGATACTTAGTTCTGGAGTCTGCAATATAGCTGATATGAATGAAACATTCATTGAATTTACATAGAGAAGCAGACGATTCCATATTATTGCTTTTTTGATGAAGTTTTAAGCATGCATTTAGAAAGTAATTTTACCTCCATGGTTTTACGTTAAGTAAAATTTGTAGTATTATGATAATTCTAAAAATATCGCCGCTGAATAAAAGGATTGGACAAAAGTTTGTGTGAATGAAATATTCACTTTAATAATAATGAAATATTTCTTTTACATAGGGAGCCTATCCGATTTATATTTCGATGATGTTATTTGAATAAAATTCATTTGTTTTCGATGACGTTTTCAAATATAATAAATTATTTTGTGATAATTTTAAAAATAGTATCGCTGAATGTATCGCATTTTAGAGATGTTTAAATAAAATTGCATTTCAGTTGGAAAGTGTTTAATAATCAATGATTTATGCATGATTGATCTTTCTTGTTAAAATAATGTTTTGGAACTTATTCGATATGATGAGATATAGTGATCGCAAATGCATGATAGTGAATAGTGTGATGATAACACTTGGCATAATAATATATAGAGTGGTCAGCACATTCTTATGATAGTTACTTGTATATACTATATGTGAAATGCTTTTTTATTTATTTATCGCTATATTATGCCTATTTATTTCTTTATCACTATATTATGCCGATTATATTATGCCTATTTATTTATTTATCGCTATTTATTATTTAATATCGACGTTAGCCGCATTATTGCTTCCAGCTTTATCCCGGCAGAGGGATAAATAAATGAGTGATGCTTTGCATTCTTATCAAGTTAGCCTTGAGTATGTAATGTTTAAGGAGTTTTAATCGCGGTGGTCGATCATTCAGTTGTGGTGATTCAGCTGGTGAGGCACTAGCTGGTGGTGACGCTGGTAGGCAGATAGCGATCAGAAGTGGTGATGGTGCAGGTAGGCAGACAACACGTATAAATGATGGTCGTTTGTGGCAGGTAGGCAAAGAGAAGGCAAACGTGATGGAGCAGTACGTGGTGTTACAAGCTGCTATTCGACTTGTAGTGATTTAGACTAGGTACGCGGATGTTGGTGCAAGCTGGCAGTACAGGTTTCGCTCAGAGGACCAGGTGCTGTGGTGATTAGTTGTAAGGATCAGTGTTAGCAATATCTGTGTTAAAAGATCTGCTGTTTTCGTACAATTTCTAATTGATGCATATATACGATTTGCCTACAACAATTAGTGTCAATAACTTAACTCGTAAACGTTGACAATGATGACAATCAGTTTGTCGCCATTCATAAAATCTGAAAAAAAACATATGTTTAAAATGACATATTAACACTTGTGTCCAATGCAATGCTTTTGATTTAGATATTTATTGTTTAAAGGAATCAGTTTTGTTTATTATATTTTAACAATATTGAGAGTTTGATCCAGTGCTGATATTTTAGACCCTGTTAGTAAATCAAACAATCGTTTATATTTTAATTGAGGAAAATTTATCATAAATAAATAACCAATTTTTGTACTGGATACAAATAATTCTTGACAATCTAGGCTTCAGATCAGAATTCCCAAAAGCGTTATTAATTTCTCAATTTAAAGCATAAGTGTCACACGGCACTTAAACGGTTGCCTTTTCTCGATGTTTAATCAATGAATGTTATCTGCCGGCTATGCATTTATTTCTGTATTTCAAATTAAGAAATAAATAAATAAGCGTGTTGTGAATATGAATAATGTTACCATGCATTTAGTGAACTAAATTAAAAATATTTTATATTATTCTGTCCATTTCACTACATATATATTGAAATGGATAAAAAAAATACATTAGTAAAACCGCAAATTTAACTTCAAAGTAAATGTACACTGATAGTTTAATTCAAAGGAGAATTGTTATACATTCTAATACTGAGGTAAATGAGAAAATCAGGATTAATTTTAGGTATTATATATATATATATATATATATATATATATACTTATATATATATATATATATATATATATATATATATATATATATATATATATATATATATATATATATATATATAAATATATATATATATATATATATATATATATATACATATATAATATCAAAAATTAGTATATATATATATATATATATATATATATATATATATATAGATCGATATATATATAGAGCCAAGTCACACTATTGTGACCGCCTCCTACTTTTAATGTCAACCACCTGTTACATACGAGATTATAATTGATAATTATTAATTAATAATGTGCATTATAACATATATAAAACGAGTTGACTGGACATTTTTAAAAATTGTTTATCGGATAAAATGTATACTATATAAAAAGAAAGTCGTAAAAGGCCATGTGTGAATTGAATCATCTTAAAATATTGTGTGCTTCAAAATATATCATATGTTTCCTTTATTGCTGATTATGATGGTTATGTATTTCATTATGTTGCTTCAAAAGTATGTGTGCGTTATTAAATCCATAAAAAAAGTGATTTAGGCAAATAATATGGCATTATCTGTTTTGTCACAAATCTACTTGATTCATAAAGATTTTCTTCAAAAGATGTGTGCGTTATTGAATCTATAAAAGAAAAGTGGTGTAGCCAAAGAATAATATTTATTTTCTTAATGGAATAAAGCGGATTAAATTATATGCATGATTTCAAGCAGGTAACAATACACTTATGTTTACATCATTTATATAACGAAAGAAGATTGTGTGAATAATTACATATTTTAATCTGTTAAATTAAGTAAATAAAATTTTGTTACTCGGATTTTGAGAGTTTCTAATGAACATTCATATTATGAATGACGTATTAAAATAATAAATATTTCTCTAGAAATTATTTTTTATATCATTATTTGAAAGATTCAAGATTCCATGTATGTTTTCACTACAGAATTGTTTAATTTATCATGAATTAAAATCATTTAAATATTTGTAATTTTAAGGCGCCTATATGCAAAAAAACATTGGTTATATAATTTATCTTAATCCATAATGCGTTTTATTTATATTTAAAATTCAATTTCCCACTATACTTTCCCAGTTCACTAAATATTTATCATTGTATTTTATTTTATTTATTTATATTTGCAAATTAGTGACCGATCAAATTAGGTGTTGTGATATAGCTGCTTAATTAAACATGCCATTTAATTAAGTGTTCTTTAAGTAGTTGTATCGCAACACACTTATTTTTGAAAACCTATTTTTTTAGGAGACACTTGTTTTAGAAAACAAATTTTTTAGCAATCAGTTTTTTAAGCAAATAAACAAAAACATAAAGTACGTTTACTTTGGAAAATGTGTGATAATGTTATGTACAATAACCTTTAATTTTATTTGACCAAATAAAGCCCGAAACACGATTTTTTATTGAAGAAAAAGAAAACCAGATTAATGCTTGCACGTTTGTAAAATGGTATATTGCACAATATCAGTGATTCGGTGAAATGAAAATAAACCACTCGATTACTTTGAAAAATCTTTTTCACTGATTTAAAAAAAATGCAGGAAAAATTAGTATCAGTATCGATATTATGTAAAATGGGGCTTTTTGTAACATTTCTTTTGCTTTTGTTTAAAAAAATTGAGTTCGTACCTCCATCATTGAAAGAGGTACGAATCTTTAAAAATGTGCATAGATTTGACTCCCTTTCAGAGATTTTTTGTTTAAAATACTTAAACAGTTATTAAACTTTTCGAAATTTGAAATGTTTCCTGTATGTTTTCGGATGGGTAGGTACATTTAACAATAAAAAAAAGGTGTTTTTCGCAAAGTATAGGTTTTGGAATTAGAGTGGGAACATACATATCAGCTCTCTGCTGGAATTGCAATCACAATCAGCAGGTCTGATAGATAAATATTACACGGAATTAAATTGCCTATTTTAGAAAATATTTTTAAATGTGTTTTGGAAATTTTATTGTTATGTATTAAAGCAGCAGAAATATATGTTAGAAGATTAAATTTTTTTAATCCGTCTAAATAATTGATTGTCTAAAACAAAATTATTTAGTAATAATACAGATATATAAAAACAGTCAACGGTAAAATAAAAGATTATCATTACAGTAGCTTAGTGGACTAGTTGATAATCGCCTTTTCAGTCACATATCTTTGATTGATTTCTCTTAAAAAAATTCATTCTTTATAATGGCTTACGAGAAGCGTAGTAATGTAAGATGTAGTGGTAATTTTTCACCAAAAGACTGACATTTTTTATAACATCTATTTTCAATTCATGAGTATTTTGACGAAAAATATGACATACCATTTACAAAGACAAAAATACCCGACTTTCTCCAATATAATCTATATAAATGAACTAGAGGAGAAAACAATTTTCAATTGTACTGTTGTTAGGATGGATATAAAAATGAAAACTTCTTTAGAACACACCACGTAAAACATGAAAAAAAAACCATTACCCGATTTCAAAGCTAATAAAGGTAATTTTTATTCTGTATAAAAGTGACAGAATATCAGTACCAACAAAGGCACGTACCGGGAGTTGTCTTTGTTGGAATTAGTACTGTGTGGCATTGTGATAACAAATATTTTAATGACTCTAAAATGGTTGATAATTATTTCAATTTTTATATACTATATTCTAGTGAAGTTTTAAATTTCTAATTTGTAGATCAAAATACTATGTCGTCAGTTTTTAATAATCCATGGATAGTATCATGTAATATAGCCAGATATTCGTGTTTTTAATCCCGGTTGGACTTTATTATATTTCCAACATATATTATTCCAGTGATTCTTAGAAATATTTTATACTTGTTGAAATTACTTTCATATTAGTATTATATCCTCCTTTGTCGACTCTTTATCACGGAGTTAGTCTGATCCTATGTAATTGACATTATAACAGATATACCCTTTTCTACGGACCTAAAGATCTGGAGCTTCTAAATCTGGAGCATTTTCGGGCTTATCAATTTTTCTTCACGTACATAGCTATTACATAGAAAGTTGAACATGACTTTATATAACATGTATATAATCAACTATTTCTACGATATACGCTATCAATGCAGTGAAATCCATACAAATGATCCCTTTAGATGGCATATTAAATCCGTCCCCTAATAATGCTACTATTATCTCAAAGTACAAAGTATTATGCTATCACTATGAGTCAGTGAGTTGACAATACATGCTTTCTGAAACACATTATCTGGGATACACATACACACACAGATATATATATATATATATATATATATATATATATATATATATATATATATATATATATATATATATATATATATATATATATATATATATATATATATATATATATATATATGCATATACACACATATATATATATATATATAGCAAATAAAAGTATTAAGGAAAAAATGGGAATCAAGCCAACGGGAAAGCATAAATGGCCGAGGGGGATTGTGACCCCTCGTTTCCGGTTATAGCATGCTATTACACCTAGGTAACACTCCCGGAACCAAATACTTTGCCGAAACTTGACCTCCGAAATGGTGTCGAGCACAAGACACTGACCGTGGAAGTGAGTACAAAACTCAAGAATCGAAGAAAAGTCCGAAGTACAAAGCCGAAGTAAAACACATAATGAAAAAGGCCAAGAGTCGTTAACTAAGGAGAGTGAGATTGCAATCCATATATAGCATTATACGACCACTAGGGTGCGCTATTAGAAACCTGCTCTCCCGTCGAAAACTCGAATTCGAATTTTCGACCCCGTCACAATACTTTCCTTATACATTTTGTATTTAAGGAAAGTAAAAATGTTATTCTTATAGTAGATACTTATATTATTTCCAAGATATTGAATTTTCTTCAATTAGTAATCATTTTCATTGATTTAGCGTCATTTCTATCCATGTGGTGAGCTTTTCGTGAATTTGGCAACATTTCAAGAAGTCGGCAAGTTGGCGACATTCTGCCAAATTCGTCGCCAAAATCTCGCCAAGCGTTATGAATTCGGAAATAAGGGATTCTTAAAGCATATAAATAATTACTGGTGTTCAAATACAAAAGTATTACCCAAAGTATCTTTTCTCATGAATGTAACGAGCTAGATCCGCGAGAATGACGTCACCAAATTTATCTCATGATATTACATATGAAAAATGATCATGTTTCTCAAGAGTTAATGTATTTTTTTTTAATTTATGGGATTTTTTGATAAATTTATTTGAAAAATGTGCAATATCTCGAGAACGGTTCATGCTAGCGTTCTAAAGTTTGTATCAATCGTTTTCTAAGAAAAAGTTACATGTGAAATGACTATTTGCATAACTTTGTTAAAGGTTTTGATTTTTTGATGGTTTTTTCAAAATTTCACTCGAAAATTTAGGGGGGTTCTGAGCATCCGATTACGTTTAAAAACCATAGACTTCCAGTATTCATGGATTGTGATTTGTATACCAAATTTCATTCGAATCGCTCCATTCGTTCATGAGATATCGTCCCTACAGTCTCAATGACACATACCTTCACACACACAAACACACACACACTCACAGACACCACCTCAAAAATGCTTGATTCGTGATCCGGGGTGCATGAAACGTGCTTTACCGTCAAAAATTCGAATTCGAATTTTCAACCCCGTCTCAATACTTCCCTTATACATTATGTATATAAGAAAATAATAAATGTATCAACAGGAAGCTGATTTATTAATACTAGAACTCGATATTAATACTAGATATTAATACTCTATATATTATTACTAGAACATTAATACTAGATATAGAATAATTTAAATTCTAATTATCTTAATTTAGATATTAAAAATTAAACATATAAACACATACCTGATAACAAATAAAGTAGTTACATTCTCTGAATAAGATTATACAAGTCCTTTCAATATGGACTTAGTCATTGAGTAATTGTACCCTTGAATGACTTAGTTTTGCTCGAGAAACTTAAAGTTGTCTGATAGAAATTAATACAGCCTCCAATATAACGGTATCAAAATAATGCACATAAGCATTTTTAAGCGAATTTCGGTTAGTTAACAGTTATCTACCTTGCGGAAAAGTGCGGGGGAGTGTGAAATATTTCCCGGATGAAGAAATCCTAAAAGGCTTTAAAAATCCTAAAAGCAGTTTTTCTGTACAGATGAAGTTGTGGAACCTCAATTTCAACCAAGTTGCATTATATACCCTTTTAGTATTTATTCTAAATATTCTTCAGCTAAGCAACGAATACGCAAATAAAACCAACTAAGTTCTATCTATTTAACAATCAATATCAGCTTAAGGTGAGCTTGAAATATGTTCTGTCTACTGAATAGTTCCCCACCCTCTCATAAAACATTTGCAAGGTTGATAATTAAGTTTCGTCGGCTGGGCGTGGCGATACATTTGTTCGTCGAAATATCAGAAACGTAGATTTATTAACCTTAATTGTGGACATTTGTACAAAGTACAGCATTTACCATATGGAACTCAATATTTCACAGACTTCTAGACATAATGAAGACTTTCTGGGGTTTTATAATATTAATCCCTATATCCAAAAGAATAAAATGCGATAGTATCCATTGCTAATTATTACCAGACTAACGGAGAAATTGGCCGTCATAAATCAAAATGAAACTGTTGGCATCTATACTATTAAACTGTCAGATCGGGTCTGGCAGGCAAGAAGGACAACCACGATACGCAAAGAAAACAGGCCATTTAAATACAATGCGTAAAAAGATGAATTATTATTTAAATACCAATCATCGCGCAATAGCCAAGTCTTTTGTCAGGGAGAATTCATTCCCAGATGAGTAGCAGCAAGAATAAAATAAACAAAGCGTGAGGCAAAATAAGAATCATTCAAGTTAAATTTAAACCATATGAATTTATTAAATGAAATCATATTATTTAGAACTTCAATTTCTCACACAAGAAAATTTCTATAAATAGATTTAACTCAGAATTTACTAGTTATTTCATATTCTCACAAAGACATATATGCAATTAATTAATTTTTCTCAGTGGCAAATGTAATAATTTCAATGAGATGTTCTTAAATGAACATTTGAGTTTCATCATAATGTAATCAATTGATTCTCCACCTGTATTGGTTAAATAGAATTTACTGATTTAGTTTTTTTGTCTTAATAAGCTTATTTTTCAAACCGAAATTTTACCTTCTTCACAGTTCACTAACTTTTGCTCCAAAACAGATATTCAAATCAGTTCTCATTCCTTCAGAGATGTTATCAAGATTAATACTTCGTCGAATCAAGGTTTATCCGGAAAACTGGATCACATCAGGGATGTCAAGACCCAAGTCGAAGACCTTCCAAAAAAGGCAGTCAGGTTCGGAATGGAACATTCGCATCTGCCGGAATTTCATGCATAAAATAAAGATGAAAGAATTAAAATTTTGAAATTTAGAGTTTGCCAATCTTCTTTCTCTTCTTCCGGGATCTTCCAGGATTAGATTTCATGAGAAAATCAATAATCCCAACGGCGAGAAAATCAATAATCCCAAAGGGCCATTTGGTCTAAATTCCTTTGTCTTAAGTTTTCAAAATCATCTTCCAACACCTCCGTACTCTGTGAAATCAAACCATCGAAGAGAACGCAGCGACCAGCGCGCACACGAAACTTCACTTGCAAGACACATCCGATTGGTCGAGCGAGGAACAAAAGTTCAAGATTTCTCCTTTCAAAGCACTACGTCACAGCACAGACGCGAACTCCGAGACACCGGCATTAACAAAGCAAGAAAGATCAATCATGCTTAAAGCATTGATTATGAAACACTTTCCAACTGCTATGCACTTTTATTTTAACATGTCTAAATTGCAATACATTCCTCGGTAATATTTTAAAACTTATCGCTATATTACATTAATTTATTATATTTGAAAACTTAAACCTTCATCGAAAAAAATGAACTTCATTCAAATGACGGCATTGAAATGTAAATTGCCTGGTTTAAACATCTCTAAAATGCGATACGTTCCTCGGTAATATTTCAAAACTTATCACAATACTACATAAATTTATTATATTTGAAAATTTAAACCTTCACCGAAAAAAATTAACTTCATTCAAATGACGGCATTGAAATATAAATTGCCTGGTTTAAATATCTCTAAAATGCGATACATTCCTCGGTAATAATTTTAGAATTATCATAATACTACGATAATTTATTATATTTGAAGACTTCATCGACAACAATTCATTCAAATGACGTTATAAAAAAATAACACGGCTGGCTCTCTCACGCCTGGGTGATATTATTCATTTATATTCCCATAGGTCCTACAGATCGTCTGAACAAAATACTAAAATTTCATTTTGATTAAGTCATTTTTACGGCAGTTATCGTGCTAACGGACAGACATACAGACAGAATGAACAAAGTCATAAACACTTATCAACTTTGTTGTAAAGTGTTAATAAAAAATTAACTTCAATTTTTCGGAATATAAAAAACACTTCTAAACAAAGTTTGTGCAAAAAAGGTGGCTAAAACGGTTAGACATAAGTCACGTTTTGACCGTTTTTTCTAGCACTTAAACATTGGAACAAAAGAAAAGACAAGCTCATGATCCATACCTTACACACAGGAGAAATAAAATATGATCATTGCATTTCAATCTGCGGTTCAGGAGTTCGACAGGGGTTCTAATGGGGAAAAGGGGAATACTCCAAAATAAAATGTGATCAGAAGAAAAACTTTCCATTCAGAACGTGATTCCCTTCAAAGTATTCCCAGATTAATATCACGTATATAATTTTTTTCATGATGGATTGCTACTGTACTGAAGGTGCGATCTTTGGAAACTAAATTATCGTTGCTTGTCGGAATAAATTTATTCTGAGAATTATAGTATTGAAAGTGTCAGTTCTCCGAAATGATGCATTTGAGTGAGAAAGAAAGTTGCGTTTTATACTTTAATGAGAATCAGATTTAGAAATTATTATATATTTACTTGATTTTCTTTTTATTTACTTGTTTACTTGTTGCATGTAATGTTAATTGATATTCATTGTTAATATCAATGTGATATTTTGCTATATCAATGATAGTATTCTGGAGTAATATGTTGCATATGATATCAGATATTGAATACAAAGCTGAATATGGGACTATTTTTTAACTTATTTGCAAAAATGGAGAATTCTGGAATTTCGTGTGAGCATGGCGTCAGTTACTGAAATTGAAGCTGGATATTGGACTCATTTTTAAGTTCTTTACAACAATGAATTTTGATGTTTAATATTGAGTATCATATCATATACTGAAAAAGTATGAATAGTGAACTCATTTTTAATTTATTTTCAACAGTGGGGAATTCTAAAGCTTTTTTGTTGAGCATGACATGAAGTACTAAAAGGGAAACTGGATATCTGACTTATTTTTAATTTATTTAGAATAGTGGATATTATAATACCTCCTTTTATGTTATGGCTATGCAGACAGTGTTTTAATACTGTCTTTTATTTTTTTATCTCATGAATACAGTATTTTGAATTTACTTAAGGGCAGAATGCCAATGGGCCTCACTAGTATTTATAAGTACTATCACATACCAATAAAAATATCATCACTTTATAAATTGAACGTTTGAATTTAAAGTTTTATCAAATTTACAAACTTCAAAATTTTGAAATTTTAAGTTATAAAACAAAAATATTTCTTTTTTCATAGAGGATTTAAATCCAGCATAAGAAACACAAACATGTAAAAAAAGGTTTAATAGAATTTATTTCTGTTATTTATGAATTTTTTTAAGTATATGGACTACAATCGATATGCCAGTTTAAATGTACAGGGATTAATAAAATATACATGTACACTGATATGTATTAAAAGAAGAGTTACTTCACAGTTTTAGAATTACTTCACCTCATCTGATAAAAGTACCTGTAAGCAGATAGAAAATAGTTCCATTGAAAATTACATTACGTGTACAGACCACCTAACACCCTATGAAAGTTCCTTCATAAATCTCATGCTTAAAAAGGAACAAAATATCCATTTCAGGTACAAAATCTCCCAATATAAGGATACTTGACTATAGACGTAGCCAGGATTCAGGATCTGGAAAAAGAGATGATACCGTACTCAATAGAGATGGTAATCCTAGGATCCCGGATCCCGAATCCTGGTCAAGACTTTATCTCGAAATCTCGTGTTTTATCTCACCTATTATAATTTAGTTATCCATATTTTGCCAGTTTCGAAATTATATGAGAAGTGTTATAAATTGCAATGTCTTCAAGTTAATGGGACACGACTTTATCAGAATAGAATTTACATTTTTAAAAATTTGGAAAATATTAAGTATATAAAAGTATAAGGAAAGATCGCATATAATTTACGAGCTTCTCACATTTTTTCTGTAATAATTATACATTTTAAGAAAGGAAAAAAATAAAAGAAAAAGTCATAAACCACACTCATACTACATATAATATGATGATTATATTTCAACCACAGATAATGGATTATATTCTATATTAGAAAGGGATTTAATCGGGATATACGGAACTGCTCCGATATAAAACGTGGTCTGAGAAAAATTTTCTATTCAGAACGTGATTTCTTATGCAGTATTCTCATCTCAACAGCACGTAAGGAATTTTTCTGCTGTTGTACAGTCTGCTATACTGAATGTGCGAATTTGGGAAAATAAGTTACCATATGCTTTTGGAACATATTTTTGACCTTATCTATTGTACTGCATATCCATAGTTTAGGATTTGCAATATGTATCATAATAAAAATAATATAACAAAATATGTGGAACATACAGTGTATAATTGTTACTATATTTCCTCTGGAATCGTGTGTGTACTCTCAAGATACAAAAAATGAGTCAAAATTTCTGAATAACCAGCACTAATAAGCGATTAAAAGCACTAATAAGAATATTAAAAGCACTAATAAAATGATTAAAAGCACTAATAAAAAGATTAAAAGCACTAATAATCGCAACCAGGAACAATATGCAGCGCATAACTCGATAAATCGATCACTAAACAACTGTAAGATACAATAAAGCAGCAATTAAATGCTCAGCGAATTCACATAAATAGCAGAAACTATTCGCAAAACACAGACGCATCTTACAATTTAATATAGCTTATATGACACCATCTACTCTCCAACTGAACGATGACGACTTTTATATACTCTTCATAGAAAGAAACTTCCAGAAGGAACTCGTATCGCCTAGAATATTCAATATTTATAGAAAGTTCCAGTACATTTGAAAAGTCGCCAAGTTGGCGGTAAATCGCCGATTCGAGCAACTCCGGTTATAAATTCAATATATGGCAATTCACGTAATAGAATTGGTTGCCTGCAAAGCCTGTATTCTCTTTGGAAAGAGTGGAGGCCTTGGATGGAAGCATAGGTCAGCTGTAGAAGACCCAATTCGCCCTAAGACTTGAGCAGCTGTTTGGATGGCCGACATAGGTTCTCTGTGTGTTAGCAGAACAGAGGCAAAGCACTTTTTTACATATTCGTAACATAATATTTATATAATAACATGCAATATATTGAATATAACATTTATTGTAGACTGAAACATATAGAAAACCAAGTACATGCACAGTATACATGTTGTTTACAAAAAATATTGGTCCAGCTCATAGTTTTTGAAACGTTAGTACTTGGTTTATACTTCCAATTGAAAAAGGGTTTGAAACAGTAAAAACACTTTTATTAAAATATTCTCAAAACTGTGTGACGTTCCGTAGTACAAAAAATAACTTTTTGCTCCCTCTTCAAAGAAAATTCGATTATTGGAAACATATTCTTAAAATCTGAACTCCATTAAAAATCGGATTTGCGCAGCACATGCCATTTCTACATCATACAATCACTTTATTCCTTTCAATGCGAAAAAATTGTTCATTTCAATGTGGTCAATAACCACGGCACAATATTTATAAGGTGGAAAAATATACGCCAAGCAATTTACAATCCAATATTAAACTATATTCATTATTATTTCAACAATATGGTGTCATTTTCCCCATTTTAGTAACATTTTTGCGAATGTGGCATAACCCTAAAATTTTTTCTAATGCCTCCAAATATATCGCCAAGTGTTACACTTTTGTCGATATTTACTACCGCTTGTTTTTATGTAAATCTTAGATACATTTTTGAAAAATATGCAATATCTCGATAATTGTTTGGTCTAGAGTTTTAAAATTTGTGTCACTTGTTTTAGAGTAAAATACTTATGTATAAATGATAATTTATTTCACATTATTGAAAGTCTTGATTTTGTATGATTTTTACAAAAATTATTATTTGTGAATGTAGGGTATTCCGAAAGTTCGAGCGAGTTTGAAATCAATAGTGCTTCACTACTCATAGATCTTAATAATCATACCAGCTTGCGTTCCATTCGCTCGTGAGATATCGCATTCATCGAAAGATCTCTATTTCTCTCTCTCTCGCACACACACACACACACACACAAACACACAAACACACACACACACACACACTCACACACACACTCAAAATTTCAAAAACGTTGGATTCGATTTCAGGGATGTTTAAAACGTGTTCTTCTGTAAACAACAACAATTCGAATATTCGACACCGTCACAATACTTTCCCTATTCATTATACTATCTATGTAGGGACAGTAGAAATTGGCAGTTCTAAGTAAAAACTCGTTATGTCATTCATCAGACAAATTTTGAAACCCGTATATTAATTGAATAGCGGTTTGCAGCAAAAACAAGTACACAAAATTCGCACAATTTTGATTTTGTGGATTGTCCCTAAATACGTTAAAAATTTTCTTTGTTATTTTTTATTTGTTTTTTAAGTCAGGAATTTCATTTATTTCCCTACGCTTTGATATTATATGTCAAAAGCCAAACTAGCCAATTATTACATTAAACTATACATGAAACCAGTGGGCAAGTATGCATTCTTGATATTTACGACTATTTACAACGAAACGGAGCGCATACTTAAAGGCACCGTTTTATGATAGTCTGGGTCCGGAAGGTCATGACCGTAATAAATTCAAGTCATATAAATTGTATATGTGGCTCAAAGTCTCATAGAGCCAAGGCTTAAACCAAGCATCTTTGGAAACTAAAGTAGCCAATGATGCAATGATGCTACATCGCAGTGAGAAGCAACGAATGAGATAACGGAGGGCGTTACTCAACTTCAGATAAAATGATGTGGCAACAAGGAGATAATTCAGGACTATTCAAGCAATGATGGTGCAAATTCGTTGAGATATTCAACAAAAATGGTTATCCAAAACGCGATGAGAGAGAGTCGTAAATATTTAAAAATGATTATCCAGAAGCTTTAAGATTCAACAAGAATGATTGTCTGGAAGCGAGAGAGAGTGGTCACATTGATTAAATCTCTGTGGTTCATAAGCAGAATGAATACCCAAAAGTTCGACAAACGTGTTTTCAAGCAGTGTAGTGGTTATTTTGAGTTTTAAGAATGTGCTAAAAAGAGAAAGCTAACTCCAAATTCCAGAAAAAGAGGCGGCAAATATTCCAAGAATGATGAGCAACAGACTGATAGACGGAGGTAAGTGCCAGTCTGCGTATATATTAAGTCATATGTTGATTTTGGAATAATATTCTTAGACTTAGTCTCACACGGGGCATTTTCACCTCATTAAGCGTTTATTAAAATTAATTTAATTTTGACCATTACAGTAATATGTGTGAATAACTAATTTTTATTTTAAATGTTAAAAATGTGGAATTTAATGAGTAGTGTTTTAATTAATGATCATATTTTAGGAACTCTTGCAATGGTGGGTTATTGCGACCACGAAAAAAATATACAAACAATACGATTCACGATCACTATTAATTTGGAGTAATAAATTCAACCCAGAGATTCACTTATTATTTAAATAGTAAACCAACTTAACGTTTCAATCACTACACTATATAAACATGTATCGAGTAATAGAAGCATTTTGACCTAAAAAGGCAGCAGGAAATGTTAGGTTTCCTAATTTTATGCAACTATCTTCACCACTTTTAAAAATATTTCAAACAAACTTTCATTACGATTTAAGCATTATTCCAATTGAAATTATGTGGCTACCACTAATGTAATAAAAGTTTTAAGAGCAAAATAGTTTTTTATTATCACCCTGTATACAGCCAGTAGAATGTAATTTATACAAATGACTCATTAGTTTCCGTATTAAATTCCAGTACCATGATAATGCCATTATAGTCTTGATTTTTATGCGTATAATAATGAGTTTACAGTGTATAATTCCGAAAACACGTTATATGGTAAGATTTTATGATATATAAATCTCTATTCTGTGCATAAATGTTCAAATTTATCAACTATGCGATTTAATGGAAGAAAGAATTTAGAATTAACTCACTTGATTGAAATGTGCGGTAAAACCACACACCATTGAAATTTTTTAAACGTTTGCTTCAATTTTTAGATCATATAACTATGCATTGAACTATGCATGTTTTTTAATTTCCTTGTTTATTTACTATTTTACTTGACTTAATTTCGTTAATATTACATATTTTCTATGTATATACATGGTGAGTCTGAATTTTTGGGCCAAACTTTAAAAAGTGATAAATCATATCTAAACAATCGATTTTTGTCATACAAAGCAGGGTTGTAAAGCAAGAGTTGAACCGCTAGGTCATAGCTCATAAAATGAGGAAATGATGACTCTCTCGTGAAGGAGGAAAGACAAAAATGACAGAGTAGGCACGAAGTACGCTTTACTGACAGAAATTACAGAATGCATGGACAAAGTTACAGAAACTGCTCAAAAGTGCGACCACCAGCAGTAATGCAGGCTTCACACCTGCGACGTAGCGAGCGACGCACGTTAGCAAAAACACCCTGCATACTTTTGACAACGCCGGAAGCAGCAGCTGTCCTAACAAAAAGGTCCTGGTCGGAGTCCATGGGTCTATCGTAGATGAGACTTTTCATATGACTCCATAAGGAAAAGTCGAGACAGGAGAAATCAGGCGATCATGCCCGCCAAGCTATGGGGCCACCCCAAACAATCCATTGGCCTGGGAATATAGCATCTAAGGTGTGCCGACATCCAAGCTGAAATGGGGTGGTGCTCCGTCATGTTGGAACCACATACATGCTTTAATGTTGGCAGAAATATGTTGGAGTAACTGTGGCAATACTTCTAGTAAAAATAGGAGGTATGTTCTGCCGTCCAGTCGACATGGTAGAAGATATGGCCCAATCAAATGATCACTAAAGAAATTTTAAACTCAACTTAAACCCTGGCTAGTTCTGACGCAGTCGTCACTGCGTTCAATGTCAGAAACATCTAGTAGTTCACCTCTTACTTTACGACCCTGCTTTGTAAGACAAAAATTGTTTGTTTAGATGTGATTTTCACGTCTAAAAGTTTGGTCCTAGAGTTCTGACTCACCATGTATAAAACATAAAATACATGCTTTATTATAACAGAAAAATTAACTGGTGTGTCTCTATTCAGCTTTCTCATACCAAAATAATTTTTTTATGAACTTTTATTTTTCAAATTTTACAAGAAGTTTTTTGAAAACCGGTGTTGTGAGTCCACATGATTACAATTATAGTGTGCTACCCATCACTTTAAAGGGATTGAACACATCTTTCGATTGATACTATACTTGAGGACGTACCCCTCTGGGTAACTTCCCCCCTTGGGGGTAATGGAGTCAAGTATAAAAATATTGTACAGTGTTTTTTTTTTTACAGCAATGATTGAAATTATTAAGTCTCGTCATAATTGAGACATAAATAAAATATGTTATGCTTGGCCATATCAAATTTTGTCCTATGATGCCATGCTAAGAAATATATATATATATATATATATATATATATATATATATATATAATTTTGAATAAATTTCGCTGGAATTAAAAAGTATGTAAAATATTAAAGTTTTCGCCGGAATTAAAAAAAAATTCTATCCAGTTACATATTTCTGATAACAAAGCCGAATATAAAGTTTCGTGAAAATCCATTAAAAATTGCGACCTCTACTGTATACACAAGTAATCAACCACAGACAAACAGATATCACTCCAAAAATAGTCAAAACATATTCAGGAGGTCTTAGAACGTATATTGGCATCAAAATCTATAATTCGAAAATTTTCTTGAAAACAATTCTTTCTCTATACTATATTGCATAGTATGAGAAAGTACAACTAATTAAGGCTAAACTTTAAGACATTGCATAAAAACAGCTAAGGAGTAACTTATATTTGCTTAATACACTATATTGCATCAGTAAAATAAGGACGGATATTAGAAAACCAAACATTCCATTTGACTAAATTTAAATTGAGGCTTTGTATCTTTGAAAAAGGAATACAACATCGTCAACCATAAATTTCACTCAGCTGATATAAAACACGAAAATTGTATTTAAATCTACGGTTCAGGAGCCCTACAGATAACATCGACATTGTTTGCATTACAAAGGCGTTTAATGGGGGAAGTGGAAATATTCCGAAATAAAATATTATTTGGACAAAACTTTCTATTCAGAACGTGATTCCCTTCGAAGTATCCCCATCCTTACATCACGTATGAGTTTTTTTTATGATGGATCGCTGCTGTACTGAAGGTGCTATCTTAGGAAAATATATGATCCTAGCTGCTCGGCATAAATTTATCCTGTGAATTAATTTATCGAATGTGTCAATGGCTTATAATGATGCATTTGGTGCAGAGGGACAATGCATATTTACATAAGTAAAATTTCAGCAACCTTTTTACGCAGAAAAGAAATAATAGTCTAGCATACGTCTCTTTCGAGAATACGCTGATCAATGCAAGAGATCCAACAAATATGAAGTCAAAAAGGCGAAATGGGTACAAAGAGAATAAACTGGGGATTTAAATACCCAAGTCCTGGATTAAGAGTCCACCTGAGGGAGCCAATCAGAAGGCAGAACAATCATTATAATCCCAAAACGAAAAGTAATGTATAAGAATGCTGTGCGACAAAACACAACATATATATCTCAAATAGACGAGTCAAGTTTGAACAAGAATAAATGAGATCCAACAACACGAAATATAAGTCAAAATAACACATTAAAGCCCCAAAGGCTGCGAAATGGAACAAATAAAAAGAAATTGGTAAATAACAAGTGGCACTTTGCCAGACTGAGGGTAAAAATGGAGAATTAGACAAGCCATTAACTAAATTACTAGAATTTTAGAAGGTTTAAACTAGAAGGTTTAAAAAAAGTTAAGATCTTAGATAGATGAGCATTTTCGTAGGATCCTAGTAAAAAAAAACCTCAAAACGGTGACCAAATTATGACAATGTTGATCCAAGTGAAGATTCTTGACATGATTCTCAGGCTTAAAGCATTTTCAAATTTGCTTTTTTTGGTCACCATTAGAATCCCAAAACAGTAGCTATATCAGGATAATCAAGAAAATAAGCAGCCCTACAGAGTATATGTATCAGTATAATCAAGAAATTTTTCATCTGATGTGGTAGCTTTGTAATTTAGTACTGGAGGGTGTTTTTGACTCCAAATCCAGTTATCCCACTTATTCGTGCTATGCTTCATTTAACGATCGTATTTATCAATTTTCTTTTGAAGCAGTTTATAAAAATATTTAATTAGATTTATTTTCATATACGTGTAGGTGTGCGTGTAAGTATGTGCGGAAGAATCTATATATATAGACATAGGACACAATATTTGTAAATGCACATTAGGTTGCAAAATATTATTTTTGTTATTGGAGAGTATATCTCTACCTGTGTAAACACATAATATAATCTTGTCAAAGATTATTTTTAATTATATAACGTTTAAAGTCATTTTCTCTTCCATATTATTATTTTTACATTCCCAACAATGCATGGTAATGTGTAGGGGAATTACTATTATTGCTTCGAAAATCGTAACTCGTTTTTTCATCGGATCTACACGTTTCGAACATTCCAGAATACAAAGAAACTTTTTAGCGTTGTGTTTGTGTGCGTGTATACGTGTGTCTGTCTTCCTGTTTGAGTAATATACACTCTAAGAAAAAAAAATACACGCACCAAGAAAGACTTATCCAAATGAGTCAAAAATTGGAGTGTATAATGTTGTTGTTGAGACCCAGACCGTCCGACCTACCAGAAAGGTGTAAGGTAACTGTATGGACGGCCGGGAAGTGCCACCCAATTTAGACCGGAACCCAGTGGGGGAGGCATCCACAGGGACCGTACCCTCCTTCCCCTACCACCAACCTCTCGGAAGGACTTACGGACCCACATGTTTAACGTGATCGTACTCCGCATGAACACGGCGGCATTTGTGGCAGCGTGCAAATCTAGCGCGCAAACCACGGGGAAACCGCACCCGAGATGGCCAACAGCACGCGGCGTTCCGAGGTGGTCACCCACCAAGTACTAACCGCGCCCGATGCTGCTTCACTTCGGTGATCTAACGAGAACCGGTGTTTTCAGCACGGTACGGCCGTTGGCCTGGAGTGTATAATGTGGATGTACGGAAAAAGAAATGATTAGAATTTCAGAACAATTGGATGATTTATTGCACTGAAAGATCTATTCAAATTTAGCACGTCAATATGGCGTTGGTACACCTCTATCATTGATACAAGCTATTGCTCGACGTACCATTCATGCATAAAGATGCCAGATGGTGTTCTGAGGCATGTCGTTCCAAATTGCCTCCAAATGACGAGCTAATTCGTCTACATTCTGGGATGGTTGCAGGTAACGCCCCATCTAAGCCGAAATGTGCTCAACAGCCGATATGTATGTGTATTCGGCTGGCCAAGGAAGTATGTCGTAAGCACGCAGACAGTCAATTGAGATTCTTGCCATGTGTTTGCCTGGTATAATCTTGCAGGAAAGTTAGCCCGGGGTGTCACGAAAGAAATGACAATATAACGGGTCGTATAATGTCTACAACGTACCGCTGTGTTGTGATGGTACCACGGACGACTATGAAAGGTGTCCGGTTATCAAAGGAAATTACACACCAAATCATGACTCTTGGGTGCCGGGCCGTCTGGCATGCGACAGTATGAGCAGAATCCTGAATATGTCCGGGTTGTCTCCAGACACGTCTGCGCTGGTCGTCGGGACTCAGTTCGAAACGGAACTCATCACTGAAGACAATACGTTCCCAATCCGATCAATTCCACTTTGATCGAGCCCGGCACCATTGCAATCGCTGTTGACGGTTCACACTGGTCAGTGGTAGGCGGCGTAATGGACGCCATGAGTACAGCTTTCGCTCCCGTAGTCTTCTATTAATGGTTCGGGTGGTTACTTCCGTGTTTGTCATACGCTGGATGGTTGATAACGACGAATCTCGTGCTGTCTCTGCTGCTCTGACAATCGCTCTTTCATCCCGTTCTGTCGTGGCTCTAGGCCGTCTGTTGCCCGCTTGCCACTGAAATCTGTCATGTCGAAACCATTCCTGCCAACACCGTATAATTGCTGCATTGTTCCTACCCAAATGCAGAGCAATCCGTCGGTGTGCCCATCCAGTCCCAATCAGTCCGACCGCACGTCCTCTTTCAAATTCCTTCATATGCTTGAAGTGGCCGCGAATTCACCGGCGAGGCATTTTTGCAATCAAGCTACGAATACAAGACAAAGGAAATCCACTGCACGTTTTGTTCCGATTTTCGCTCCTTATATACACCACCGTGGTGCTCAGTTTCAATGCGCTGTAGTTTCGGCTATTCATTCATTGGCTGCGATTTTTTTATCATTTGCATATTCGGTCGACAGGTGTTCGTATGTACAGTTTCAGTAGTATCGGACTATTTTGCGGGGTGAGTCGATTTTTTTCTTAAAGTATTTCTTTTTTTTTTTACTTTATCCACAGCAATTATCCACTCTAGCTCAGCATCTAATGGACCGAATTAACAAAACTTGCTAAATAAGTCAAAGCCGATATTTCAAAGTTGTGTAAAAACTAAAATATCTTGAAAACTTTTTTTTTTGTTACCTTGGCGGTGATTAGATTTTCGTACGTGAAAGAAAACAAGAAAGATCAATCATGCTTAAAGCATTGATTATGAAACACTTTCCAACTTCAATGTAATTTTATTTAAACATGTCTAAAATGCAATACATTCCTCGGAAATATTTTAAAACTTATCACAATACTACATTAATTTATTATATTTGAAAACTTAAACCTTCATCGAAAAAAAAAGAACTTCATTAAAATAACGTCATTGAATTATAAATTGCCTGTTTCAAACATCTCTGAAATGTGATACATTCCTCGGAAATATTTTTAAAACTATCATAATACTACGATAATTTATTATATTTGAAAACTTCATCGAAAACAACTGAAATTCATTCAAATGACGTCATAGAAATAAACACACGTCTGGATCTCTCTATAAAAACAGCATTTCATTCATAACATTTTCCCATTCATGTCATTCATCAGAATACTAAAATAATTTATTTTATTTAAAAATTAAGACCATGAAGTTACACGCAATTAAACTCTATGCGTAAAACTTCATCGAAAAAAATCGTCCTTCTGTTTGTAAAATCAATGAATATTTGATTCATATCAGCTATGCAGACTCCATGAACTAAAAGATTCTGTGTTAAAGAAATACAGCAATTCTAATACAACTCATTCTACATATTTTGCTGTTTACATTTTACATAGGTGAAAAATAGGTTTCGTTATAGAAATAATCAAATTTGGATGAGCATTTAAACTCAAATATATTGTAATTGCGTTGTTTCAGTATGTATATGCACAGAATTTATGCAAAAATAAAGTGATTTTAGGACGGGTACAACACTCAATATGAATTAAAAAGAACTTTAAAAATTACGATTTTGAGACAAGATGGATGCCATATATCATTTTGAAGAGGGTCACGTGATATTTTCAGATCATGGTCACGTGATCGTTTCATATAAGATATGTTATTATTATTTAAATTTTTATTTAAAAAACTACTGAATATATTTTTTTATATATTTTATGGAACAATTTAAATATTACCTAAAATTTTCGAAGCAATTTGTGAATTTTAAATCGGCTTAAAAATAGTTTGAAAAATTAGGTCCCATAGGGCTCAATGTATTTCATTTTTTCAACCCGGGTTCAATCCAAAACTAATTGGGTGATGTTATTGATTTATATTCCCATAGGTCCTACAGACCCTCTGACCAACATACTAAAATTTCATTTTGATTAAGTCATTTTTACGGCAGTTATTGTGCTAACGGACAGACAGACAGACAGATAGACAGACAGACAGACAGAATGAACAAAGTCATAAACACTTTTCAACTTTGCTGTAAAGTGTTAAAAACGACTCACTTTTGTTTTGCGAATGGGCCTGCAGATATCGCCAAAATCTAAAATGTAAAACTGCATATGCTCAAATGCATCAATTAAGTACGCATAATACGCTATTTTTAGGAATACATTATTTTGGGATTTCTGGAGGAAACAAGATGAACCTCACATCTCCGTAATTAATCAGTCTCTAGCTATTTTTGATATTTCGCAATTTTGAAATATCGCCTTTGAAAATGCATCCAGTCGTCAAATGAAAACGAATACTGAATTGAAACTGCAAATTCTGTGCAATTTCAAATAATTACTCAAATTCATTATTTCAAATAATATTATTAATCAAGCACTCTAAATAAGTTCTAGCCTGAAATGGATCCTAACATTGGTACGCTCTCACACAAAAAGAGTCCCGGCTTCCTCCAAATCTCGGAATCCCTCCTTAAGAAGGCACAGAGGCCGACTACCAACGAGCATTGTAGGCCCTAGTCGTCATTGCTAGAGCTTCACGACTTTTCCGGATATTTACAACACTCCATTTTGACAAATGAACTGCTGTGGTTCCGCGCGTGTTCTACTACAATGGTCCGATTCGGTCATTAGATTCCAGCTTTCAGATCCAAGTTCTTAATGGAGTGCTTTCACTCGAATAAACTTCTCAAGCAACAGACAAAATATCACGACACTCGTCATATTTTGAAGCGTCTATAAGAGCGTTGCCGGACACTATGCCACTATGTCTTAAGACCCACTGCCAATCATTAAGAACTCAATAAGACATGATTTTTCTAGCCATATTTATCATTGTTACCGTATTATAAAAATTGCTGGTACAAAAATGTGAAACATAATTAGTTTCCACAAAAAATATACACACTTATTTTAAATAAACTATTTTCTAAGTTTGTTTTCATCTAGTTAAGTACGGAAATTAATAACACATCGAAAAATATATTATATAAAGTATTTATATGATTTACTATCAAATGTAACTGGCGTTGCTCGGCGTGTAATGCAGGCATCAATTTTATTCATTTATTCAAATTTTCAAACAATATGTGGGCCCAAAACAAACGTAATACGAGGGTTACACTGAAATTTTTGAGTTACGGCTAAGTGGTATAAGTTAAACTTACCAACTCTTAGGAGTGTTCAAAATACTCCCCTCCAACATCAATGCACTTTTGTAGGCGGATTGTCAAAAGATCAAATGCTTCAAGCCATTAATTTCTTGAAATTAATGAAAAATATGCTTTTATAGCCTCATCAAATGAACGAACGATAGCCTCTTAGAGATGAAAACGACGCTCATGTAATTTTTTTAGATCAAAAAATAGTCAAAAGTGAAGCATAGCAAGATCCGGAGAATAGGGTTGATCTTCTATCACTTAGATATTCTTTTGTTCAAGAAATTCGACTGTCATTCTTGCTGAATGAGAAAATGCATTATCATGCTGAAGCATGATTCCCCTAACGTTCACTTCCTGAATAATAATGTACCAGTTATCTGTAACTGTCTTCTGTCCATCTAGTTTATGGACTTGTACTTCTACTTGTTCTTCTTGACCAAACTTGTACTTCTAAAGAACACAACATACATTCCTGTTTTCATCGCTCGCTCTCTTTTCATCATTGTAGGTTTGGGGTTATCTTCAAAGACCCATATTTTGCTTTCTTGACGTATTGGAATGTAAAAAAACGATATGTACGTTTTATCATCAGTTATGCTTTTAGAAATAATGCGGCGTCTATTATCATTAAGTAATTTTAGGGTTTCTTTACTGATTCTGACACGCTCTGTTTTTTGGTGTTCTGTTAAATTATGGGGAATCCAACGACAAACTAATTTTATAATATGTTATTATTCATGAATAATTTTATGTGTAACTGCGAATCCAATGCTAAGTTCTTTCTGTATCATTTGGTAGGTACAACGGTTTTCATCAATTAACATTTTTCGAATGGCCGACACATTTTCTGGGACTACAGCTGACGAAGGCCCGCCTGTGATTTTTTCATACAGAAGATAATTTTGACCTCTTCTAAACCCTGTAAGCCATCTGAATACAGTGGCACGAGATGGAGAATCATTTCCATATGCTAATTGTAGACGTTGAAGTCATTCTTCCTGATTTAGCCCCACTTTAAAATCATAGAAAATCATAGCTAGATAATGCTCTCTCATCAACTCCATTTTCTTTTCTTTCAAAATGTATTCTAAGTTAACTAAATTGTAATTGTTACCACAAATTATCGTCTGCGGACATAAAAGAATTCAAATTGAAATATCAGACCAATATTTTTTTATAGCTCATATCGTCTGCCTCTGTCTCAAAATTTTCAGTGTGACCCTCGTGTCCGTGTTATTTTATAACTCAATATATATTTCATAACTCAAGTAAACTCAATATAATGAAGCATGGAAGTCATGAAATGAGAATTAATTTGAGTCTCTGAGAAAAATCACGTGTTACTCACATCAGAGTCTTTCCTTGTGTGTTTGTAAAATGTATGATAACAATTAAATATAGAAATGATAACAAGCATTTCAACATAAGGACGTAAAATATGATGATTACTGTATTCCAGGAATCCTGTTGATAACATCAGATCATTTTAATTTGAAGGGATTTATTTGTGGGGTAGTGGGAGTTTTTCGGAATCAATTCCGATTACTTTCTCCAAAAATTTTCATGTTCAGAACGATATATTATTCTTAAGCAGAATTGATAGCGGAACATCACTATATTTTTTATGATATAAAGGCCCCAAAGGAACTCTGAGGCATCGCAGCATCAGCATTACTTGATACAGAAATACTTCGAAATAAGGGAAATGGAGTTTTGTTGAATGTCAGAATAAATGGATTACGATAATCGAAAATTTAGATGTGCTATAGCATTCAAGTGATAAATGTAATAGGAAACGGACTAATCCGAAGATTAAAATCCGAATTTATTATCGTATATTTTAAGTATAGAAGATCAGAAGTTAAAGGTATTATATTTTATTAGATTGGTTATAAAATCAAAAGGGTGTATATAACCATTAAAATTGAATAATATCATAGAAATAATATATTTTTTATGCATTTTTTTTTAAATCAGTATCATAGGTCCACATGATCACAATATATAGCTTATTACTCTTCACATTAAAGGGCTTGAAAAATCGTTCGCTGCTACCATACTTGACAATGTACCTACCGGGGGGGGGGGTTGACCCCCAACGCAGGCTAATGACGTCACGAACAATGGAATTGTATCACGGCTAACTGTTACAATAATGATTAAAACTATTAAATATCGTGATCATTAAGTCATAAATAAATACTTTCATGCATAATTATGTCAGATTTTGTCTTATGCCGGCATGTTAAAAAATATAAAATTTCAAAGTTCGCGCTCGAATTAAAAAAAAAATGTATCTAGTTCCAGACCTTTCGATAGCAGCGCCTGATATAAACCGGTTTCACGAAAATGCATTACTATTTGTAGCCGCTAACGTGTACACAAAATATCGACTACAGACAGGAGAAATGACATCACTCCAAAAATAGAGCAAACGTGTTCAGGAGGTCTTAATAAATAGTGGCATCAAATTCTTTAATTCGAAAATTTTCACGTAAACAATATTTTCTCTATACTGTAAGATGAGAAAAAGAGATGAAAAAATGAGATGAAAAAAAGAGATAAGAAAAAGAGATGAGATATGAAAAAGTGAAACTTATTTTTACTTTCCTTATATGATTAATGTATAAGGAAAGTATTGTGACAGGGTCGAAAATTCAAATTCGAGTTTTCGACGGGAGAGCACGTTTCAAGTATTCCTGATCACGAATCAAACATTTTTGAAGTTATGTATGTGTGTGTGTGTGTGTGAAAGTATGTGTGTGTGTGTGTGTGAAAGTATGTGTGTGTGTGTGTGTGTGTGTGTGTCAATGAGTCTGTGGAGACGATAACTGACGAACGAATGGACCGATTCGAAAGAAATTTGGTATAAAAATCACAATCCGTAAACACAGGAAGCCTGTTGTTTTAATACGCAATCTAATGTTCAGAACTCCCTAAATTTTCGCGTGAAATTTTGAAAAAATCGACAAAAAATCAAAACCGCTTACATTTCTTATGTAATTTTTCATTAGAAAACGATTGACATAAATTTTAGAACGCTAACATGAACCGTTCTCGAGATATTGCACATTTTTCAAAAAAATTAACAAAAAATTATATAAAATAAAAAAAAATATTTCCTATTGAGAAAATGTACACTTTTCATATGTAATACCATACGATAAATTTGGTGACATCATTCTCGTGGATCTAGCTCATTTCAATCATGAAAAAAATACTTTGATTAATACTTTTGTATTTAAACGCCAATAGTCATTTATCCAATAGTAAGAATAACTTATTTCTCCACCCATAACGCTTGGCGAGATTTTGGCGACACATTTGGCAGAATGTCGCCAACTTGGCGACATTTTTAATTGTTGCTAAATTGATAAACATAACGCTAAATCAATGAAAATGACGATTATTTGAAGAAAATTCAATATCGTGGAACGAATATAAGTATCTACTATAAGAATAACATTTTTTTAACTGTAAAAGTAGTAAATTCAATGCATTGTATAAGGAAAGTCATGTGGTCATGTGTTGCCCATATAAGATTTTTTATTATATTATCAACTACACTTAATCTCATGATAAAGATTTAATCACGAGATATTTTAAGAACTTATTGTAGTTGTACAAGC
This sequence comes from Amaurobius ferox, assembly GCA_951213105.1. Taxonomy (NCBI): domain Eukaryota; kingdom Metazoa; phylum Arthropoda; class Arachnida; order Araneae; family Amaurobiidae; genus Amaurobius; species Amaurobius ferox. Next base: position 103,981,555 of record OX578147.1, read on the forward strand.
AACCACTAAATGTTGAGTATAATATAATTAAAATTGAAATCTAATTAATGAAATGCATTAATTTGTATCTATTTTTAATATATAAATATATACAATTTTTGAAAATATCAACAACACATTTAAATATTTATACGAGTACTTTTAAATATATGTATATACGAGTAGTATGGGAAAGAATGGAAAGTGCAAAAGAACTTATTAGAATTTAATTGGAGAAATGACTCTTGGATTTCGACTTTCTTAAGGTTTGCAAGTGACCTGTAATCAGAGAGAAAGCTATGTATTGAAAATATGTACATAGAGTTCAAGCGTATAAAAGAAATGTTGTATTATTAAAGATAAAGGAATGTCTAGGCTCCAGCTAAAAGCGACGCATGAATGACAAAAACGTATAAATTTGAAGCGTACAAACGATGCTTTTCTATAAATGTACTAAATGTACATAATCCAAAATGTCTAAATTATTCTAAGCGTAAATACATCGTATTTCATATAATGCTTTATTATAAATTAGTTTACTACAAATTAACAGAAAAGTGTCAATCAATCAGTTTTTAGAGTCAGTTTTAAGCATTCAGAACAGTTTTAAAAGTGATATTAAAGCTAAAGCGACTTTTGTTTGCATATTTTCATTGATATGCAGACAAAATTAAGTCAGACTAACTTAGCTGTAGAAGATCCAATCTCTATCGGTTAAATAAGTTATATTACAGAAATTATGAAATACATTTTTAAGATATTTTTGATACCTTTAACCTAGTATGTATAATTAAAGTTCATGTCATTTTGATCCCCAATACTGGTTATGGAATACACTGGAGCAATTGTACTAAAAATCAAATAGTTCCATTTGAATGCAAACGATGCATACTCTCTCATATGGCATGTCCCAGCCAGATGTTACTTTCAATCTAAAGCTGCCCTTAATCTTAAATGGATGCAAAGTGGGCGATGTCGATCGTCTATCTAAAACGCGCAAGATCCGGAGTTTAATTTCTGGTTGTTCACTACAAGCGTTAAGATTCCTCATAAAATTACTGTTTGTAAGTGCATCGGAGATGCAAAAATATTTTACTGGTCTGCAATATTAACTAGCATGCTAAACACATTTTATAAATAGAAACTTAACTATCAATATGAGAATCTTAATTATTCACTTTGTTTTCTGTAACAAGTTAAATATAATGGAACAACAATGAAAAATGAAGAAAGGCCCATGTATTCTGTGTTCATGTACAGTAAAGGTAAATGTACCGTACACTCTGTAAAAATAACTAGAATGTGGCTCAACTCGACTTCCTCATACCAAAATTCATTTATTTTTCAAATTTTACAAAACGTTTTTATGAGAGTTAAAGCCTAACTCCGTTCACTTTAAAGCGCTTGAATAAATATTTCGATTGGTACCATATTTGACAATGTGACCCCCTCCATGGGTTAACATGTCCCCCAAAGAGACTAACGATGTAAAGGACAAAAAAAAATTCAACATGTTTATTCTTACAACAAATATTGAAGCTATTAAGTCTCGTGATTATTGAACCATAAATTAGCATGATTATGCATGGTTTTTATCAAATTTTGTCCTATGCTGCGTGTTAAAAAATATAAAATTTCGAATACATTTCAAAGTTTTCACTCTAATTTAGAAAAAAATCTATCCGGTTCTAGAATTTTCTTAAAGCATGATATAAAAAATTTCGTGAAAATACATTGATATTTGTGGCTGCTATCTTGTACACAAGAATTCGACCGCAGACATCAAAAATAGTCAAAACGTGTTTAGGAGGAACATGTATTGGCATCAAAATCTCGCAATCAAAAAGTTTCGTGAAAGCAATATTTCCTCAATACTATGTAATGGAAAAGTTATAAAATATGATCACAGTGTTTTAATCTGCTGGTCAGACGTAGCCACAAATTACATTAGTTTAAATTGGGAAAGAACGCACGAATAAATATATAAATATTACGTAGTAAATGTTATTACATTAAAAAAATATTCGTATTCAAAACGCGATGATATTCCCAGCGAATTTTTCCCAGCTTGATATAATGTGTGGAATTTTTTTCACGATGACGGCTCTAACAATTGTTACCAACTATCGGGAAAATAGAATTCCAATGACAATCAGAATGAACGTAATATAAGAATAGAATTATTGAATGTGTCAAACGTTACGAATGATAAATTGGATAGAAAACAAATTTGTAAATATCAGAATACTTCCTTGCATCTTTTAAATGGAGAAGCTCCATAAATAAAACTGTGCTACACATCTCGATTGAAACGCAGTGAGATTCGAACTTAGTTCTTTGGCATCTATTCCAATATATTTATACTGCTAACGCAGCTTCTGAGCCACGATTTGACTGATTTTCACGAAATATAGAATTTTTATAAAATTTATCAAGCTAGTAGTGATGACAAAACTCGAATTTTTAAATTCTATGTGTAGACTGGGATAATTGATTATTTCACCATGTTAAGTTTATGGGGAAAATAAATTTTGAAACTTACATGCTGTATGTTTGGAAATAGAGCATTTTTATCATTTAATATTTTAAAGCATGATATATAGTTTGTAGTTAGCTCACATGATTTTAGGTACTAAAAAAGTAGATCACATAACACTTGGTAGAGCTTAATATCAGAGGTGTGCAGCCAAGAGGTCTAAGTCAAGCATTTTCTTGTTCTTTCTCTTCTTGACTACTGGTATCGTGGGTTTCAATCCCACTACAAACAAGGGTGATGTTGTTCGTTAAAGTGTATATTGTGTTCTATTTCACTCGGCGCGCTGGGCAACGCCATGTGATGGCAATATGATTTATAATCTGATCACCATATGGGCTAATTATTAGATTATCAAGTGCCTTGCTATTAAGAAAAATATTTTTCTTCATATAATTATTTATAATAATTCAGGTTATAAATAATAATTCCAAATTTCTCTATAATTCGTATAATTTTATATATTTAAATATTGATAGATAATTTAATTATTTACTTAGGAAAATAAACTTTAATGCGCAAGCTGAGCTCAAATTTGAAGGAAAGTATTGAACGGAATCATAAAAAATTATTTTATTTTAAGCATTTCAAACATTTCAAGCTTCTCTTATGAAATCATATATTGTTTAACATTAGTTATTGATTCACTTTTGAATATTTATACATGCCATATGTTTATACATACTAAATCTGAATTTATTTTATTCTAGGTAAGAACAGCATCGTTGTTATGTCATTTGGAATATTGAAATTGAAACGCTTAGAAATTTGAAAGAATTTGTGTGAGGTATAGTTATTTTTTATCAAATACAAATTTTATTTTCTTATATTACAAAACATATTATAGAGAGAATATTGTTTAATTTTCTATTTCCAGATTTTGATGCCAATATATGTTTAAATACCGCCTGAACACGTTTTGAATACTTTCAGAGTAATGTTCGTTCATCTGTTGTCAATGTCTTCTGTTTACGATAGCTGTCGTAAATATTAATGGAGTTTCACTAAACTTCATGTCCGACTTTGCTACACAAAATCTAGAACTAAATAGATTTTTTTTGATTCGAGCGAAACCTTCGAGATGTATTCGAAATATTATATTAAATTAATATAGCAGCATAGGACAGCATTTGACATTATTATGCATGGAATTGGTTATTTATGGTTCAATGATCGCGGAATTTCACAGTTTCAACCATTGTAGTGAAAAATAGCCTCGATACAATTTATATTATTCGTGACTTCATTTGCCCTTCTCAGGGGGGGGGGGGAAGTTTCACCCCCGAGGTGTTATTTCGTCATATATGGTATTCGTCGAAATATTTTAACTTTTATCATTTGCCCTTTGATTTATAATTTGTTAAGCGTGGTATCAATTGAAATATTTTTTAAGAACTTTAAAATGAGGGGCTACTTGCTATAATTGTGATCATTTCCACCAGCGTTACATATTTTTCAACTTTTTTTTTTTGTAGAATTTGCAAACACAACAACAAATAAATAAATATTAAACATGCTACTTACAAATAGATTCCGGTATGAAAACATACAGCTAAGTAACACCCCTTAACGTAACTGAAGTTGATAAGGAGGAAAGGAAGATTAGTATCTGGGATGTGTGAATTAATTGAAAACAATAAATACATTCAAATGATATATTCGGAAAATCTAATTGAAAGTTTTACCAACTTTTGCTTCTCTAATAGTCTTTACTCTTCTGGGAAGATTTTTCACAAGATATCGAAATGTTTTCTGCAAAATTGCCTTCCATTCGTTTACAAGAGAAATTATTACAGATGATGGGTGATTTGATCAAACTTGTAATCGTTGTTTTAATCATCCTAAACGCTTTTGATTTGATTGAGATCAAAAATCTATTCAAGCTAGTTAATTTTGTTGCCATTCGTCTCATTAAATTACTTCTTGCACGAACATCGCTGTATGATAGAGGGCATTAGGATGTAGATAGTGTAAATGGCTTTTGACACAAGATACCGAGATATACAAGGTTGATAAAATAAAACTGGCCCGGAAATGTCTTCTAATGATCTCCTTGCTGTTTAGATTACGTTTTCACGAAATTCCGAAAGAACTTTTCCGGACCAGTTATATTTTAGACCTTGTATTTATATATACAGGGTTGGCAAAATGAAACTGGCCCGGAAAAGTTTTTTCGGAATTTCGTGAAAACGTAATCTAAACAGCAGAGCGATCATTAGAAGACTTTTAAGGGCCAGTTTTATTTTATCAACCCTGTAGAAAGAAATTACTGATATATTTAGCAGGAATTATAATGGGTCAAATTACAAATTAATGATCCAATTACATGTATTAATAATCTATACACATTTTTCTATTGTATAATGAAATGACAATTCTTGGAAGGTTTCTATTCAATGAATCGTTTGGTGCATAAATCATACTGAATCTTGTCAAATCTTCTCAGATTTTCATCTCAATATAGGTGAAAGAAAATAGTGGAATAATAAACTATAACAAGTCATGTGAGAACCGTAACTGTAAAACTATATATTTTGCGATGAAATGAATGTAAGGTGAAAGATGTCAATGATAATAAATTATAGTATTTGATATAAATTGAATGTAAGTGAAATGATATAGATAGGAAAATTAAAAATGTAACTGTAATCAGCCGAATCTGCACGCACGCAATGAAAATTAACACTCCGAATAAGTGCTAGTTTTACAAGTATATTTTCATTTTCTTACGTATATATTTAATCCCTTTTATATACCTAGCATAAGCAAAAATTTAGTAGAAACAAGAACGCATACGTCACGTTCTTCAATTTTTCTTCTGTAACACTTTAGATAAAGATGAACAGAAAAGCAAAAAAAAGTTCATGAACCATAACTTACAAGAATAAAATACAATCATAACATTTCGATCTGCAGTTCAGAAGCACCCGCAGATAACATCTGCAAGTTCGACTTGGAAAAGGGGTTTAATGGGAGAAGTGGGACTACTCTGGAATGAACGTAGAATATCTTTGCGAATATGATTTTATTCGAACAAAAATATTCCCATTCAAGACATGATATTATTCTCTGCAAAGTATTTTCAACTTAACATCACGTGCGGAATTTTTGATGATGGATATACTTAAGGTACGAAGTGGATAAAATAAATTTTTGTTACTTGAAGGCATAAAATGTATTCCCAGAATTGAATTAAAATTGTCAAACCATTGGGTGATAAATTTTATAGTCTTGAGACGGTAAGCATGCATGATCAAGTTTTTTTTTTAAATTAAATTTGTCAAATGCTATTGAAATCACTTTAATGTTTAAATCTTACGCTTATTTCAAGTTCCTCATTAAAAATTGTATTTTTTATTAATTAGTGTTTAATTTCTACATTATGTAACGCGTGAATATTCCCGTTCGTCATCATACGACTTTGTTAACTTCACATGGATAAAGATACATATTTCAGATCAAATTGATTTATTTCCACATTCTAATTCGGAGTGAAAACATAATAATTCAACTTAAAATATACTTGGCAGTAAATATAATAATTCAACTTAAAATATACTTGGCAGTAAACATAATAATTCAACTTAAAATATACTTATTCTGTATATAGAAATAATCTATAGTAAAATAACAAAGATACATCGATTAAAATGTTTCAGATTAAAGGAAAACCTTCAATTTGTTATATGCTACCTTACTAACGGCGATTATAAAAACGATTAATGCAAACAATGATCCTATAACTTCTTGTTTGTTTAAAAAATACAATAAAAATACCATTAGTACTAATTATTTTTGAGATACTATTTAACTATTATTACCAGACGACTAAAATAAGCAACACATGTACCACCACGGTCTTTATTTTGTTAATCCACCTTCTACGACGATGAAGATTTGTTTGTGTTTTCTTTGTGCAGAATGTTTAGAAGCATTTTTTAAATTCCAATGTGCACTCTTAATTTTCATCTGAAGCAAAGACATACTTGAAGATAGTATATTTACTAATATCCCATATTTTACTTTCCCTACGATACGTGGGGAAAGTATTGGAATCGCTCCGAAAATCGCAACTCGAATTTTCGACGGATACATGTTTCGAGGACTAAAACTCGAAAAAAGTATTTTCAGAGTTACGTCTGCTTGTATCTGCAATGTATGTATCAACTCTAGCTGGAAAAATATTTAACCAATTTTACAATATTTGGCAAACAAAGCATCTATAGGATACTTTGGTGCTGATTAGATTTTGGTACAATTCGAAGCGAAATGAACTTCATTTTTTTTAATGGCCCGAAAAGTTTGCCAAAATATAGAAAGAGTGTGTGTGCTCAAATGTATCCATTGAATGCTTGTTTTAGTCGTAATTTTTGGCGATGAAAAGAACAAGACCAGCTTCTTAACTATAACATTACTCGTTCTCGAGATAGTTTATTTTTTCGAATTTTTGCCACTTCGCTTTTGCAAATATGTCTAGCCTCCAATTGAAAACGAAAACTGAAATATAACTACAAATTCAGTATAATGAAAAAGAAATGTCCGCGTTATTTTGCGCAATTAAATTCAAAATAAGGAATTGTGAAAGAAAAAAATTTTTTTTTTTCATTTGGAATAAAATACCATTTATGAGTCCCATATCGTTGTCGTTGAATTTTGAAAAGTATTTTTCCTGAACGATAATTATTGTATCGTATACGTTGTACGGTATAAAACACCACCGAATTTTAAATTAATTCACTTGGACGCAAAATTACTACGCATATGATATAAAGTTGCTCAATACAACAATTTTTAGCATCCTATATACATACAACCTTCCAAGTAATTTCCAGAAACTGATGACTCATGTCAAGTCCACGAAAACATGTTAATGAGTTTTGTCTTTATATGTCTTCACATTTTTCATTCAACTTTATTACTACACCACTTGCCAGTCATATTTCTTATTTTAGGAGAAGCATACTATTTGCCACAAACAATTTTACACATACATAGTATTTATAACACAGTTAAGTCACAGAATCACATCACTTGCAGATTATAATTTATTTTTCCTAATCTTTCATAATTTTTGTATTTTAAGAAAGCCATCAACGCAGCATAGTCGTCAAATCTGTCCTCTTATCGACATCTTGCGAAATCTAATCTGTCCTTGTTACCTTGTGGATGGACAGCAGCTTAATTTATGTATTTCTCCTTCTGCAACAAAACCTTTCGATCGGCGAGGTATTTGGTGTTATTCATTATTTCACACTTTACCAGAACTTTTGCACATCGTATTTAAAAAAATACAACTGATGCAAAAATGTTGAAATTATTCCTTGACCCTGAAAAGATACATTGTTATCGATTTCAAATTAATATCTACTTTTGGAAGACAGTTTGTTAACATATTTTTCATCATTTTAAATTAAATGTTGTACATGTTACTTTGATAAAACGCGTTAAGTAAAATAGTAATGTGATATTAATAACATTTTAACCCATTCACAAAATTCAACAAGATTTAAATACTCTATCTTAAGTAGATTTTAAATTTTAATGTTGATCCAATATTTATCTCTTCATAATACAGTTATATATTTATATATTTCTAGTGATTCAGAATTTAATACATCATCAAATATCCCATTGATAATAAAATTAAACTTTCGATTAAATCCACATACTTTTCTAGATACTGTTAAATTTGTCGCTCTGTCCCAACATGCGTTTGTTAAATATGTATCAATGATTGAAATTTCAGAATATTAATCTAAAATCGATTCCTGGGTTGATGCAATTCCTAATGGTGGAGTTGTGTATACTAACAATGATCTTCAAAAATAAATCCGTGCAGTAATCTCAGTGTTTCTTTCAGGATGTTTTGGCTGGGATTGGGCGAATGGAATTTTAGGGGGGCTAGTTTTCTCTTTGCCCTATATAAATGTATCTAAATGCTGTCACATAAATAGAAACGTGGTTAACAGAAAAGTTTTCCGGAGGCAAATGATCGTCTCCAGGGGATTTCACCACCCCTCAATCGCATGCTTGAAATCAACACTGTTTAAATTCTTAAACTTATATTTCAACTTTTATTTCAGTCAATATCTTCATATTTTCTGAACAGTATCATCAACACTTCTTTGGTGCATTGGACGAGCAAAGAAGAATATAAATTATCACGCACATAGAGTCACGATCTCCCATTTTTCTTCTTGGGTAGTTAAGATAAAAGGTAACAGAAAAGGTGGAAACATCCGTGGACCATAACTTATATTCCGCTGGGATAAAATATGATGATGACACTTCGATCTGCGGTTCAGGAGCCCCACAGATAACATCGGATCGTTTGAATTGGAAAGAGGTGTAATGGGTGAAAGTTGGAGAATTCTGAACCGAAAAAAAAATGTGATTGCAGTCAGCAAAAAAAAAGTTCCATTCAGAACGCGATATTATTCTCCGAGAGGTATTTCCAGTTTAACAGCACGCATGGAATTTTTTCTTCTTTTTTTATGATGGATAGCGTTACTGCTTTATTGTTGAAAATAATTTTTTGACTGCCAGCACAGAGATGTATACCGGGGATTGAATTTTTGAAAGCGTGAAAGAATTCGTGATGTATGATTTTACTGGAAAATGAATTTAAATGAATAAAAATTATCACCTATTTTAATTGTAAAAATTGGCAACTTAAAATAAGGGATGTATATTTTCTACTAATTTTTTTTCCTACAAGTAGCCAGACATATATGACATTCTTGCTACTTGTAATTAGATTAATAAATAGCATAATAACCACAAGCAACACAAGTAACAAGATTTGCATATATATGCAGGGTTTCTAGGATAGGCTTTATCAGTGGAAATTCTAATACAGAGGAGAAAAGACCAGGTCAGATGAAGACAAGGAAAGATCAGGGAAAGCTAATACAACTTTCGGGAGACTCACCCCCTTCTTCTTATGGAGGGAGCAGGATATGCCATAATTGCCTTGTGTACTTCCGGATTGCAGTTATATATGTGTTACATTTTTATTTGGTAATTTAACGATTTATTTTGTTCCAGATAACCCGACTATTCATATGTCAATTCTTGCTTCGTGGTTTCTGACTGTGTAAAAAATATCATGTTTTTCCTATTTTATTGCATTGCTATTGACGAAGGACGTTATAACGACTGAAGCGAACAAGCAGGGAATCGAAAATGCGTCTCCAGGCATAACTTAAGACCTGAACAGGGTCAAAATTACAAATAGAAGAACGATATAAGTAAATAAGAAGGGACAAATATAGTAAGATAGAACGGAGATTATTACAGCTAATTAAAAGAAAAGATTTTTCAAAAAGGGGGCGAAAATTATCTTTATTCACGAATTGGGCAAGGACAGTCGTTAGTGTACAATATTTTATGTGCCTTGGGATTTTAAGTACCCCTGTACCGAATTCGTCCGCTATCTGTAGCTTTGAATTTCCACTACAGACGACTAGGAAAGATAAATATTTGTAAATGAATTAAATTCATTTGATAGGATGGAATCTCTTAATGCCCCCCGCATATATACATATTAGACATAAGATAATTTTTAATATATATTAAACCGCCCTAAGCACATAGCTGGAGTAAAGTGCAAGAATGTATAACAGTGAAAATAAAACATCGTTTTTCACTTTTGTTTTCTGTAACACTTTAGAGAGCGAAAGAAATTCAAAAGCACAGGAACCATAATTTAGACTCTGTGATGTAAAACGTGTTCTGATGACATTTTTATCTGTGGTTCAGAATCCGCACAGATATCAGATTGTTCCAAGTAGAAGGCGGTTTAATGGGAGATATGGGAGCACTCAGGAATGAAATGTGATTGTTCCCGACAAAAACATTCGACTGAGAATATAAAATTATTTCTCCGCAATGTATTTGTATGCTAACATAACTAAAATATGGAAGGAGTGAAGTTAATAAGAAAATTCTTTCGAAAATATATAGCATGCATCTTTGGAACAGGGGAATACGCGGTTAGGAAAGTAAATTTCTGTTGAGGAAAGTAAATCACTTGCCTTTGCGTACAATCAATAATGGACTGGTTCGCAACTTAAAATACATAGTAAAGAAATATGAATTACTAAACGTACGTTTAGAAAATTAATTAACTCCCCTTTGTCAACGCAATGTACAAATCCTAATATATTTCTTCAGCTATTCTTTTACTAAGACCTTAATAAATGCTGGTCTGGCGAGACTGCGGGACCTTGGGTGCCTCCTGAGTGCTAAATGTATATTTTTCCGCCGTGCAACTAGCTAATGTAAACCCATGTGGTCAGTTGCACTGTCTGGGATCTTCACCATATGCATTGGCAACCGCAATATCCTAATTTAAACCCTTTGGAGATTACCACATGTTAGAAAGACAGACACATCCGGAATCAATGTCCTCTGTCATCAACTGCACAGGGACTTACGATCTAATTGTCCAACGCATGGTACTCTGTTGTTTAAAATACATTTCAGCTCCATGTAGAATCTATGCCTAACCACATATGTGCTATAGACGGAGAAATAAAATATTGACCCTAGGTTTCTGATTCTCTGACCGGTGTGTGCATACACTGGTATTCAACACAAACATTAAGTTATAAGTAAAAATATTGATTCAATATCCGTTTTAAATGCAACAGTTAGTAGCTAAGTCTGTTATGTTTGCAGATCTAGATAAACATAATGTTATTGTGTTTTAGAGAACTAATGGCTACAATGAAATACGGCTTATATGCCGTAGTCATTTGCACCGCAGCATTATATCCAGCGGGTTATAAGTTATAATCTTGGTTTAGTGGTTGAGACGTTGCGGTTAGTTATTGATTGACGCCTTGAATATCTATATCCTCTAAACATGCATATATGTGACATCTAATATAAACATGGAAATGCTTATACTGGGATATTATTGCTCGAGTACATTTAATGTATTAGAATATATCGTTTGTTTAAAAACCTGTAGACTAATTCTGAATGTGCGAATAAAGATTTTAATTATACTATTTTTTTTTCTTATCAGTTGAATGCGGACTGATATCCATGATATTTTATAAACGTATATGTGGGAACACAATAAATTATAAAGAATACTATTATTATTTAACATAATAATTTTGTTAAATTAAAATTAATATACATGGTCGTGAATTGCTCGTATAGTGGAACTCATTTATTGTTGCACATTGTTGTGCCGCTATGTAAAACCCTCAAATTATTTAACGCTCGCGTGAGTTCTGTAAAGGAATAATTAATTATTATAATACTAAATGGATCACTCCATTTTAACTTTAGCAATAAAACATTTATTAACAACATAAAATACTTATTGAATTCATTACACAATTAATCATATTTCAGCCATGTGAGACCAGTATGAATAAAATTGTCAGGATCTCATTGTCAGGATCTCGAACTAGTCTATAGACAAGTCATCATGTCGCACAAGTATCTCTGTACTATCTCTAAGTCTACACAAGTGTCGGTCTAAGGTCTACAGTCACAGGTTGTGTCTCTATTTCCTCGGGGGGTGTTACTTCCCCTTGACTTTCATTTGTAGCATTGAGAGTGACACAACAAGCACCTTTCCACCCAATGTCGTGTTACTTTACATTTTCTTAAGGGTTCAACCCCTCTTTGTCTTCACACACCTAAATTTATGGTTTTCTGATCTCTGGGTTCACATGTCGTAAATTTTGGCGTCATTCAGACTGGAGGTATTGTCCGAAGTTTCAGATCAAAAAATATTGCACATAAAACTGTCTCACCAAAGTGTGAGATCTATTTCTGGTCTCACAGTATATTATTTCAGATACGTATATATATTCACTGAAAAGCAATACACAAATTTTGGTTTGGGTAGCACTTGGCTTTCCTTACATAATGCAATGAATTTACTTCTTTTGCAACGAAAAATATATATACGAGGTCTACGACACAATGGTCTTAACGTTGAATTGTTAAATGTGGTGCTTTTCTGGATAACAACACGCAAAACTATTTTTAAATATTCAAATAACTTATATGTCTTGCAAATCTAACTTGACATTTATCAATATTGATAGCATTCGCAATACGCAATATATTAAAATATTTTGATAATTTATAAAATTATCTTCGTTTTCGTTAATTTAGCGTCTTTATTGCAATGTTGGCAATATTCTCATCGATTTGGCACTATAAATGAAAAGTCGCCAAGTTCGCAATATTTCGCCAAATTAGCACCATGTGTTTCAAATTTATTGCCAAGTGTTACAGACAGACAGAGAGTAGGGTTTATCTTATACAGAATGCGTACCCATTATATAAAGGAATAAAAAATGTGCAAAACATTGTCTCACAACCGCACGACTGCAGAACTTGCGCTCTTACTGTCTATTGATTCATGTGCCAATCAATATCATTATCCCACCCATTATCTGCACCATGAACAGTCGAACTCACTTAGATTTAAATCAAATCGCTTAAAAAAGTTGCCAAATTGGCGATATCTCACCAAGTTCGTCGTCAAATTTTTGGCAACGCGTTATAAACGGAGAAATGGGTTATTCTTATAATAAATAAATGACGAATTGTTGAGTGTCAAAGTATAAAACTGTTATACAACTATATTCTCTCGTAAATGGAACGGATCCGCAAGAATGATATTAAAAAATATGCCCATAATATTGCATGTAACAGGTAAACACATTTCAGAATAGTCAGCTTATTTTCAATTTTATATAATTTGTTAGATAAATTTATTCAAAAATCCCGAAATATCCCAAGAACGGTTCATGCTAACGTTCTGAAGCGTATATCACTCGATTTACAATGCAAAATTACATAATAAATGATTACTTTTGAACACTATTAGAGGTCACTATTTTTAATATATATATATATATATTTTTACAAAATATGATTCAAAAATTGGGAGGGGTGTACTTTCGAACTGTTGATTGCATTCAAAATTAATAGGGTTCACCGATTATAATATTTATACCAAATTTAGTTCGAAACGCTCCATTCGTTTGTGAGATATCACGTCCACAAACTCACGGATACATACATAAACACACGCACATCACCTCAAGAACGTTTGATTCGAGTTCATGTATGTTCGAAACATTTCAACAGCTCGATCTTCCATCGAAAACTCGAATTCGAATTTTCGACGTCACAATGCTTCCCCTATAATGTATGTAGGAAAAGTAATACATTGTACTATGCATGTAAAGTAGACATACGATAAATCTTCTTCTATAATGGTACCCTGTTATTTAATTTTTATGTGTTCATAAAAAATAGTGCATTATTTTTCGGCTATAAATATACTATTATAAATAAACCCTCTTTAATTAGTTTTGCATAACTAAGCATACAATGTAATCCGCTTAGACGCAGCTAGAGATATTCCATATTTAATAAAAAACATTTGATTTTTTAATTGGTACTAATAATGTCAATTTAAAATGCAAATTGATCCTTTAATGTCAATTTAACCTGATTTGCTCATTTTTATTTCGCTGCATATAATGAGCTTATAGTAAAACAGAAGATTTAACGTAAAAAAAAAAAAAAACATCCAAGTTCTTCCAAGATCAGATGTAGAAGTAGCAAAATGCTGAAGGTCGGGACGGTCGAATCAGACGATCTAACCGTTAAACTCCACTGTGAAAAGATTTCCACACAAGTCATCCCCCTTTGAAAAGTACACAAATGACGATTTTTTACAAGGGTGGTTGCAAAGATGTAACAAAGTTATAGGGTAGCGTGTCGAAAGATATTGGAATGCGTGCCTGCAGATATTGTTTAGCGTACCGAAATATATGGGATAGCGTGCCTGAAGATACTGTGTAGCGTAGATGAAGGTAGTCATGTTCTCAAGAAAAACAGTATATCTCTAGAAAAATATGCTATACAATTTCATAGAATATTGGACTTGAACTATTAGCCTACAATATCTTCTTCAGATGGGGGCATGCAAATGACATCATATTTTATGAGGATTTACAGATATATAATTATATTGATGTCCATTGCATTGATGTTATATCTTGATATGCTGAATCAGCGATCTAATGCCAGTAATCTGTGAAATAGCTACTTTGCATGGAATTTCCTGGTGGTCATACGGATGTGTTCACTTTGTATACGTTACCTTTGTATACTTTGTATACTGTGCAATACATTAAATGAATGCACACGAACACGATTCATTAAACTGTGACTATATTTCGAAAAATTCAAGAATGGAATCAATATAAGATACATTTGTAACATTCTAGAGCATCAGAAAAGACGATAAATATATTCGTCAGCTTTTTTTTTTCTGGTTTTTGTTAAATTCATTCCTGTAATTCAATTCTCTACTTCTTTACTGCTTTTATCATAGATTTCAATCACCTTGCTCCCTATTCTTCAAGGTCACGATTGACCTATTTTCCTGGGAATGACGTTACTTTTCTTCGGTAATCTGAAGTCGCCTCTCATTTCCCATGCAGAAGATTAAGCTGAAACATGAAACATGAGGATGGAAAATCTAATATTGATGCACAGCGCCATCTTTCGAAGGAATGTGATATGAATCAATATGAGATTCCAACTTTCTCTTGAGAATACAAAACAATAATCAAGCACTAGTCTACTTGGTGCTTGTACAGGTAATAAATGAAGAATGTAAGGACAGAGTAAAATTAGTTTCCTAAAGATAGAGTACATAGTGAGATAAGGGTTGCTAGGAGATTCCAATGGAATAAAGTATACACGTACAGATATTGTTAAGAAATTAACTGTTTCTGAACAAGCAGTGAGAAGGAAAATGTTATGAACAACTGAGATTAAATTGGGTAGGATACAGCAGATATTTATTTTCTAGTAATACTTATTGTCTGAGCAAAATTGGAAATTAGAAGCATTCCATAGATACATGTTAAGATAATTTATTTTTAGATATCTGTATAAAATTAAACATCTGTATATATGTTTCTTTTTAAAATCTACAGGTATTGATCGATATTTTTTTTTCTTTTTAACACTTTACATCAAAGTTGAAAAGTGTTTATGACTTTGTTCATTCTGTCTGTCTGTCTGTTTATCCGTTACCACGATAACTGCCGTAAAAATGACTTTATCAAAATGAAATTGTAGTATGTTATTCAGACGGTCTGTGGCACTTATGGGAATATAAATGAAGAATATCACCCAATTAGTTTTGGATTGAACCTTGGTTGAGAAAATGAAATTGGATTGAACCCGGGATGAAAAAATGAATCCTATAGGACATAATTTTTCAAGCATTTTTTAAGCGGATTTGAAATTCACAAATTGCTTCGAAAGTTTTATGAAATATTCAAATTATACCATGAAATATACAAAAAAAAATCAGCAAAATGTATTCAGAATTTTTTTAAATAAAATTTAAAATAATAATTACACCTTTTATATGGAGAGATCAAATGACCTTTATATGAAGAGATCACGTGACCCACTTTAAAATAAAATACGACATCCATCTTGTGTCAAAATCGTGATTTTTAAACTTATTGTTAATTCAAATTTAATGTTGCATCCGACCTAAAACCGCTTTATTTTTGCTTAAATTCTGTGCAACTACATATTGAAACAACGCAATAACAATATAGTTGAGTTTAATAGATCATCCAAGTTTGATTATTTCTACAACTGAGCCAATTTTTCACTTATGTAAAATGTAAACAGCAAAAGATGTAGAATGAGTTGTATAAGAATTGCTTCAAATCTTTAACGCAGAATTATTTAACTCACGGAGTCTGAAATATAACTGATATGAATGAAATATCAATTGATTTTACAGAGAGAAGGACGATTTTTTCGATGAAGTTTAAAGCATAGTGTTTAATTACTTGTATCTCCATGATCATATGTTTTAAATAAAATAAATTATTATAGTATTGTGATGAATGAAATGAATGGAATTTTGTTTTATGAACGAAATGCTGCTTTTATAGAGAGAGCCAGGCGTGTTACATTTTGATGACGTCATTTGAATAAATTTCATTTGTTTTCGATGAAGTTTTCAAATATAATAAAATTTTGTAGTATTATGATAATTTTAAAAATATTACAGAGGAATGTATCGCATTTTAGAGACCTTTAAACCAGGCAATTTATCGTTCAATGCCGTCATTTGAATGAAGTTAATTTTTTTCGATGAAGGTTTAATTTTCAAATATAATAAATTAATGTACTATTGAGATAAGTTTTAAAATATTGCCGAGGAATGTATTGCATTTTAGAGATGTTTAAATAAAATTGCATGGAAGTTGGAAAGTGTTTCATAATCAATGCTTTATGCATGATTGATCTTCCTTGTTAAATTTGGCATGCTTCTTCTCTAGTTTATTACAGGTTACCCGTCTCTGTTTCAAGTTTGTATGAGTTTTCGATAGTAATAATTAAATCTGCCGTAGTAATAACAATGTAGAGACAATTTGTTTCCGAAATTGTTATGAAGAATATTATATTATTACTTGCCTTATATACATAATGTATAAGGACAGTATTGTGACGGGGTCGAAAATTCGAATTCAAGTTTTCGATGGGAGAGCACGTTTCAAGCATCCCTGATCACGAATCAAACATTTTTGAAGTGATGTCTGTGTGTGTGAAAGTATGTGTGCGTGTGTGTGGGTGTGTGTGTGTGTCAGTGGGTCTGTGGAGACGATAACTGATGAACGAATGGACCGATTCGGACCAAATTTGGTACAAAAATCACAATCTGTAAACACTGGAAGCTTTTTGTTTTTATACGCAATCGAATGTTCAGAACCCCACAAAATTTTCGAATGAAATTTTGAAATAATCGTCAGAAAATCAAAACCGCTAATAAAGTTACTCAAATAGACATTTCTTATGTAATTTGTCATTAGAAAACGATTGACATAAATTTTGGAACGCTAACATGAACCGTTCTCGAGATATTGCACATTTTTCAAAAAAATTATCTAAAAGTCATATAAAATAGAAAAAAAAATATTTCCTATTGAGAAACATGTTCACTTTAAATATATAATATCATGCAGTAAATTGAGTGACATCATTCTCGTGGATCTAGCTCGTTCCATTCATGAAAAAATATACTTTGAGTAATACTTTTGCAGTTGAACGCCAATTTATCTGCTGTAAGAATAAATTATTTCTTCGTCCATAACGCTTGGCGATATTTTGGCGACGAAATTGGCGGAATGTCGCCAACTTGGCGACTTTTTGAAATGTTGCCAAATTAACGAAAATCTCGCCAAAAGGATAAAAATGACGATAAATCAATGAAAATGACGACTAATTGTCGAAAATTCAATATCTTGGAAAGGATATTAGTATCTACTAGAAGAAAAACCTATTTATTTTACTGTAAAAGTAGTAATTTCATTTCATTATATAAGGAAAGTCATGTGTTGCCCACATCATATTTTTTTGTTTAGCACCGCAATTCAATGAATTGTGTTTACATGCATGAATAATTTTCATTCATTTATCGTTCAACAAATAGAAAATTGATATGAACATATTTTATGAATGAAAATTGTTATATTTTTATTGGGTTATATCAGTTAAGGGCTGTGGATTGATGATCATGGGGATTATTCATGTTTCGAATTTTTTAAATCATGTGCTTTGTTTTGCAAAATTTTTTCAAATTTGCTGTCCTGTTTAATCGAGTGTTATTAAATTCGCATAACCGCGTCTTCATTTTTACTGACGATGATCAAACTTTATTATCTGTGATTTGTTTTACAATCGGAGCTAGAATGTTTATTCTTCTGATTACTGTGGCGGATAATTTTGTATAGAGTGGACATATCCTTATAATCCTCCTTTCAATGAAATATTTTAATAGAACTTTTGGAAGAACAATACCATTTTGAGTACTCTTAGAATGTGAGCGCATTTCGAATAAGGAGAAATTCTGGGTATATAGACTAGTTAGTCGATAAATAGCAGAAGGAATTTGAGACCATATAATTTACGGTAATTACTCAAAAGACAATGTAATTCAGTTTTAGTATAATACTAGTTACTTGAATAGGAGTTACTTAAGATGAAGAAGTACGCTTGCAAACTTCAAGTTGGTATTAAATTGGTTCCCAACGTTTTACAATCATATTGGTTTCAAACGTTGCACTGTGTCGAAAGGTTATACAGGAAGAAAACACGTATAATTCAGGTTATATTTGTAAAAAAATAATGTGGCTAGTATATAACTTTCTCAACTGATTAACAAATTTCGATTGATAGAAAACAATATACAAATTAAGCATTAATTTTATTTAGATCTCACTACCAATCAATCAATCGGCTTAATGTCTTTTCCAAGGACAATTTGTATAATATTGATAATTTTGCTTGATTATTCCGAGAAATGTCGTGTTAACTTTAAAATAGTGTAATTTTTAATATCCGGAAAATTACACTGACTCCTAAAGAGGTAGATTATTAACAAGTTTATAAAGTGAGAAAATAATATTTCTCACTTTATAGACTTGTTAATAATCTACTTTTTTATATAGTAGTGAACAATTATATGTTATTATTTTTATTTTAGATTATAAATATGCAATATCTCGAGAACGGTTAATATTTATGTTCTCCAAACGTAGATATTTATTTGTAAAAAATATATTTAATATATAATGCATTCATACAAAAGGACTATCCATTTCAACAATATTAATGCCACTGAAATTAACGCCTGTAAGAAAAGTAAATGAACGTCGAAAATTAAATTGGTACTATTATTAATATAGTTTGTTCTGTATAACAACAATATAGCGCTTAGTGTCGAAAATAGTTGCCTTCATCGAAAATTGGTAAAGTAGGTTTTTGCCCCGTGGTCAATGCCCCATGGTCAGTGTGTAAAATTTCAGCCCACTGATAACCAGGAGGAGTCTATAGATAACAAGGAATTTTCCGTCCTAGGGTTCAGAAACCTGGTTCTATTAGGTTTAGTACTGTGGTATATAGATTTAGCATTCTAACAGAACGAGGGGGAGGGGGATCAACGGACATGGAGTTTCTTTACGTTTTGGAAATACTTTCAGAAAAAAAAATTTGATGTGTACAGCACATGACTTTCACTGCAGACTCAAATTGGTTTCCTTTTTATTTCATTATTAATTCTTTAAATTGAGTTTAATTGCATTAAATAACACGCACAATAAATTGAAGTTACACTGAATTTACATTTTTACTTTTCTTGCAATACGTGGTAATGCCTAGGGAAAGTATTGGAATCATGCCGAAAATCGCAACTCGAGTTTTCGACGGATCTACGCGCTTCGAGACCTCTAGAATATGAAAAAACTATTTTTAGCGTGACGTCTGTGTGTGTGTCTGTGTGTTTGTGTGTGTGTCTGTCTGTGCAAATTTTGTATCCACTCTAACTAAAAACCTAATACACCGAATTTCTCAAAATTTTGTAGGTAAGTAAGTTTTTCCAAGGTATTGAATTTTCATCAATGAGTCGTAATTTTCATTGATTTAGAGTCATTTTTATCCATTTGGCAAGATTTTGTTTGATTTGGTAACATTTAAAAAAGCCGCCAAATTGGCGACATTCTGCCAAATTCGTCGCCAAAATCTCTCCAAATGTTATGGATGGAGAAATAATTTTTTCCTATAACAGATAAATGACTATTGGAGTTCAAAGTTTATTTTTTCATGAATGAAACGAGCTAGATCCACGAGAATGATGTCACTAAATTTATTGCATGATATTACATATGAAAAGTGAACATGTTTCTCAATAGGATTTTTTTTATTTTCTATAATTTTTTGATAATTTTTTGAAAAATGTGCAATATCTCCAGAACGGTTCATGCTGGGGTTCTAAAATTTATGGTAATCGTTTTCTAATGAAAAATTGCATAAGAAATATCTTAACTTTATTGAATTTTTTGATTTTTATATGATTTTTTCAAAATTTCACTCGAAAATTTAGGGATATTGAACATTCGATTGCGTATAAAAACAATAGGCTTCCAGTATTCACGGATTTTAATTTTTGTACCAAATTTCGTTCAAATCGGCCCATTCATTCGTCAGTTATCGTCTCCACAGACTCACTGACACATACACACACACACACACACTCACACATCACCACAAAAATGTTCGATTCGTGATCAGGGATGCTTGAAACGTGCTCCCCCGTCGAAAAATCGAATTCGAATGTTCGACTCCGTCACAGTACTTTCCTTATACATTATATAAGGAAATAACACGATCCGTAAATAAATGATCTATGGGCTACAATGTAAAACGGACTGAATGTTTACACTCTTATAGTATTGATCTCAGTGCAGCACCTAACGGAGCACAATTTTCAATTCCCTTCGCCTCGATTAGGTTTAAAAAAATAAGAGTTTCTAAACCATACAAGGCCCTCCCGAAACCCCCACTCACACTGACCTAGAAGATTATATATTTGCATTATATAGTCTACGTGTTCTTGATTTCTCCCTCGTATCATGGGAAAATGAATGTGGGCCGAACAGTATTTTCAGAACCCGGTGAAATAGAAGGCTGAAACTTTGCAAACCTATAGTATCAACACTGGAACATAACCGAATTTTCATTTTAAGTGGATGTTATGTACCATACATTGTTAGACCAATTAAAACATACTAAACTGTTTTACCTTATTTCTTTAAGGGTGTTAGTTTATCTGTCTCTCTCAGGCTTTAATACTAATTTTTATAAACCCATTGCTTTAATTCACATTTCTTAAACATTTTAATACATTTTTATACCTTTATAATCACTGCCGTATCAAATCCGAGAAGGCTTTGCGCCTCTACATAAAACTTTGACGATTTTAAAAATATTACGGAAAGGATTATCATGCTTTTCAAACACTGGAAAGAACAGGTTTTATCTTTGATACATTTTACACATAAAATCGTATAGTTCAGTACTGGTGAGGGTTTAATGAAATTTATGGTGCTATAAAGAAGAGTCGGGATATCATATCTGTCACCGATCCTTGCTTTTTATAGTCATCGGTACTTCTTTTCTTGAACGGAAAGAAATACAAATGTGAATTTATCGTATCCAAAAATGCAGTTATGGGAATCCTTACAAGGGGCATTCAAATAGAATGTTTTTTTATTAAAATAGCTTTAGCAGAAAATTAAATTTTATCATACAACTTTAAGATTTGAAATTATATATTAATCTTTAATTTTTACAGAGGTAGTGGTTTTCTGTATTTTTTTTTTACTTTAAAGTTGAGTGAATTACAGAATTTGATAATTTGTTGTCATTCAGATGGTTCGAAAACTAATACCTGTACATAAGTAAGTTATAAAATATAATTTTTTATATAAAAAAATCGAGGAAATGATTTCAACTGAATTATTAACCTGCTAATACTAGATTCATTTTGTCTGAGTTCAGTTTTATATAAATTGAAGTGTAGTTGCGTGTAATGACTGGCGTTGTTCTTCACGGTAAATACGACTATTAGTAAATTTTTTCAAAGTCCATTTATATGGTTGCGTCATCAGCCCGGAATCCAATCAAAATGTGTTCAGCGTTTGAATGTCATTGGTTGAAGATTCGTTGATAAATTATAGAACACCTTCGGAATAAAGGTTAATTACGTCGGAATACATAAATATAGATTAATTACATTTCGAATAAAGATTAATTACATTTTAGGTAAATTATACTATTTATTGTGAAATGTTTCAAATATAATCGTTTTAATAATCGGTCATGATGCAAAATCGTCCATTTTCAACTGAAAACGAGGACCAATACATTTCGTTATCCAAACTTGCACTAATATTGTGAAAGCTGACTTTAAATTAGTAGATCTAAATTACTTTTGTTGTGACAAAATAATACTAGCTTCTTAAAGAAGTCTTCGTAGTTTCAGAAAATGAGAAATACTCTATAAAATAATGAGCATAGTTGAACATTGCGCATTGCGTCATTGAGAAAAATAAAACCTGTTCTACTTCCGTGAAAGAATACTTACGTTTGTAAAATATAATTAGTCTGATCATTAAAGGATATTTAGTAATTTCAAAACATACATTCTTTATTTAATTATAATAAAATTTACGTTTTATTTGCAAAATTACCGTTGTAAATTACAAAATTATTCCATTAACTTCTGACAGTGGGATAACTACTCTTTTACTTGCGAGACCAGAATTTTAATATTTCGAGATCAGATCCTCCTTATTAACCCAAATATCAAACTATTTCTATACACGATGTATGGTCACACAGAAATCAGTACATATCTTCAACTCTACGGAATAGTTGTTGAACACCTACCTCTCAAACGCTGCACCGCACCAGCGTCGCCTTGGTGCATTCTTTTCAAAGTAAGTGTAGCATATAAAATAGCAATTATTTCAACATTTGCCAGGTAATTATTTTGTAAAGTTACTTGACTTTCAAATATTGATCTATAAGTTTAGGAACTTCCTGTCATGGGCTAAAACTTCCCATTATCTAAAACTTCCAATTATCTAACACTTCCTATATAAAAGAGCACACCATTCCTGGTCAATATCTTTAAATACTAAACGCGAACTAACAAAACAAAATTAATTTACGGCCCTATATAGCCGCTAACAACTATTAACAAAACACCACTCTATGCTCAGATTCCCAATAACAAAGCGTAAACTCTTTTCGGCCTCTTAATAAAATATATCTGTCTCACTGTCAGTGAAACGTTCTATATTTTTAATCAATTAAATTAAAGTAAACATTTCCACTCAGTGACAGGGACTATAAAAAATTAAACTTGATTTCCCAAGATATAGATATTCGTCAATGTTTCATTTTTAAAAAATAGTCAAGTTGGCGAGATGTTGTCAAATGTGTTGTTAAGTGAAACACACTTTTTGTTGTCTATTCTTATACATATGTATATATATTAATGGAAGATACAAACATATTTTAACCAAATGTATACAGGGTGCTCAGTTAATGCGGCGACAAACTAAAAGGATTGTTAGCTGACATCAAGAAGAACAAATATTGAAATGGAATATAGTGTCGCAAACCACGTTTAGTCGGTGAAAATTGCAAAAATACGTATGGATCAAACATTCAGAATCACTAGAGGTAGCCTTTCCTTTCTTTGGTGATCTGAAAAGCATGGTCAGTATGACCCCCTTCACTGCTACAAATGAGATCCAGATTTGGCACTTTCGCTCTAGAACGGCGCATTGTAGCAGTTCCAGAAAATTGTAAATGTGTGCCATTGTGGTAGTTTGTTCATTGTTATACACAACTCTATTTTTTAAGAATCTAAATCTACGTATTTTTAAATCTCTAAAATATACAGTTTCAAAATGCATGGATTAAGATTCTGCAAAACTTTATTTTCTTACACAGTTATTTTCAAATTTTGTTACGACTGTTTTAGCTTTCTTTTTCAAATTGTCATTTCAGATAATATTTAATTAAAATTTCAGTATTTTTTTATCTTAAAACATAAATTATATATATATAAATAACATTTTGTTAATAAGATATAGATAATATTTAAGCAAATCGTTACAGTAAACCGACTTCCATTAATTGCTAAACCTTTTCTATTTTAAAAGTACAGAACTTCGTTTCCAAATGGTTCTTTGTTTGTTTCTAAAATTCTACTTTGTAAATTCTCACCTTGAATATATATATAATAAATCATATACCTAATTTATCTGTTTTTACAACATTTCAGTATATGACATATAGCAGTTCACTACATGCATACATACACATATGATCAAAACATACAAATATGATCAAACATACAAATATGATCTGTATGCGTTAGTAATGGGTTGTTTTTTCAGGTGAATTTGGTAAGAAAATAAAACAATTGTATGAAATGAAACTTCAAGGAAACTTAGATTTTAATACTTTCAAAAATGCAAGAGGATGCAGATATTTGTTATGACACTTTTGCAAAAATAAATAA
Source organism: Amaurobius ferox (assembly GCA_951213105.1). Classification (NCBI taxonomy): domain Eukaryota; kingdom Metazoa; phylum Arthropoda; class Arachnida; order Araneae; family Amaurobiidae; genus Amaurobius; species Amaurobius ferox. Next base: position 104,006,034 of record OX578147.1, read on the forward strand.
AAATATTCTTGATATATAGCATTTACATTTATTTACATTATATATTTATTTATATTATATTCATTTCCATTACATTTATTTACATTAAATTCATTTATATTAATACACTTATACAGGAAGTTGATCAGTAGAATGCTTATTATAATTTCAATCATAAGGATAGAAAAATATTTTGTACATGTGTTCTTAAAAATGTAGTATCTTGATAAATCTGTACACACATTTATAGTTTTAATTTAAAGAGTGTAAGAATCTTACGGGATTGCAAACATATATATTAGAATAAAATAAAAATAAATCGAATGTTCAAATGAAATAAAATTAAATCGAATGTTCAAATAAATTAAAAATAAATTGAACTGCCTTGAAAAAAATATATATTTTTGTTAATGCTTCGAAATTTGATTTATCCTTCTGAAGTTTTTTATAAACCTTAGCGATGGCATAATTGTATTTTAAAATATTCAAATAAAATATAGTTTTAATAGAATTTTATGATTTTCTACAGAATCTTAATATGAAATAGGATGCTCGAAATTATAAAAGAAAACTGGATTTACTTGCATTGCGAAAGTTCAAGCATTTGCATATAACTGTGTTGTTCAATAATTTTCACATAATTCTAAATATTTTCTACTATTTTGCAGTGCTCTTCAATAATCTTTCAACACACACAAAATAATTTTTCAATACATTTTCCCGCATGTATCAATCTCATACCCTATATTTTTTTTATTAAATGTCGATCAATATTTTGCATAATATATTCACAAATGAAAATTCGCATTGGCATGTACATGGGTTTTAAGTTATCTTATCCAAAGAGACAAATACGCAGATATATATGCACACACCCAGACAAACATCTTGAATAAAGTGCTTAAATCGTGTTCAGGAAATCCGGAAATATATTTTACTGACAAAATCTCGATTTTGCAAATTTTTGGGATACTATTAGCATTCAATAGTATGAGAAATAAATAAAATTTATTTTCAATTTCAATATCGTTTATCGCATTTTTACTACTATACAGAACTTATTAGAATAGGACTAAAATGCATTGACTCTACATTTCCTACATTTTATACACATAAAAGAATTTTTCAAACCCTTAATATCATATTAAATAATTCGACTGGTAATAGAGTACACTAGAAAATAACAATGTAATGCACTAATAACAAAATACCTTTAACAAAAACATTATCGACAATGTTTGAATTACAATTTAAGTTTTAATTTTAAAATGATTTTTGGCACTTTACTACAAATTAAATAAAAAATATTTAGGCGCTACGGTAAAATTTGTAAATATTATAAAAATTTTTGAAATGTTTTTCCCAATCTAAAATTTTAGTCGAAAATTCTTCCAATTAAAATGTCGACCTCTTACGGGATTGCAAAAATTCATATTAAATTTTAAAATAAATTTAAAATTTTAATAACCTTGAAATAAAATAATTTTATAATTAATGCTTCTGCATTTGTTTTTCTGAAGTTCGTCGGTGTAAACTTTAGCGACATGACATAATCGAATTATGAGATATTCAAATAATACAGATTTCATTAATAAAATTTTGTGATTTTTTACAGGGTCCTGACATAAAATATGATAATTTTAAGTAGACAAAATAACAGATTCTATTTGCATCAGCGAATGTGTAATCAGCATTTGCATACAGTTATGCATTTTTAATTTAAGCACTTTAAATATGTACTTACACAAACAAACACATATGCATACACACGAGAACACATACACATATACGCACACATACACAAGAACACATACATATAAGCACACACACCAACAATCACATATACATATATGCATTTCACAAACATACACACACACACTCAATCGATTCAGACCAAATGAAAATATATTAAAATAACTCATTGAGTTATTTTATGATTTTGATGGCAATGCGATATGCCTAAACTACGATTTTAAAACTAGAATTTTTTTCCATAGAGATGTCAAAATGCGAGAGAAGTCAACGAAGTACTGCATACCCACTTCTTTTATAATAAAATACATACAATATGCCAAATGCAATGCAATTGACTTAGGAGGTTTTGACTTAGGAGGTTTTAACTTAGGAGGAATTTATTTATAAATATTATATGCAATTTGTTCGATATCAATATCAATCAGTTACATTTTCCAGTACGTATGTCAAAGTACACATGTACATTTATTGTACTAATTTTTTTTTAATACAATTTTGTATTGCCGAATTAAAGGTGCATTATTTCAGACCGTTAACTATTGTCTAATGTTCTTTATAAGTAATACATCAGTGTTTATTACAAATGCGAAAAATTGATTAAAAATATTTTTTGTTATAAAAATGTTCTCATTATTTTCAAAATTCCGTTATACCAAAAGGTTGTTACAAGAAAATTTCAACATGCTTATCGTCCATATACACATAATATTTATAGACAAATAAATCAGAAAGTAAGATAATTAAAATATATCTACTTTATCTGTAAACTGAATAAAATGAAGTAAAGGGATATTTTTAACTCCGCGGGATAGTTAAATAAAAAAAATAATTTATGATATCCCGGGATGTAAAAAATACCCTGGATTGCAATCTCAAAATTATGTCTTAAGGTGCACAAATTATTTCTTGCACGCATCCAAAGTGAGCGGACGCAATCTCGCAGTTTCGTTTTTCAGAAACCGCCAAATATCGTCAAAATGTAGTAAAATGCAGTTTAAGATGTTTTAATGAATATTTTTTTATAAATACATTGATGGAATAATTTCTTCACGAAGCTCAGCAATACCTCCTACAATTTTTTTTTTATTCTCCAAAGCTTGGGAGTAGCAGAAATAATTAATAAAACACTAATTGGGTGATATTATTTATTTATATTCACATAGGTCCCACAGACCGTCTGAAAAACATACACAATTTCATTTTGATTAAGTCATTTTTACGGCAGTTATCGTGCTAACGGACAGACAGACAGAATGAACAAAGTCATAAACACTTTTCAACTATGTTGTAAAGTGTTACAAACGTGTATTTTTTCTTTCAAGGACGCTTTGCCATTCACCTTCTCCCATTGAACTACAGGGAAAATGGAAAGCTCTGTTCGGGAACAGTGCCTGAAGTCACTTGACAACGATTTCGGTCTTGCGTTAGGGTTGCCGAGGCTTTCTCTACTTGATTGCTACTCCAAAGTATGCATGCTCTGATTGCAAAGGGGATGTAATGAGAATGTCAGTTAATCACTGAGTGCATTCGTGGGTTCGCTCACGATGTCTGACATAAACACCGTCGTGAAACAGATGGGCATGGGTATGAGCACGTTCTGCCATTGGAATTGCTGTGGAGTGTGCCGGCCGCAGTGGATCGAAGCATATTGTTCATGCATGATGGTGCCCCATCACATATTCCCCGCGTGATGTGTAACCACGCCGATGCTACATATCCAGTATTGCGGATTAGACACACTGGAGAAGTTGTTTGGCCTCCACGCTCGCCGGATCTCAATCCGTTGGACTTCTTCATCTGGGATCACCTTAAATCTATCTTTAAAGAGACGCCTGTGAACATACCTGAGGATCTCATAGTGCGAATCGCAGTCGCTGCGGTAGACATCAACAGCACAGACGGTATCATCGAATGCGTCCAAGAATCATTTTCATGTCGTTGTAGACTGTGCAATGGCATCCGGCATTTCGAACAACTCCTGTAATAATTTCGCTTTCATCATTCTCATTGTTCCCTTTCCAGCATTGTACGGTGCACCACAAGCTGTGTTGTAAACATGCTGTCAAATAAATCGTTTTGTAGTTATTATGGTATTTTTCGTCGTCCCCGAGTGACGTCAGTACTTGCTTCTGTATTTTCGCGATTTTCACCGATTAAACGTGGTTTGCGACAGCATATTCCATTTCAATTTTTGTTCCTCTTGATGCCTACCTTGATGCCTGTATTTTATTTTGGATCAACTAGTATTCCACAATGGCATTATTTCTGAAACTAGAAAGACTATTTTAGAGCATGTATCACTCGAAAATACCAAATTGCGAAACTTCCCCTATAAAAGCAGTAGAAATATTTCTGTCTGGAGCATCCATAAAAATAACCTTTGACATTAAAAGCTGGCACGCAATATTCACATAATATTATTAGGTACATGTTAAACATTTTCCTGGCCATCATCCGCAAATCTCATAAAAATGGACGAAGATTATAATATCACTTGGGGGAATACTAATAGTTTCTCGTCAGTAGATTATACTTTTTGACATGAACAAAGATCGAAATTAGATACCTTCCTTTAAAATTAAAGTAACTTTAATGGCACAGAATTGAATTCAATTGCTCATATAAATTCATAAATGAAAGTTGATATATCTATGTTGGTATATCTACCATATATTAAAATGAAATAATTCGAAGATCATAGGCCCAGATTGTCCATTTCTGCTAAAATATAGAACATGTCATTTGGAAAATATTATTGCATTAAAAAATCAATAATTACGAGTGGTATTACAAAGGGGGGGGGGGAGGGTTAAAGATAAAGTGACTATCACGATTATGTGTCACCATATAAAGTAGCTAAATATTCGATTGGTGACTTTATCGAAACGCGTCTCTAACATAATGACGACATCGGAATATGTTACAATTATAAATATTTTAAAATATATTTATCATAATACATTATTATTTAATATTACAATATTTTAGATTGATGTGAAACATCAATCCTTTGGCATATTTCAAATGGAAAATGTTGATGTGCGTTGCATACAATGATGATGCAAGGTACATAGGGGAAATTATTGATATTTTTTGCTTATAATTATATTTTTTATTATACAATTTTGATAGATTAACAGAATATAAATTATTATGTCATATTCGACACCAAACGACAAAGTTATCGATGATAAAACTTTGGATGTAACATTTATAGTCACTTTACGGGGCGGGCGTGCTGTCGGCGCAGGTGATTAGCGTATGCAGGCGTAAATTGAATTTTTCGAAGTACAGATACTGCAAATACAGCTTAAAGAGTATATATAATCAGAAAAAAAGTATATTAGGTTCGTTAATGAGTTCTACAGCTTAAGTATAAGTTGTATTATACATATATTCGTTTCATCCCGTCAATTTCTTTCATGATTTACTCATAAACTGATGTATTCACAATTCACTCTTACTCGTAACACGTAAACACTACTGCACGACGACAAGCTTTAGTTCCCCCTGAAAATATTTCTGGAAAATTACGTATGTCGTGATGTTATCATCAAATCTACAAAATATGACGTGTTTCGAAATTCGCCAAATTGGCAACATTTCGCTAAATTCCTTGTCAGGAACATATGTATTTTTTTCAAGATTTAATCTGTATCCCGCGTCAAAAATATTCGATTTAATCGGGAATTTCACATAATGAGATATTTAAGGAGTTAAGAGAAAGGGATAAACACATGTGTATGAAAAGTTTGAAAATGCAGTAATTCTTTAAGAAATGTGTCTAAAGTGTCGCTAATATTAGACAAATCCCATCTGTTCTCATTTGACACAACAGGAAGGCGTGGTGTTTAGTACATGCATTTTTAATTATATTTAAATTCTAGTCACCAAATTAGGAGTATAAGTAACAAACAATTCTACCAGCTTTACAACATGGTGAAGAATATCGGGAGACAAAATTAAATTGAAATAGAAAATACATTTGATTACGTACGAATATTCTTTATTAATTGAATTATAATTTTGCATTACATTGATATATGTTCTCCAAAATTACCAGTTAAAACAAATATTATTTTTTATAGACGAGCCGTTCGTCATGGAAATACCAAACATGAAGTTTTAACTCCTTTACCACCATGGGAATATTTCTTCTTAGTAAAATCGCTATTTCATTAACGAAGTCGGGCGCATTAAATTTTTATACACCTTCAACAGGACTTCCTTTCAAACACGTGCCTATATGTGGCCATTTGTAAGTAAACACATAAAATACCATTCACCCATATGAGTAGCGTGCCTCCCATTAATCGAAAGCGGGGATTACCAGATAATGCCAAAATCAGCCATTCGTGACCTGAGGGCAGCTGGGAATGTAACAACAGCATTTCCGCTTTTTTTTTCAGAATATCGAGCTATTTCTGCTTAGCACGCTTCACAAAATAAGCAAAATTGAAAATTCGGTTGGGCATGCACGCATATAATGTATGTCCGCGTTAAGTGTTAAGTGACAAGAATGTGTCCAGTGGGAAAGTGCTTTACTGGTGTTGCCGGATGAAATGCAATGTCGTGTGAGCCGTATGTGAAATTCATTCCCATGAATTAGATAATATTGTGGCATGATGTGTCATGTTAGAAATATCAAGGGTATTTCACGATAGGTATTTCATGATAGGTATTTCAAGGGTATTTCACGATTTCATAAAATAAACACTCGCTCATACAGGCATTTTTTTGTTTCGAAAAAATGTAGTTTAAAATATTAAAATATTTTTATATATTCATAATATGGATGGTGTTTCCGACAACAAAATTAGATTTTTATCTATTAGGTTAGAATGCATATGCGTCCAAGCGTTTTACATTTTCGTAAAACTCTGATACACGCCACAGAAACCTCAAGCATAGGGTGTTATTCAAAGCATACATGTTATTCAGATCAAACATTATTTCTTTCAAATTTCTTAGAGTATACATAATATCACGGATCAGGAAAAACTTCGTGAAATATTAAAGTTATTTTATATTTATGCATGTGTATGGGTCTATATATGGTTCCTACGGATCTATAAACCATGAGACAACTTTATGGAGGATGCCCCCTCCCCTTTTCAGACGGTATCTCGCTCTCGATAGATAAAATTATTTAATTACAATGTTAAAGATATTTTCAAATTTAGAACTAACAATTTCTGTCCCACAGCGAAAGCTTTAAAATAACTTTCTAAGTAACAATTTCAAAAAGGAACAGTTTTATTCATATGTATGTAACAGTGATAAAGTAGCTGGACTTATTATAGCACGACCGCAAGCATGCATCGTTGCTGAAGGTGAACAATAATGTATATTTTATTTTACTACATTGTCTAAATGTTATGGCCTTTTAAGGGGAGATATTGGTTGCATACAATGTCTTTCAGGACTCCTTTCCAACTTAAGATGTTGGACAAAAATGCTTAGAACTGGATGTTTTACGCTCAACAAATTTGCAATTGACCGTTTCCCCCTTATCTCTAATATGAAGGAAAATATCCCCCTAAAAGAGGAAGTCGGTCCCTTTAATAATGGTCATTGTATAGTGTCATAGGGGATTGCTGTTCACCCGCATAACATATACGGTAATCCTAATACATCTTACGTTATTGTCTTGGTGTGTGCCTTTATTGACACTATGTGTAGCAGTTTAAAAATCGGCATTTCATTGTAGATAACAGCATGCAAGAACTGATTACAAACTTTACGAAAAGGGGAAAACCAGTCAATGGATCAATACTTTTTAAAAACTATTTCAAGCATTTTTACATTTGTTCAGATTTGGAATAATTTCATTAAATTTATTGTAATTTGAAACCTAAACTAGACAAAAAAATATTAAAGTACAATAATGTCAAATGAGAACTGTCAATTTATATATATATTTTTACAAATTATACAGGGATTATTTGATACAACATGCTTGATAATAAATGGCTTTGTCGAATATAATTACCAGTAATGTGTCAGTTTTCTAGATATAGGTTTTGTTTCATTAACATATCACTTGGGAATTGGGTGAACCTCTTTTCAAATGGAGAACTGACAGTTTTTAGACACATGACTAAAAAGATAATTATAGCGTGAGCCACCGCTCAAATTTTTGGCGCATATATATATAATATTGTTTAGGTCCTTTTATGTAAGTGTCAGTATCAGACGTTAAAATGTAACATGTTATAAAATAATTCAATTTTTTTATTTATAAGGTATTCTGTTAAATACTATTCTTAAGTTAAAAACATTTTAGCCAAGCCGACAGATTTTATACACTTGCATAATTTTCATTAATGAATTGTTTACAATGAAGTGAACACAAAGTAAAAGGATAAATAAGTAGAAGTAATCATTGGAAATGAATGGCCTGCTTTCGTCAGTGCGAACAAGTCGGAATAAGAACACTTAAATGAGCGCAGGTTATTACTGGGTATACATAAATGAGCTAAACAACTGAACCCAACATAGTAATGCCACCCAGTCTAACGAAAAAGAAATGACACGAGAAAATATATAAAATGAAGGATAAATGAACTTGAAAAACAAATAAGGAAACAAAACTTAAAATGTAAGGCATATAAACTCAACATCCCGAGCAGAAAATGAGTGAAACAGGGAGACAAAAACTAAACATGATCATGCCATAACTCCAAGGAATATGGTGTCATTAACAAATCGTTAACCCGATTACTGGAATTCTTATTGAATTTTCAGTATTTTTATTTTGAGAAGGAATGGTATTCTATTGGGTATGTCGAAATATGTATGTGAGTTATGCTAATCATTAGCGTTTTAACATGGTACGTTTGTAGAAACTGAAGTTAAAAAAAGAACAGATCAAAAAGGAAATAGGCAAAAATCAGATAAGGCAGTGTTAGATTACTTATTGTAATGTTAGATGTGTAATAGTAGATATAGCGATAAAATGTTAGGTTGCTATTTTGATACTTCAAAATTATTTTTCTTAGCGTACAGTTTAAATTGAACGCATTAAAATATATTTCGCTATACAAGCATATATCCCCAGTCTGTCCACAATACATCCAGTTGTAGCAGTGAAGTGTGGTTTCTCTGCATAAATATAGAAATATAATTAAGTGATTACGACTTTTAATGTAATGTATTGAAGCAGAATATGTATTTTGTATGGCTCCTACTATTACATGTGGGTGAAATATGCTTTAAAGTTGTGATTGATAATACAAGAATGCAAAGCGAGTTTGAGAAGCACCTAATAAAGAGCATTTGGAATTATAAAAGTAACGCTGTCAAATAAACAAGTTAGGACATTTATCAAAGAACGATTTTTCAAAAAGTTTCGAATGAGCTTAAATGTATGTATGCTGGGAATACTAAAGATTTGACAATTGATTGTAGTTTATTGGCAATGAATCCATTTATAGCTACGTTCAGAAGAGCTCGAAATATAGCATTATGCAGTGTAGTATCATGTGGTGCTTCCTGCAACACAGGTTTATGTGGCATACAACATCAAGAACTGTCGTGAATTTTCTGTCGTGTTGGATATTATACATCATTCCCGGGAGCGCAAAGCTGGAGTATTAGCACCTCAACTTTCGTTTACTGTGCAAGAAGTCAAATAATTTCTACAAGATGTGAAACGAAATCGAGGTGAAGTCACGATAGTTTTGTAAATGCTTAAAATATCACCCTTAATGCGCAGCGAGCAACATCCATGATCGATTTTTTGCACTCTTCAGTACAGAATAACCAATCAATAAATAAAACTTGTTATGTGATGTAATTCAGATATTATAGGCATGAAAAGTTCAATCTATACATTTTGTGTATACACTTACTGCTGTCGTTATTTTAAAATGAACGCTTTATCTACATAGTATGTTAATACAATGAAAATCCTAATTTTGTGTAAACATTGTAGTAAGCTAGCATTTGAGAAAACTAAGCATTTAAGTAAGCTAAGCATTTGAGAAATCTAAGCATTTTAGTAAGCTAAACATGCTAACTACAAAAAAATTTATGTGTAGTTTTCACGTGTTCTTACACACAATAATTCACAGCAATACATGCATCCATTCTTATGTACGTGTTTCTGCACACACTATTTCATAGCAGTAATTGTATCCGTTCTTAGTACGTATTTACATCACACAGGAATTCCAGCATGAACAAATATGCACACAGATGCAGATATTTCAAAAGAGATTTTGAAATGCTGTCACTCGATTTTTTTTTCTGTCCAAATCCGTCCAAATCCGTCTAAAACGAAATATACTTTCAAAAAATAGTCATCAGAAAATACAATTCATGAATAGATAAAAAATACTTACAAACTACTTTAAAGTTGTTTATAACCAGAACAACTATTAATAGGCAATAATATAACAAAATAGAATGTAAAAATCAAAATTTACTTAGAACGTCTGGACAATGGCTTAATGTAAATAGCAAATACATACATTAAACATTTTAAGCTGACATAGATATGCACTTCAAAACAAGACCTTTTGTATACCCGTATAAACTACTTGGAAGTTGTTTATGAATAGTACAACTGTCGACAGTATACTGTATAATGAAACTTAATTTAAAAACCAAACTCGCTGAGAACATCACGAAAATGGAGATATCAAAGACATACATAAACATCTTATATTGTCATAGATATATATATCAAAATAAGAATCCAACAATATCCAAAATACATATAAAACATATATCCAACAACATTAGAACACTCATTTCTATGACCCCTGTCACAGTTACTACTGACATCCATACAATTTAATGCGACTTTCATAACAAATATAGCAATCTGATGTTTATCGTCTAGCTAGAGTGTTTAGAATTTATCTAACGTCCGAACAATTTCTTTTGTGGAATGTCTGATTTAGTGATATTTCCGTTATAATCATATATTATTACAGTCGTTTCAATAAAACACAGGCGCCTCTACTATATTCATTCTTACGTCCAATGGAATATAACAGCAGTTTTATATTCCCAGAATGCTTTCCCTAGCAAAATATTTTAAAATGGTAAAAGCTTCTCTCCATCGAAAGCATTCCATAAAAGAAATCATGGAACGCAAATATATAAAAGGCAATATCTTTTGATCTGTGGAATATGTTTATTCAGAATTCGGTGTCATTTAAATCCTTACATATGAAAGCAATGTGATTTTATCTGCATTTCGAATCTGAAATCACGAAATATGGTTCTGTTTTATTGAATTTTATATTTTTACGGCTGTAAAATGCGTAATAGGCTAGAATATAATAAAAATTGAGAGTTAGCAATTCAGCGCAAGTAATTTTGAGCACGTGATAAAAAATTATATTCTGTTCCGTGCTCAGATTTTTAAATTCCCTCTGTATAAAATAATGTTTTTTATATTTATATGTGATGCGAAAGAAAGAAATTAAAATATTTCAGCTTTTTGGTCATTTTATAGTAATAATAATAATAATAATAATAATAATAATAATAATAATATTAATTATAAAAAATATTATTATAAATAATAATTTGCGCAAAAACGTTTAATTTGGCACGTTCTATAATGACATCTCCATGAAAATAATTGGATTATTCTCGGCTGTCTTTTTTTATTATTTTCCAGTAATCGTACAAGACCACTGTGTTGAGAAAGAAACTTCACTTTTAATTACAGCAGAAAACTTTGGTCACAATTATTTATGAGCTGCTTCATAACGTAAAATTCATCATAAATTAGGAAAAGTGCGAACGTTTCGGAAATCCTTAGATTTCCTTCCTCATTACAACAAGCCTTTACCTGACCAGAAAATAAGTTATGTCTGCCAAAGAATATTAAAAACCCAAAATTCAATAAATCTGCAATCTCTCATCATTGCTGGATGACAAGTCATTGGTTTGATTTCTGTATTCATTATTCGAAATTACTCTTCAGGTTTTTCCTCGGATTTCTTTGAAACTATTCAAATCAATTAAGATTCTTGTAATTTTGTTAATGATTTAACACTTTATTTCTCAAAGCTAAAGTAGCTTGTTCCAATGACGAAAGGAATCTAATGATTTACGAAATTTACGTATGTTTACTTTTCTTAATTTACATGATCACGTTGTGTTTTTAGGTTTAGTGCTTTTTCTGTTCCGTACGTTGAGTTCATATACTCTGCATTTTATTTGTTTTTCTTGTTTTCCTCTCAAGATCATATATTCAAAATTCTCTTTCTTCCTCCTTTTACTCCTCTTTCGTCACACCAGGTTGAGCTACTACGTGGATTTTGTCGTTTAGCCATTTTCTGTTTAGCTGCCATATTATGTAGCTTGCTTGTACATTTAGTTCCAGAACTTTTTGCACTGAAGAAGAAAATCTAATGATATGCGAAACGTGCGTATGTTTTTTGTATCTTTATTCGTGCTGCATTTTACTTGCGATCGAGTACATTATAAGTAATTTTTATATACATTAATAGATGTCGTTACTATAGATTATTAGGTTACACATTAATAGATGTAGCTACATTTTTAAATATTTTTAATTTGATATTCATGCCTCTTTGCATTAATGATATAGGTAATAGCCTGATCCATTTCGTAAATGAACAGCCTTTACTCGCAAGAAACTCATTACATCCATAGTTAAAGTAAAAGTTGTTTTAGTATTGAAAATACTTTTGACCAAATTAAAAATGATATGTTTTGACAGCTCTTTATTGTGTACAAATATGTTTGTATGGTTCTGTCTGTCAGTCGATCAGAAGATAGGTCCGCAAATCAATGAAACCGTGTTTTACCTGAAACTTCTGAACTAAATAAAATTAAATTTTGTACACTCTTAGTATATTACACATAGAAGAAAACAATATAAATATACTTTTAACTTTATTTTCAGGTCTTGCACAATGTACAAAAATACAATGGTAAAAATAAATGATGAAATAAATAAATAATAAAAATAAATAATAAAAAAATAAAAGTAAATGGCAATTTTGCCGAAGCATCTTAACAAGCAACCAACTTTTGCACAAATATGTACTGTTTGGGGTGTGTGGAAGAATTATCGTTTGGCATTTCAGACAAAAAAAAATCAAATTTATTACAAATCAAAAATAAAACACTTAGTCACTTGGCACTACCCAACAAACCATATCAAAATATTCAACAACTTCGAGTTCCATAAAAATTTTGTTGAAATTTCGCAGAGTTTTCTTTAGAAGTCTATCTGGCCAATGGTCATATCTTCACAGTTATGGAAATTTCAATCTCACTATCCTAATGTTGTAGACCAAAGGGGATAAGCCCTAACGCCATCATTGGTTAAAGGTTAATTACTTAACATTACATTGGTTATTCATAAAGTTTATATTGTTTCAACACCATTCAGCATTGGCATCACTTGGTCATTTGTTTTCCCTTTTCTAGTTCAGGCTCCACGGATTAGCTACCTTCATCAACGATGTCAGGCTGTATGTATAACACTAAAATACTTACAAATATAGTCAAAATAGGTTTTTAAGGCCAGCTATTTTCTGTTGTTGCATATCAGTGATAAGAGCAAAACATGGATAAATTTTAATCAACCATGTTCAGTAACGAACTCAAAAATCGTAAAACATTAATTTTCACCATATTTAGAAATATCACACTATTAGGCAAATTACAGAGGAGGACATAGACGACAGGCAGCCAGGTTCTTTATTCTAGAATATTCATTTTTTGAACATTTGATTAAAGTTAGATATCCAAATAGTGATCGCAATATCTTATATAAAATATTAAAGTTTAAAATGACAAATTTAAATCATATAATATTCCGTGAACTTGAAATAGTAGAATTTATTTAGTTAGATGTCAATAATATACCTTCAAAATATATAAAGAAATATCACCTATTGTTTTCAATATTTTAGACGATGATTATTTTTATCAGCCGAAGAAAATGGAGTTTTCTCCGACTGAAAAAATTGCTTTGATTTAGGGCAATATTTATTTAGCCTTATTTATGAGAGTGTCATTGAAGAGTTTTAGAAGTAATGCCCTAAATCTTAAACCCCTAACATTTACACAATTTCGAAGTTAGTTCAGCAATTTCTATAAATTGGATCTGTTGCAGACAAAACGGTGACAGGCAAGTTTTTAACACTTTACAACATAGTTGAAAAATGTTTATGACTTTGTTCATTCTGTCTGTCTGCCTGTCCGTTTGAACGTTAACTTCCGTAAAAATGACTTTATAAAAATAAAATTTTAGAATGCTGTTCAGACGGTCTGTGGGACCTATGGGAATATAAATGAATAATATCACCCAATTAGTATTAGATTGAATCCGGGTTGAAAAAATGAAATGCGGTGAACCCTATGGGACCTAATTTTTCAAACATTTTTTAAGAGAAATTAAAATTTACAAATTGGTTCGAAGGTTTAGGAAATATTCAAATTATCCCATAAAATATAAAAAAAAATGCATCAAAATATATTCAATAGATTTTTAAAATAAAAATTAAAATAATAATTACACCCTTTATGAGAAGACATAACGTGGCCATTATATGAAGAAATCAAGTGACCCACTTAAAAATAAAATATGGCATCCATCTAGTGTCAAAATCGTGATTTTTAAAGTTCTTTTTAATTCATATTTAGTGTTGTATCCATCCTAAAACCGCTTTATTTTTGCTTAATGTATGTGCATCTACATACTGAAACAACGCAATTACAATATATTTGAGTTTAAATGATCATTAAATTTTGATTAGTTCTACAACGAAGCCTAATTTTCACTTATGGAGAATGTAAACACCAAAAGATGTAGAATGAGTTGTATAAGAAATGCTTCATATCTTTAACGCAAAATTATTTAACTCACGGAGTCTGCAATATAGCTGATATGAATGAAACTTCCATTGAATTTACGTAGAGAAGCAAACGATTTTTTCGATGAAGTTTTAAACATAGAGTTAAATTACTTGGACCTCCATGGTTTTAAGTTTTTAAATAAAAAAATTATTACAGTATTGTGATGAATTAAAGATATAGAAAAAAGTTTATAAATGAAATGCTGCTTTTATACAGAGGGAATTTTTATTTTGATGACGTTATTTGAATAAAGTTAATTTTTTTCGATGAAGTTTTATGTTTTCAAATATAATAAATTAATGTAGTATTGTGATAATTTTAAAAATATTACCGAGGAATGTATCGCATTTTAGAGATGTTTATGTAAAATTGCATTGAAGTTGGAAAGTGTTTCATAATCAAATCTTTATGCATGATTGATCTTTTTTGTTGATCATTCCATGATTTTAAAATTTGATGTCCACAGCAGACTTTTAAATCACCGTGTTATCCTGATACTCTTCTTTTGTTCTTTCAATTGCAAATACCGTATCTAAATCTTCGTATTCAATTTTTTTTTATACATATTTCATGCAGAAATCGATATAAAACCAAAAAACATAAAAGCTAAAATATCTACGTTTGCTGGACTGAAAATATATGAAGGATTTAAGGTAGATTTAAAGCTTTCAGTATGACATTATTTTGCTCCCTAATTTCCTGAAGTAAAATCTATAATCTAACTAAACTAATTATGGATCTAAATAATAAAACATATTTTTATGCCCTTGACATAATCACTAAATTGCGCGTAATTCAATGACTGTCGTCTATTATGCATAAGTCGTCTATTATGCATGTCGTCTATTATGCGTCTATTATGTGTCTATTATGCGTCTATTATGCATAGTTAAATGACATTTATGTAGAATATCGCCTCAGATAGTGTCAAATAACAACAATTATAGAACAATTTCGTTCTGAAGTACGCAATATATACAATGGGCAATCTTAATGTATACATACAGTTAAGTACCATTTTTCTAAGCCCAATCCTGATAATGCGGATACTTGCTTTTCTAGAGTTCTTGGAAATATCAACTCAGTTTTTTGAATTAAGGAGTGTATAACTATCGCTTGTCAAGTTACTCTTTTGGGGTTTTCCTTTTATATATTGCCTGTTTTTATTATGTTTCATTGTCACTCAGTTTACTTAGTCCTAGTTTTCAAAATATACAATTTAATGGTTTTATTTATTTTAAATTTTATTCTGCTACTTTCATAAACTAGATACACAAATATGATGGACTCAATGTTCGGCATGATTATTTTGCAAGTTCGACTGGATAATTTTTAGAAACTGGTTATTTGTTAGGCTTGTTGTTGTTTTTTGTTATTGTTATTAAGTTATATTATTATTTTTGTGTTATTTTGTTTTGTTGTTTTTTGTTATTGTTATAATGTTATATTATTAGTTTGTGCTATTTTGTTTTGTTGTTTTTTGTTATTGTTATTATGTTATATTATTATTTTTGTGTTATTCCGTTTTATTGTTTTATCTGTGTTGTTCTCTTTCATTGTTTTTTCTGTGTGTTTTTTTCGGTGGCCCGCTGTAACAGTTCTGCACCCTTTGAGTAAGCTGGACAGCATGGGTAATAAAAATATGGCAACTTTGTATAGCTTGATTCAAATTTTGGCAAAATTGAATTTAAGCACCTGGTGGTTTTGTAACGGTGCATGAGACTGCAGTTAAAATTGAAAGAAATGTATTTTGTATTATTAAGATGTTCTTCTGTGATATCAGACTGTATACACATTTCAAAATTAAACTAATTAACAAACGCACAGTGGATATATTTGTACTAATAAATGTATTATACTATTTAAATTTACGTTTTATTTCAATAATCAAGACAATGATGAATTCCTTGCACTTTTAAAACCTTCAGATCACCATTTCGTGGTTTTAACTATTATGGGGGTTTTCTCATCTTGTTACCTATTTTTGACATTCAGTCAACTTCGTGGACTTTTAAAACCTTCAGATCACCATTTCGTGGTTTTAACTCTTGTGGTGGTTTTTTCATCACAAGACCTATTTTTGACATTCAGTCAAAAATAGGTAACAAGATGAAAAAGAACACACATCTCATTAAAAGTCAAAATTTTGTATTTTTTAAATGCAAGTCGGAAACGTTTTAAAAGATCCATCGTAAAATTTCTAAAATTATTTTTTATCCGAGTATTGTGCTCGCTAATGATGGCATAACATACTCATTGCAGACGAACGACAATAACGGATAACATTGATTCAAGCCAGGATGGCATTTTATGATTAGATTTAGGTTTTTTGGAATTTCAGAACCCTAAATAGGCTAAATCTATCTTTAAAATGCATTTTCGTAGTCTTGTTATAAAATGATCTATTAAATCTAGCCATTTTTGCCATGATGATAGCCATACACTCCATCTGAGTGTTGGCAACACTTGTTCAAGGATAGTGAAAGGATGACCACATAAGCAATTTTTTATATGTAACTATATTTTATAGATAGAACATGGTTCACTATTACTCTCTGGTATTTTACTAAATGAAACTGTCAATGTTTTTAGCGTAGCAATTCAGTTGGAACGCCAAAACCATTGGCATCTTAGTGTTGGTATCATATGAGTGTTGGTAACACTGGTTGATAGGGAAACGATGGCCACGTTGGCACTTTTTGCTTATATGTAACTATCCTTTACAGATAGAACACGGTTCATTATTACTCTCTGGTATCTTATTAAAATAAACGGCTAATGCTGTTAGCGTTACAATCCAGTTGCAACACTAAAAGCATTGGCATCTGAGTGTTGGAATCATATGAGTGATGACAACACTAGTTGATAGGGAACTGATGGTAACATTAGCAGTATTTGCTTATATGTAACTCTCTTTTATAGACAGAACACGGTTCACTATTACTCTCTGGCATCTTATTAAATGAAACGACTAATGCTGTTAGCATTACAATTCAGTTGCAACACTAAAAGCATAGACATCTGAGTGTTGGCATCATATGAGTGTTGGCAACACTAGTTGATAGGGAACTAATGGTAACATTAGCCCTTTCTGCTTATATGTAACTCTCTTTTACAGACAGAACACGGTTCACTATTACTCTCTGGCATTTTATTGAATTAAACGGCTAATGCTGTTAGCATTACAATTCAGTTGCAACACTAAAAGCATAGGCATCTGAGTGTTGGCATCATATGAGTGTTGGCAACACTAGTTGATAGGGAACTAATGGTAACATTAGCACTTTCTGCTTATATGTAACTCTCTTTTACAGACAGAACACGGTTCACTATTACTTTCTGGTATCCTATTAAATGAAACGGCTAATACTGTTAGCGTTTCAATTCAGTTGCAACACTAAAAGCATTCGCATCTGAGTGTTGGCAACACTGGTTGGAGGATAGTGAAAGAATGATCATATTAGTACATTTTGCTTATATGTAACTCATATTTTCAGATAGAACACGGTTCATTTTTACTCCCTAATATTTTATTAAATGAAACTGTCAATTCTTTAAGCGTTTTAATTTAGTTGCAAATACAGCTTCCAAAGCTTTGGACTCAGATAATGCCATTAATAGTTTATGCAGTAATCGATATGTTGCCAAAGGTATGACGAAGGAATGTTCGAATTCCGGAATGAAAATACATATATGAAGCACAAAAGAACTAAAGATATTTTGTACATTATTTGCTCGTTCATTGATAGAATAAAAACTATAAAGCGTGCAACAAGTGACTTGTCCTACCGATTAATTAAAAAAAAATCGATATTATAGAAGTACCAATAACATAAATTAGAGCTTCATTATAGTTTTAATATTCTAAATCAATTAAAATAAGCATATCGAATAATTTGTCAATAAACGAAAATATCAAAGCCACTAGAACGGCTATGTTAATTACTAAGGCAAATAATATTTCACTGACGCACATTACCACCAAATTTATGGGTCTCACCCTTTAATTTAATAAGTGGATTATATTTTTGCTTCGAATATTAGAATTTCTACATATTCAGAATTACATATCAGAATCCATGCATTATGTTTATAACTTTTATAAAACCGTTCGAAAGACCCGAAGGGGTAAGGTTTTGGGATGGCTGGAACAGTTTTACTCCATTTAGACCGAAATCCAGTGAGGCGAACATCCAAATGGACCGAACCATTCTTCCCCTGCTACCAACCACTTGGAAGGACTTTTGGAACCACGCATTTAAAGTGACCGTATTTCGCATAAACACGGGGATAGTTTGGACACAATCTGGAATCGAACTTGGGTCCTCCAAGTGGAATCATTGTATTTAAATCACCTGTCTCTCCCACCTTGTGTCTTTATGTTCTTATTATTTATAAGTATTTGGTGCTTGTTTAGAGGTCCCAGCAATGCCTGGTAATTTGTTTTAGTATATAATAAGCGTGTTAGATATGTTCACTTAATGAACATATCTAACATCCATAAAGTAAGATTATAGAGGATAGTTCTAATGGAAGAACTTAACATATGTATGACATATGTATGATGTTATAAAATACCTCTGTAATTAAACAACTAAACATAAAAATTGCATATATATCCTTTCTGAAATCCATTTTAATCCCAGAATATGTATTTTCTGATATTTGTTTACACCACGATGTCTAAAACCTATACGTGCAGCATTTGCTTGGAGAAGCCTCCTCCAGAGCCTCTTTTTTAGTTAATATCATTGATATTTCATATAACAATTGATTTGATGCACTAAATAACTGAATAGCGGAAACGTTTATGCATTATGAGCTGGTAAAACGGAAGAATGTAGTTAGATAATATTCTTCGTTTTTTTTTTTCAGATACGTATGCAAAAATTCTTAAACTAACCAAATTAAGCACTGATTTTAAAAGTTTATACCACGCTGCCCAAAACCTATACATTCAGCATTTTCTTTGATCTACAAATACAGCCTCTATAGCTTCTTTTTCAGTTAATCCAATTATTATTTCATATCATAATCGATGTGATGCATTAAATAAATGAATAGAGAAATAGTTTATGCGTTGTGAGCTGGTAAAAACAGGAGTATGTAGTTAGATAATATTCTTGTTTTTTCAGATCTGTATGTAAGAATCCTTAAGCTAACCAAATTAAGTACGGATTTTAAAAGAATGCAGTTTGGCAGTCTTCCTAAAATATCTTAGTTGTAATGGATTCATTGGTCTCCATCTACAGTTTGTTCCTGAACATTCAATTAGTTTTGATTATTCCTACAGTTTGAAAAAATAACAATAAATAAAAATCTGTTTTATAATAACATGATTTCGTTACAGACTAGCTTCATGTATTTTGTTAATTATATTTATATTAGCTACGACAATATTATTATTACTGCCTTGCTTGTTAATGTCTACTTTTATAATTTAAAACCATACTATAATCATTTTCATGTTTATAATCATATCATTCACAAAACTGCATTTATTTTATTGTTTATATTCATTTACATTGGCAAAACCCCCATTTTTAACGCATAAAATTATAACAATTAAAAATTACGTTGAAATCGCCATTATATATTATATCATAGTTGATAAAAACTGACTGTGATTAGGATACATCTACAGTCCAAACTGCAAGATGTTGGAACTTGATACTTTGCATTCACGTAGTGCTTGACCTATAAGTAGTGAAAAAATCTGTAGTCATGGAATTTTATTCCAAAAAAATAAATTTTGATTTTTTTTTACAAACATTCTTAGATTTTAATCGGAAACGGCTAAAAACACAAAAAACTGTCCCACCATAATGTGCAAAAATATAAATAAATAAGTAAATAAACCAAATGAAACAAAATAAAACATAAAACAAAATAAAATAAAAGATAAAATAAAATAAAATAAAAAAAATGAATACGATTTTTTATTTATTCTATTGTTGAACGTTGGACAACTAATCGTTAAGATTTATTAGGTTATGGTTATAGTTTTTTTTAAATTTTATAATTCAATTTCATACAGATTTGGATTATATTTATAACGATGGTAATCATATTTAAATTTGATATTAATTTTGAGGCATTTGTGTAGGCATTTAGTGACTACTAGCCTTTTCACTCACGGGAGAGTTAAACGTGAGAGGCCATGGCAAGTATATAAATACTGATCCTGTTATTTCATATGACTTCAATACCAAAATAATTTAGAAAATAAGTAAACATAAATACATACTAAATTTTGAAATCATATCATCTGTAATAGAGCGTAGTTACTTTATGTCATTAAAATTGCATACAAAATACATCTTCTATGATCTAGAGCATACACATTTCTTTAAGTTTTTAGTGATTAAAACCAAAAATATATTTTTATTTATCGAGTTACGATTTTCAACTAAGAACAATGATTTTTACCACTGGTCGAATCGTTGGTAATGTTAAAGTTAAAAAGCTGTTCAATTTCAAAGAAGTTCAATGGATATTAGTTCCACTCAATGGCATCCAAGACATACACCCACGCATGGACATACAAACAAAAGGAGAATGGGTAACAATAGAAAATAAAATCGAACAAAATTTCAGAACGTTCAATTAATGCCCAAGGACGTGTTCTAAATTCCTAAATATTTTTAACCCTCGGTATTTAATTTTAAACCGCAGCGTAAAACGTCTCCTATATATTACTTTCCTTATATACATAGTATAATATATAAGTATTGTGACGGGGTCAAAAATTAGAATTCGAATTTTCGACGGGAGAGCAGGTTTCAAGCATCCCTGATCACGATCTGAACATGTGTTTGGGATGATGTCTGTGTGTGTGTGTGTGTGTGTGTCAGTCAGTCTATGGAGACGATATCTCACAAACAAATGGAGCGATTCGAATGAAATTTGGAACAAAAATTACCTGCCATGAATACTGGAAGCCTTTTGTTTTGAAACACAATCGAATGTTCAGAATCCTCCTAAATTTTCGAGTGAAATTTTGAAAAAAATCATCAAAAACTCTAAACTTTTAAAAAGTTACGCAAATAGACATTTATGTAATTTTTCCTTAGAAAACGATTAACATAAACTTTAGAACGCTAGCATGAACCATTCTTGAGATATTGCACATTCTTCAAATAAATTTTTCAAAAAATCGCATGAATTAAAAAAATATTTACTACTGAGAAACATGCTCACTTTTCATATGTAATATCATGAAATAAATTTGGTGACACCATTCTCGTGGATCTAGTTCGTTCCATTCATGAGAAAATATACTTCGTATTTGAATGCCAATAGTTATTTACCTGCTATAAGAATAACTTATTTCTCCGTCCATAACCCTTGGCGAGATTTTGTCGACAGATTTGGCGGAATATCGCCAACTTGGCGCCTCTTTTAAATGTTGCCAAGTCAACGAAAATCTCGCCAAATGAATAAAAATGAAGCTACACCAATGAAAATGGCGACTAATTGACGAAAATTTAATATCTTTGAAAGAATATAAGTATCTACTATAAGAGTAACTATTTTTTTAGTGTAAGAGTAGTAAATCCATTGCACTATATAAGGAAAGTCATGTGCTACTCACATAAGATTTCTTACTATATAAACAAAAACAATTTATTTATTAAGGGCAAATAATTATTATAAATGCATCATTAACGCACATATCTCAAAAAGTATCACATTTCTAAATGATCTACATGTGTAAGTGTAGTTTCATTGAATAAAAAATAGGTTATCTACAATATTGGCAAGCATCCAAATTCAATGTCTGATGGGTTTAATTAATGACCACGAGAATCGAGGCTCTTTCATCCAATGACGAAAGGAAGCTGCTCTACATTTTTCCAGTCATGGCCAGCAATTTTTGATTACCCATACATGGATATATTTGAGTACAAATACCTTATATAAATGTGGTTAGTATAATATGTTATATACACTATTAATGAATTTCTCATAACAATAAATATTATACAGTACTGTTAACTGTTGGCGAATTGTTAGGAGTCAAAATACAAAACCATTGTACAAAGTATATTCTTTCGTAAATGGAAATAACTAGATCCGAAAATATGTTGTTAAATAATTTATCGCCTAATATTACATATGGAGAATGAACATATTTCAATTTTATTTAATTTATGGTTGGCTTATAGATTGATTTCACAAAAGTGCATTATTTCAGGAACGGTTCATGCTGCCGTTTTAAAATGTATGTTAATTGTTTCAATGAAACATTATGTAAGAAATTATTATTTACGTAACATTATTAAAGGTTCTGATTGTGTAATGATGATGCCAAAACTTCACTCAAAAATTAGGGAGACTGTCAATCATTCGATTAAGTTTAAAATCAATATACTTACAGTATTAAAGGATTGTAATTGTGTGTCAAATTTCGTATGAAAAGTGCCATTCGTTCATGAGATAGACTCACATACACACACATATATACACACACAGATGTTACCTCAAAAACCATTGATTCGAGTTCAGGGATTATGCACATCCAGTGTAAACTCAAATTCGAATTTTCGTCCCCGTCACCATAATTTCCCTATACAGTATACCATGCATATGTATAAAGAAAGTAACATTCTATAATAACAACTTTCTATAACTTTCTTCAACAGTGAAGTATTGATTTCTGTTTCATTAACTAAATAGAATTCTTGATATTAAAATACCGCAGCTATTCATAGGCGGGGCAGACAAAGCATATCGATAACCAAAAATAATTTACAGCATTTAAATATTCATCTGGGAATGACAATGAAGGCTTTCGGGCTACCACCCATAATACTTTAGCTGTGTAAATGAAAAAGAAACTGATTTGGGTTAAACACGTAACTTTATCTCAGAACTTTTCTTTATATACTCTTTGTTACATTGTTACTTATATCCATTTATCCATTTAAAGAAGATTGATATAGAATAATTTTATAATAGGACATATTAGATATACGGAAGTAAGAAGACATATTTGGCTTTAGAGAAAATTGTTGATTTAAAGGAAGAATACCAGTGATATTTTATCTATGAAAATTGGCCTTGCCGAACATATGTACGCCGAGTAATGCAATAGGAATTTTCGAACAAAGTAAAATAGGGAGATGGGGTCTTAGATTACAACTCTGAATCAATCTTCGGTTGACTGAAATTCAGAATCTTATTCAGAATTCCGTTTCGCTACAAATTTTATTCTGCAGACTTTTTGTGAGACCAGGAGGTATGGACAGTTTTGAGATTTACGGCTATGTGCAGTGAAACAAAGCAAGGCCGTAAAGTGATGACACCAAAAATGTCAGTTTATATAAAATGAAGGTGTAGTTGTGATCAAAAATATCCTTGAGACCAAGACTTAAGCCGAGCATCATTGGACAATCAAGTAGCCAATGATGAAATGTTTCTACATAGCACTGAGGAGCAACGAATGAATATATGGAGGGCGTATCTGAACCCCAGCCAAAATGATGTTTCAACAAGGAGAGAATTAAATATGTATTCTGGCTAGGAATGTCCAAGTGTGTGTTACTCGAAAAATTGGAATTCATGGAACGAATGATAGCATTAAACAAGAATGCTTGTCCAGTAGTGTTGATATTTTAAAATAAATGTCCGAGAGTACGTTTAATGCATGCAGAAGAGTTGAGATATAAGAATGTGTAATGGTTATGTTGAAATTTGAGAGTTTGTTTGAAAAGATAAAGCTGACCTCAAAATGTAAAAAAAACGGCCATAATTCTAAGCATGATGAGCAACAGACAGACAGACACAGATATGTGCCAATCCAGAGTATGTGTGTATATATTAGGTCAAATATATGATTTTGGAATGATATAAAGAACTGCATATTCACCTCCTTAAACGTTTATTAAAATGAATGTAATTTTAATCTTAACAATTATATGTATAAATAAATAATACTTTATTTTAAAAGTTAAAATTGCGGAATTTAATGTGTATGGTTTTAAGCCATGATTATATTTTAGGAATTCGTGCAAAGCGGTAATGGTGAGTTATTGCTGTTTTGCCAAACTTTGCGTTTAATGTCTAGCTTATTTTAAATGTGCACCTCACTTTTTTTAATGAAATGAAAAAGTATTACCGTATTTTCACAATTATAAAAAACGTGAACTTAAATTAACTTTAACTAAAACTTACGTTGTAGTAATTATCAAATAAATTTACACAATTAACTTAAGCTAGTATCATTAATGTGATACCTACAACCTGAAGTTCTGATAAGTAACAACCTTTTTAAAATATAAATATAATATTGATAAACATTTTTAAATCTGTTATCATGGATATTGCGGAATGTAAAATTATATTTCATTTTCGATTACTGTATATTATACTGCATTTATGCCTTATTTTCGAAGTTCTCCAATATTTCAAGCTACAACGCAATTAGTTATATCGTATTTTTGCAACATTTTGATTTAATAAAAAGTAGAATGATAAAGAATTATAAAAAATCGCATGCTGTAAATAAATAAAAAAATCGTTTGCTGTAAATGTATGTATAAAATATCACTTGAACTAATAATATAACACCCAGTTAATTAAGAAAATTCGGGATGCATTTCTCTGTGCATGATGGAATAAAAACGGAATCTGTATGTCTTGACGTTCACGAGTAATACATGCATAAATGTTCGGAAAAAAAATCCAGCGTATACAAATTTTTCGAACAACATTTAAAGATTTTTCCAATTACTTATAGGTCAAATCGCACTCAAAATTCGAGTTTCTGTATTTATCTATTTGGGGTGTGTAACTCATTGCCTCATCCAATAAGCCAGTGACCTCTAGCTGTGTGATATAGATAAGAAATTTCTTTATAATGAAAAAACGCATTCAAAGCATCAATATTATCGTTATTTCAAAGGAGTTAGATGTCAGCAAAATGTGTAAAGACGGTATTTTTATGTACCTGAAAATAGTTACTCATTATCAGAAGAAGAGATACTTTTCGAGGGAGAATATTATCGGAATCCTGCTGGATTTAAAAGAACTTTTGCCTGGAATTTCTAAATTGCCAAAAACAAGCACTGAAAATAACGTTGTGTATCAGCTGTCTAAAGCAGAATTTGCTCTAAAAATTCGTACATAGAATTTATCTGTTTCTGCAGAGATAAAGCATCGGTAAAAATATCGAATCCACGTAGCAGTCTTTCTCCGATATATATTACTCTCCAAAAATCGTTAAAGGCCTTCAAGGTCCATACTGTGAGATTTTATCAGTGACACATTTAAGCTGCTAACAGGAAAGATGTTATCACACAAAAGCACATTTCTGACAAAAGCACATGTCTTGGACTTAGGTATGTCCTTCTTCTTCTCCCTTTAAACTCGAGTTCAGTGTTAATTTTAGAGAACAAATTCATCGTTGACTTTCTTTGTGTCTTTGTAGGGGGAAAATAGGAGATGTTTGTGTATTTGACGTACCATGTGCATGTTTTTCTTAATTATTCAGAACAGGCGTGAAATAGATGCATTGATTTTAGCGAACTAATTTTGACCTCATTTTTATTAAAACTGGACGATTCAGGCAAATACTAATTGTAAATAATGTATGAAAATTCAATTTTATTTACTTTCTATCTTTGTATTTTGATAGATATATATATATCATGTTGATAGATATCTATAGAATAATAAAGTAAGGTATTGTGTCTGTCTTTCCACACCTTTCTACAACACCCTGGTAACTTATAAGATGCCCCCCTGAGGGAAGATAATTTTGTTCTCAAAAATAATTTTTGATACATCTAAAAAGTTCCTTCCCATGATCTAGAAGTTGAATATTTACTCAATTACAGTTTCGACCATGTGTCAGAATCTAACGGAGTCAGATGTTTAATTACCCCATGGAGGAGAGGAAAGTGAGGAGTTTCGAAAATATTTCTTGTCTTATAGGGGCCCGCCCTTTCGGAGATTTAGTGAATTTTTGCACTGGCACTATTAACGATGACACCGAACCTAAAGGAGACATAAACTAAAGACGACTTACAGAGGCCCCTCTTGTGTCTTAGAATATTGATATTTTGCACTGGTAATATTGGCCACGAGATAGAACCGAAAGGAGACATAATTTCGATTTTTTACCTGGAGTTGGACAAGAGGGGAGGGTAACGAAACTTCCCAAATCCTCTAGCTGCCCCCTCTTCAATGATATAGAAGACTGATAATTTGCATACATTACAGTATCGATAACGAGACATAATATAACTAGCGAATAGAAATAATTGAATGCTGGGATGATTTTTTGATCAAAAGAGACATTTACTCTTCGACGAGATTTTTTTAAAAATTCGAAATAGATTTTTAGCCATTTTATGTGGAAAAACTTCCAGTTCACAGCTAATTCGGGAAGAGTATAGCGAAATTTATTGCAGAATTTCATGTGGCGCCATCTGGTGCAGACATATATTATCTAGTATTTATATTGCCATTATCAAATTGTGCAATATATATATATATATATATATATATATATATATATATATATATATATATATATATATATATATATATATATATATATATATATATATATATATATATATATATATATATATATATATATATATATATATATATATATATATATATATATATATTATATATATATATTATATATATATATATATATATATATATTATATTATATATATATATATATATATATATATATATATATATATATATATATATATATATATTATATATATATATTATATATATATATATATATATATATATTATATTATATATATATATTATATTATATATATATATATATATATATATATATATATATATATATATATATATATATATATATATTATATATATATATTATATATATATATATATATATATATATTATATTATATATATATATTATATATATATATATATATATATATATATATATATATATATATATATATATATAATACATACATATATATATATATATATTAATAAATAAATATGGACAGCATGGTATCACCTTATATATCTACTTCATTCCTAAACTTTAGATAAGAACTATTTATCATGAAACGTAATAGTTTTTCTAAAACTTTTCCCAAAACTTTTCTTATTAACTGCCTGAATGAAAGACAAAGACCCTCCAAATAAATGTTTAACTCTTCTCCATCTTTAAACGTAAAGTAGCCTGATGTGTATAAAAAGAAAAAAGCTTGTGCCCGATTTAATAGCTATCCGTTCTCCGGTGGTCGCCCAAGTCTCTTCCCATTCTGCTTGATGAGATTTTATCTAAGGGCCTCCCAAGCATATCGGGGGAAAATGTCAGTGAAACATTTTTCTTTCCGGAGCAAAGTATAAAATTTGTTTTCCAGATAATATATATCTTTAATGTTTATGTAACGTAGGCTCTCTTTTTTAGAAGGATTTTATTTATATCTGAAATAGAAATCGCAAAAAAATATGTATATAAAACGCATTTTAAGTGATATTATTTTTTTATTTTATTAACTAGTATATATATAAATAAACATATCGTAACTGAATTTATTGCACAAATAAAATAATGAAATGTATTTGATGCTTGCGAAAATGCTCGGATTTCGTTCTGAAAAATGACCAA
The DNA here is from genome assembly GCA_951213105.1 of Amaurobius ferox. Classification (NCBI taxonomy): domain Eukaryota; kingdom Metazoa; phylum Arthropoda; class Arachnida; order Araneae; family Amaurobiidae; genus Amaurobius; species Amaurobius ferox. The sequence continues at coordinate 104,034,262 of OX578147.1, forward strand.
CTCAATTAATGCCAAACAGAGGATACACAAATTGAGAAAAAATAAAGAAATACAGTAAATAAAAATAAGATTGAAAGTGACTCTTTACATATATGTGTCGTTTCGGCATTTCTTCAGATTTAAGTTTAAGTCATGTTTGGTGTGAATATGATACTGCTTACCCTGATGAGAATGTTCTTGAAATTAGAAGATTGCACGGCAATGCTGGTGTCACTGTATGGGGTAAGAAAGTATGCTTAGTGAGTGCATTAATCTGCAAGAGATCTGAAAATGGACTATGCGTAGTGAATGTTCTGTATGAAACTACAGCGAAACTCTTCATTGCCATGTTTCGTTATTCCATGCTTCTGTAGGCAAATAATTCAATTTTATGAATGACAATGCCCCACCACATTGTACATCAGCACTGGAAATACCTATGGAGACCAAGGATATCCATCGAACCGAATGATCATCACGTTACCTAAATCTCACAGATTACGTTTGGAGTATAATACGGAGATATACTGCTTATCAAAATATCTACTAGAAACATATAGGATTATACTTTTTTCTCTAAAAAATTATTGGATAAGTTTACGCCAAGGAATTTTGGATAATTTGCATACTTAAATGTTTCTCTGCACAGTTTTCTTTAAGCACTAAACATAAATTCTCTGACTATGTCCGTATTAAATTTGTTAACACTTTTATAATAAAATTTAGTGCAATTGAATTTGTTCGGATAATATTATAATTTTTTGTAACCTATTATAACAAACGTAATGCAATTCAGATTTTAATTTTCTGTAATATATCAGTTTAAAAATAATATAATCCATCTTTAATTTGGGGATATAAGTGTATTTAAGTTAAGCAATTCAGCTATCACACTAAAAATACGTTGTTTTTCTTGCTGAATTTTTTTTTCTTGCCTTTAATTAAGTAACGTTAATATTATAATTTCCATTGCTGAAACATTTTAATGGAATTTGTAATTATATTATTTATGCATCGTCTTATGAAATATTTTTCTAAATATTTTTCTAAAAGTATTATATTATTTTTCCCTTTTTTTAACTGTTACCTCTTTCTCTTTTTATACAATTCTATTCGATATGCATATATGCAACGAAACATTAATTATATCCTGTCTATTAACGGATTCGCAGTTTAGTAGCGGCGGGATCAAATGCAGAGAGAAACAAATATTCAACATTCACACTTACTGATTCCATCTTCAATTATAATTAAAATGCAAATTAATCTCATGTATTTTGGAAATCATCAGTAGTAGAACTGTAAAAAAAAATCCGCATTAAAGTCGTACTGAACTTCGTGTGAACAAAAGTGTAAATGACATATACTGGTGGATTGGAGGTAATTAAAAATTTTGTGCATATCTTATCAAACACTTTGATTTAAAGTAACAGCTTTCAACATTGTTTTAATTATTCAGTTAAGTATATCTTACTTTGCAGCACATATATCGGTATCTACACTTTCGCATTAGAAAAATATTATAAGAAAATAATACATGCAGCAAAGACAAGAAGTAAATATAGTTTTTCTCACAATATAAAACCAACTTAATTTACTTAAATAGGCCTCTATTTCGGTAATAGTAACTAATCCATCAGCAACAGTGAAAAATATTTTTTCTGCTTTTAAAGCAATCATATAGTATAGTAAAAAACTCCAAGTGTTTAAACGATTCTGGACAATGTTTTTCTTTTTATCAGTTCTGACAGAGTGAATTAATATGCCACAAGCAATGCATGAACGTCCTTCAGCAAAAATTTAATTAAATTAAATTATAATTAAATGATCTACATTTTATTGGACTGTTTTCATTTTTAAATGGCGGTTAGGTGTTATATATTGCTATATATCAAGTTAGCCTACTGCTGCTATTTTTTTTACCCAAGTTAGTATCCTGCTTGGTCGTTAATTTTTCGATTTGAAATCAGTGCTCAATATTCCAGAGTCCGCGAAATATACGTACTAGTCGTACTAGGGTCACTTTCATACCTCCGGCATATTTGCACTAGCCTACAGGGTTGATTTGTTCTGGCGCTATTGCAAAGAACCTTACTCTCCCGCTGGGAATTGAACCCTGTATCTCCAACCTGGGCAGCCGACGCTCTACAGTTGAGCTACTTGGAAGAAATTGCAAGCTCTTATCGATGATGTGGACTCTGCCAAGTAAAACAAATAAGTATTTAAAATTGCATCACATATGACGAAGAATGGGACAACATAATATTTTTTATATGTTTCGTTTTAAAAAATCAGCTTTTATATAACTTTTTCATACCTCATGTAAGTATAATACAATGTGTAAGTTTGAGTAAGCTGATCTTTGTTTTCTGATTCTCCTTCTTATCATAAACACTTTCAGAATCTGGTAGTGTTTATGAAGAAAACTGTTCCGGGTTTCTCTTACATATAAAAAATCTTACTTGCAAAATTACCCCTTTCATATCTTATAAAATATTACTCCATTCAAATCTTATAACGGTTATTCCTCCGAACATTAAAATTCAAACCTCCCCCGCATATCTATCCTACTGTATTATTATTCAAATAAATTACCTCCGTTATTTTATTTACTTATTAAAATAACGCAATCATTTTGAGCAGTTAATGGAGTTTCTGCTTTAAACTAAAAAATGCTTTAAACTAAATTATTCATAGCAGTGAATATTGAAATTACCAGAGTATAGTTGAAGCTCTTTGTGTAATAAAAATCGGTCTGTTAATGTATGCTGAGCAAGTCAAAATGGATTTCTAAAAATATAAAGTACTTAACTCTGCACTGTAAAAGTTTCTATTCCCCCTTCCATAGCATATGGGTACAGCTGTCTATTTGTTGCTCTTTAATGTTGATGCTAATCGCCTTTTCCAAATGTGTTTAGGTTGAAATGGTGTTAACGGTGAAGTTCGTAACAAACGTCAGAGGAGATAAATAATTGCTTTGATTGTAAAAGAGAGGAAAATATGATTTATTTTTTTCATAAATTATTTGTGTAAACTTAAGGGTATGGGGTGCATTTGTGTTGTATAAGCGCATTTTATGTAAATAAAAATTGTCATAGTGGAATATCTCTAATTAAAAAAATATATATTTAGAATGACTGGTAATGTTGTTAGTTGGTCTAAAAAGTTTTGAATAATGATGGCTGTAACTATGGAAGTGAGGTATCTGTATAGTAAAGTGTCCACGTGATACCAGCACCCCTTTCGAAAAATTTTGAGCTAGTACTCCTCATTGGCAAAGACATCTCAAGAAAAATGTCATTTAGAAAGTTGTAGAGCATCACCGAACTAGTATGACATTTTATTTAGCACAAAATTATTATTTACATAAATTATAGTTTAACATAGAATATATTCAACATGTCCATCATGTGCCATAACACATGGTTGTATGCAGGAAAGAACTTTCTACTGCACATCCAAATATGAAGCTGTAGAAAATCGCATGAAATATAGATAATACTACCGTATAGCCCACACTATGTTTCGTACGAATTCGTCGCAAAGCAGTACCATTTCGCAATTATCTTGATTCAAATTGTCTGCCAAGTTCTTTTTTCTGATACGATACTCTGGCGTAGACACTCATACATTCACGATACGTACACGTTCATACATACACGATACGTACATACTCATACATACGCGATACGTACACACTTGCACATCATATACGATACGTACAAATACAAAATAAATACCTATCTAATGACTGGCAGGCGCTTGCAAACTTCCAAGCATGTGCGTGCGGTGTTACGCGTCTCATAATGTTACATACGTTACTCACAGTAATGCAAGAATATTCTGTCCCATTTGTTATTGCAAAATGCCGTTTAGTACTAATTCGACATTGATCTGATTTTTCTAAATGATTTTTTCTCTGTATTTCTCATAGTTTGAACGCTGAATTTCAAATTTTGCCGCTACAGACGCTGCTTTCATTCGTACATATAAGTTCAGATAATCCAATTCCGAATTCACTGCTACGCGAAGCTGAAATGGATTCGGGACCGCTCTTGAGTGGTGTGGACGGCCTTGGACAACCCCCCAATGAACGCCACGCCCCCCTATGGACGGTCTTGTATGGATCTGCAATTATAGTGCGATCCAAGGGAAAGAGAGAGACAAAGGAAAAGCGAAAAAGTCAGAAAGAGAGAGCGGCAAATAAATTCTGTATCATTTCCCTTACATTAATCATTATGTCGAGAATCTATTTTAAACTGACTATGAATGCGTGCTTGTATTGCAGATTGCGAAACACAAGAAATCTTACATTCTTAAATTAAGCTGAAACTTAAAAAAAAATAAATTAAAAAAAAAGTGTTTAGCATTATATGAAGCTTAACGTTGAAATTATAGGTGTCTCAATTGAAAATGTGCCCAGTTAAGCTCCCCTATGTCGAGTTTCAGCTTGTTTACGGACCCGGTGAGGTTTTACAAGCTGTTCTGAAAGTTTTCTCTCACACCCCATAAGCACAATTGAGAAAACGGCTATGTTGCGTTCGGTTCAGAGGTTCGATATTATAAGTATTCAAATATTCAGCCATCTGGATCAGCGGGTGTCTGAAGCGTTAGTAAAGGCTGTACGTAAAAGAAACCCATTTTTTCCCTCATCAAAAGATAAATAAAAAAATCAACTACGTTAATTTTTGTATGAAGGTCGGTGCTGTACATATACAAATATTCTGCCTTCAAGGTCACCAGAGGAGCTTCTATAGTCTCTGAAAATCTGACCAAATCTTCCCGTTTTCTTCATCCCGGGGGTTAAATCGGGAAACCGTTTCTGTTAGGTTGGTTCAATAGTTGATACTATGTGTGAAAACATTCATCCTTTTGGGTTACACCGGGACATCTGGGGGGTCTGGAAAAACAAAAACACGTTAAACACATAATACAATTATATATAGTGATATTTCATACCCGGTCATACACCTACAGTCAAGACAAACTAAACAAACAACCACTAGCAAGAAATATTTTAAACGTTCTCTGTAATATTTCCGTCGCAAAACAATGGTAAACATTGCGAGCATCAACCATAATATTGTTATTTTTTTTTGGTTTTACGTGGGAGGGGGGTAATTCTTGCGCCTCCCTCGCTCATAAACAGATGTATATACTGGTGTCTCTGTGTAATTTGTCATTCACGGCTTCAACGCTGAGAACTAGTAGTTAATACTATAAGTGTGAAAATATTCCTCGTTTTTCTTTACACCGGGGCGTTTGAAGGGCCTTTAAAAACAAAAACACTGTAAACACATAAGAAAATTATATATAGTGATATTTCATACCCGCCCAAATACCTACATTCGGGGCAAACTAAACAAGCAATTATTAGCAAGAAACATTTTAACCGTCCTCTGCAATCTTTTCGTCGCAGTTCATAAACAAAGGTAAACATTGCGAGCGTCAACCATACTACTGTTATAGTTTTTTCTTGTTTTTACGTGGGAGGGGGTAATGCCTGGCGGTTATTCCCCCCTTGCTCATAAACAGATGTCTACACCGGTGTCTGTGTGTAATTTGTCATTCACGACTTCAGCTCTGCGCACTCGTGCGCTTAGGGGCGAAAATAACCGGATACTATTTTGAGACTTGGGGCTTGTAGAAAAGGTTCTGTGTTTCTGTTGATAACAGCAGGGCGCGTTTCTTCTTTGTTTATTATGAAAGGAGTATATGACATAATGAGAGAACGAATGCTTTAGAAATTTATGAAATGTTCGGTATAACGTGAAATGTTCCTTAAATATTCCCATATGTTGTAATATTTGTTCGTATAATATGAGTCCATGTTTTTTATTACTTGGGTGTTTATTTATATATAAAATCTAAGTGGAATGTGCATGATTGCGAAATATGGGAAATACAATCCATAGCTGGCACATTAAAGACAATTTACAGCCAGCTAGACGGCATTTGGGAGCAACAGAAGAATTTCCTTACAAATTAAATTAATTTCTACTTTCTTCTTTTTGACAATAATTAGTTTACATTATATTACTTAGGGTGTTATTAACACATAAAATGTTTTTTTTTCTTTTTACATTTCCTATATACATGTAGTATAATGTGTAGAGAAATTCGAATTCCAGTTTTCAACGGAAGATCACGTTACAAGCTTCCCTGAACTCGAATCGAACGTTTTGGAGATGGTGTGTGTGTGTGTGTGTGAATCTGTGGGTGCGATATCTCACAAGCGAATAGAGCGTTTCGAACAAAATTTGGTACAAAATATATTACAATCAGAGAATTTTTTAATCCTATGGATTTCAAACACAATCAAATGTTCGGTGGACAATTAAATTTTCAAGCAAAATTTTGCAAAAATTGTTAAAATATCAGAATGATGTAAATGATAATCATACAATTAATCATTCCGTATGTAATTTCCCTTTAGAAAATGAATGACACAAAATGTAGAATATTAGTATGAATTGTTTTTGAGATATTACAAGTTTTTCAAAGAAATCCATATAAAAAAACACATAAATTTAAAAAAAAACAATTATTAACAGTGAAATAATGTTCATTTTTTTATACAGGGTGTCCCAAAAAGATTGAAACACGCTTTAATTCTTTACCTGTTGGAGATAAGAGGGCAATGTAAATTGCAATAATGTTGAAAGTAAGGTAGGCAATAAGACTACGTTAATGAAATATTTCTCCCAATTATTTTAAAAAAGTTTTAATTTTTAAATTTTTATACGACCCCCTTAAACAAATTTGTCTATCAGAAATTTTTTATTTTTAATGCAACAAGATCATTAAAAAAACAGCATATCTGTATCTTTAAAATTAAGCTAGTAATATTTAATTGAAAATTGAACATGGTGAATGGGGACCATATATCAAATTAGAAATGTAAATTTTTGACATAGTGCAAAAAGATAAAACTGGATGATAATACATAGGATACCCAACCACGTAGTGAGTACCACTGCTTTACATGATCTTTGTCTGTGTAATGCTTTATTTTGATGCATTTGTGATAAAAAATTTTGACACATATTAATGTATTTTTAATCTAAACAATTTCCATCGTCAATTTGTTTATGATCCCTATTTTCACTGCTGAGACAACCTTTCACATGTTACGGAAAAGTGGCATAGGTCAGATTTTTTACTTTATTATAATTCAGTTGATTTTAAGGATACATATATGCGGCTTTTTAAAGATCGTGTTGCATTAAAAAAAATCTGATTGACTACATTTGTTTAAGGGGTCTAATAATTTAAAATATGTAACTTTTTGAAAATTAATTGCAAGGCTATTTCAATAACGTAATCTTATTTTCTACCTTACTTTCAGCATTTTTTGCAATTTACATTGCCCACTTATCTCCAACAGATAAAGAATTAAAGCGCTTTTCAAGCTTTTTAGGACACCCTGCATATTAATACCTTTTGACGTCTAACAATCCGCAAATATTCATTTATACAAGAAAAACTCTTCTCTCCCTGTGTCTATAACACTAGGAGTTAAATTTGACAACACGGCGTCCAATTTAGCGAAATATCGCTAACTTGACTGTATTTTGCCCCAGATTGACGAAAATATCGTCAAATTTGCAAACATGACGCTAAATTAACGAGAATGAACTTCACATCGATGAATTAATCATTAAATTATTTTATATATGGACTACATTGCTTCTTGCGGATGCTATCAGTATTGATAATTGTCAATTTAAAGTTAAACGAAATATAATTTAATTGAGTACTTCGATATAGTTCCACATGATGTCTCTCGGAAAAGAGCCAAATGTCCAAATCTACGTCAAAAACATTATGCCGACGATTTTATACATCATTTTGTCACTCTTAAAATAAGTACATTATTTCCATTATATATGGGACGTCATATGCTACCCCCATCAGATTTTTTAATTAAAATTTTTTATATAAATTAGTAACACTATGTATTAGTAACAATATATATTTGTAAATAGGTAAATAAATATTATATAAGTAAAAACATCACAAGTGTTTGTCTGCTTTCCAACAGCTGAGGCAAATGGTTTGCCATGCCCATGTCACGCCCATCTTGATGTTAAATCATCTGTAAATAAAGAAAATATCAACGAAAATTAACTTCTGCATCATTCGATTCTAAATCACTCATTTAATGTTATCATTTTTTTAAGACATTTCTCTCTTAGACCCCCAATCACTCTAAGTTAAAAATTTGATATGTCTAATTTTATTAACTTGAACTTCGATTTTTAATTGGATTCTAATCAAAAAAATTATAGTTGCTTTTTATCTTTTTTTGTCGCATACGTTTGCATTCGAGTTAACGACCAAGTCATTGGGCAAATTTTACTCTCTCTTCCTCAACCTTAAAATCGGAAATTTAAAATATTTAAAATCTGCTTCAACACGTACTGGGATAAAAAAATGTCCCGAGTTAATTTTTTTTTTGTGTGTGTGTTAAAAGCGAAAATATGCCATGGATATATTCCATATACCTCCATTCTCAGATCCAGAGAAGATTGATCAATTCGACAGACAATTTTCAAATGGGTATAAAACAAGTAATTTACAATTTGATAAATTAACAATACATATTAATCATTTTAATCATTCAGCGATGATATTTTGTAAATTTATCACAGTACTACAATAATTTATTTTATTTGGAAACTTAAAATTTCAAAAAAGGCAATGCTATAAAATCATATGCTTCTCTATGTAAAATCAATGGATATTATATTCATATTACATATATACAGAGCTAAATAATTTTGCGTTAAAAAATTCAGCAATTTTTATACAACTAATCTTACAATCGCTCGATGTGTTGACATTTTGCATACGGTAAAATTAGGCTTCGTTGGAGAAATAATCAAAGTTTAGTGATCATTTGAAGTAAAAAATATTGTAATTGCGTAGACACGTAATTTAGATACACAGAGAATATTAAAAAGTAAAGCGGTTTTATTACAGATGCAACACTAAATATAAATATAAGCGTTCCTTAAAAATCGCAGTTTTCACTAAGCGAAAAAAAAAGGGGGGAATGCCATACTTTATTTTGGAATGAGTCACGTGATATCTTCATATCATAAGGGTGTAATTATAATTTCAATTTTTGTTTAAACAACTACTTAACACATTTTTTATGCTTTGTTTTTTTTTTCTTTTTTTTGCACATTTTACATGGTAATTGAATATTTCTTAAAATTTTCTAAGCAATCTGCGAATTTAACAATGTATTGAAAATTTTTGAAATATTAGAGCCCATAGGGTTCAATGTATTTCTTTTTTTAACACGGTTTAAATCCAAAACTAATTGGGTGATACTATTATTTTACATTCTCATATGTCCCACAGACCGTCTCACAATATACTAAAAATACAGTTTAATAACATCACTTAATATACAGATACATATATAATATTAAAAAATAAAGTGGATTTAGGAAGGGTGCAACACTAAATATAAATATAAGCGTTCTTTAAAACTCACAATTTTCACTAATCGAAAAAAAATGATGCCATATTTTATTTTGCAATGAGTCACGTGATCTATTCATATAATATGGGTTGTTGTTGTTGAGACCCAGTTCGTCCAACCTATCAGAAAGGTGTAAAGTAACCGTTTGGTCGGCCGGGAAGTGCCACCCAATTTAGACCGGAACCCAGTGGAGAAGGCATCCACAGGGACCGTACCCTCCTTCCCCTACCACCAACCACTCGGAAGGACTTTGCGGACCCACATGTTTAACGTGATCGTACTCCGCATGAACACGGCGGCAGTTGTGGCAGCGTGCGAATCCAGGGCGCAAACCACCGGGCTACCGCGCCCGATATCTGCCAACAGCACGCGGTGTTCCCAGGTGGTCACCCATCCAAGTACTAACTGCGCCCGATGCTGCTTGTCTTCGGTGATCTAACGAGAACCGGTGTTTTTAGCACGGTAGGGCCGCTGGCTCTATATAATTTGGGTGTAATTATTATTTCTATTTTTATTTAAAAATTGCTTAACATATTTTGATGAATTTTCTTGCACATTTTACATGGTAATTTGAATATTTCGAAAAATTTTCAAAGCAATTAGTGAATTTTAACTTCGCTTAAAAAATGTCTGAAAAATTAGGTCCCATAGGGTTTAATGCATTTCAATAGAAATGCATTAAACCCTATGCTTAAATCCAAACTTCTAACCTAGCTTAAATCCAAAACTAATTGGGCGATATTATTCTTTTACATTCCTATATGTTCCACAGACCGTCACAACAATATACTAAAATTTAATTTGATAATGTTGTTTTTACGGTAGTTATCGTGCGAACGGATAGACAGACAGATAAAATCAACAAAGTCATAAATACTTTAAAACTATGTTGAAAAGTGTTAAAACATATATATGAATATTATTGAAATCAAAAATATAATTTTGTTACTACATATTTTGTTAGTAATTTAAACTAAAATCCTTAACAATAATTAATAATTTATTATGAATTATGTTTTTATTTAGACAAATAAGAATTAATCTAATTAATAATAATTATAATCATTTGTTATTATTAATTATATTAGAGAAATTAAAACAGAAAAAACGCTTGATTTTTGCAGACCAAATGCAATAATCATTTTCATAGTCACATAATACACCCAACATTACGTTCGGATAGCTATGATTGTACTCTCTTTGCAGATACCAGTATTTATAAATCCGTTTTGTACTTTACGGCTCATAACCACGGAACAGTCGATCGACAATCGGTTTCGACAATCTAATGGTTGAGCAACGATTTCTAAAAACCAACAATAAGTTTTGAAAATTAAATGTAAGACTTCCTTTACTGAAATTAATAAATTTAAAACAATGTTACCTCCATAAGTTTTTGTTTGTTCTGAAAAGAGTTTTGATCGTAATACTTACAATGCTACAATAATGGCACAAATCTAAATGAAATCTAAATGATATTTTTAATATTACAGAATTCATTTATTTTATATAAAACCCACTCCTCCTTAAATGCTCCCCGATTATTGTTGGCTGGGAGTAGATCAACTGCTTGATAAATCTGAATTTAAAATATCAATTAAATGTTCGTTACTCAATTTATTATTACTCAATTAAATCAATTTGAATTTAAAAAAAAAATCGCCGAACCGTATTATCGTAGTAGCTCAGCTACTCCTACATCGAATTTTTATGCTGCCCATAGCTTCCATTTTTACTACACAAATAGATACACATACTTGTTATGTAAATGAGATTCTTTGCAACTCATCTTTGCAACATCGTCGTTGTAAACAAATTATTTATTTATTACATTAAAACTAATTTATTTTATATTAACTATTTACCACAGCTAACCATGAAGTATCTCACCATATTCCCGGTATACAATTAACAACGAATAAGTACCCCTCATAAAGACGGTTGGGGTGCAATATGGATGCCAGCTCTAAATGTTTACTGATAAAGTAGTGAACCCAAACGATATTCATTCTATAAGATTGTCGATAAAGTTCCATTTATGACGCTAGATTTATTATTTTCTTCTGTAGTTAAAAGTTACGCTTTAGTAATAAATACCTCCTGCTCTCACTTATCTAATTGAATCTTGGAAATTATATTTGATAAAGGGGAGAGACAATTAAGAAGTATGCAGTTAATATGACGGTCAATTAAAGGAAAGGGGATCATTGGTGATACTATGCATACAAGATATACAATTAACCTAAATCATCAATTTACTGACTTTTTACTTCATATATCCTAATATAAAAAGCACCTTTGAATATTTCTACAGTCTATAGTTTTAATAAAAATGCAAGTGAAACGTTAATGCCAAAATATCTTATATTTCTATATAGTTTTACCTGAAATAATTTATTAAATAAAACCGCTAATTAACGTTAAATAAAATGTTTAATAATCGCATTTTCCGGGGTATAAGTTACCAAAGTCCTGTCCATTTCCTGATTCAAAGTCTATTTAGTCAAAGTCCTGTCCATTTCATTTTATCGATTTTATAGTGTTTAATTTTATTTGTATTATTATATAATCGAGATTAATTCAAAGTTATATCTTCTTTTCCATATTTTATTTTCCTGAATATCTCAAATTATGTTTTCGTTTGAAGATGTAAATATATTTGAAAAGGCTACATAGAATTTTTCTGTTTTTCTCGTAGCTCAACTTTGTACAAAGCAGGGACTTCCTTAGGTGAGTCTATTGGTAGATGTAGTACCGATGTTTTCTAAGATTTTTCGACAGACGCAAAATACTCTAAACGGAGTTAACCGGGCTCTCTATATGCAAATACTGTGGTGCTTGAAAAGAAAAGGAGATATATATGTTAGATTTTAGACTTGTTAAATTATTCATAAATATAGCCAAATATCGTAAATCGCGAACCCCTGTAAAACACATTAAACATATTGAGTTGTGTGCCGCTCATTAAACCCACCACATTAATCTTCAGTGCGAGTTCCTGTCGCCTAAAAGATCGCAAATTAGTAATAGTGAAAATCCAAGAAAAAAATCGATAATTTTGAATTGATAAATTTATTGCCAGTTTTCAATGGAGGTAAAGACGACGATGTCGAATTTTTTATTGACCAATTTGGGAATGTGGCAAAGATATTCGGAGGAAAATAAAGTGGTAATTTTTAAAACTAGGTTAAAAGATAAGGCGGATGCATTTTTGTCAAAAAAGTGGAACTGCAAAAAACAGATAATATTTAAGATACAAAAAGTTAATGTTAAAACAATTTAAAACATGTCTTACAGTGCTGCAAAAGCAGACAAATTTAAATAAAATTAAAATGACGCCAATAATGAAAGTATCGGAGTTAGCATTCGTAATTTCCAACTCACCGCAGGAATTTTTAGGAATTTCTGCGAATAATGAAATTTGTGAAATAAAGAAAAAATTGATGTTTATAAAATTTCTGGAGCCTAGAAAACAGGATCTGTCATTTGGAATAAAAAAACATAATATACAGGATTTTGAAAAGGCGGTAGAATATGCAAAACATCTTGAAAATTATTTCGACAGGTTCTACAGTACGGAAGCAAATGCGATTCAGCGCTATGAAAATATAGGTAAACATTTTAATAATAGAGAGATAGAAAGACAAATACAAAATTCAAAAACTAAAATTCAGCAAATAAAAGATGAAAAGCGGGAGAAATCAAAAAATGAAATTATATATTGCATAGGATACGGAAAGAAAGGACATTATTTCTCTACCTGTTGCCATAACCAAAACGCACAGAAAAATTACGAAGAAATTAAGTATGGGAATAAAAGAAGTCAATTTAGAAATGGGGAAAATAGCATATTCAGACAAAGAAGTACGCAAAGAAATGGGAGACATTTTAATTCAAATAACGAAACCGTTGCGAAAGAAAGGTTTATGTAAGAAAGAGGCCTCAGTGTCTGCCGCCAAACATCTAGAACATTGGTTAACATCTTTAACCACTTTCGTGGCTTCACCTTGGCCTCCATGGTTTATTGTTCACTTTGACCTTTCGGGTCAGGATGCCATAAAACTGGCGCCTTTAAGTCTGATGCTATTGTAAAACATTACTGACATCTTAAATATAAAAATGTATCACGAAATATTTCTCAAATATGGTCTCACACATACATTTGAAGATGTTATATAGAAATTTTCGTTGTTTCTAGTAGCTCAACTTTGTAAAAAGCAAAAACTTCCTTAGATGGGTCTACTATTAGATGTAGTACTGATGTTTTCTGTGATTTTACAACAGAGGCCATAAACTCTAGACAGAGCAATCTGGGCACCCGATGTCTATTACATGTAATGCGTAGTCAACGTAAAACGTTCTACACCATTTTGTAAAATACCAATTTTCTATGATTCACCGTTTATTAAATATATGTCTAACAAATATCGGGTAACCTGCATAGAAAGTGATATTGTTTATTTAATAAATCAAAAGCAGTAAGGTGGTAACTCACACTTTGAAGCCATGCTCTCAGCATGGCCCAGTGTTTTCTGTGTTGACCACAATTTTAATGAATGCATGCCTTAAGGCGAGAGTTCTATCCACGTCTCAAGCAGTATTAATAAGGTGCAAGTGCTATAGGTTTAACAATCAAAGTCCAAGCCATAAACTACCAACTTTGGAATAATTCATAATTTTTATATGACTTTCCTATTTTTATGCTTATTAAATTATTTTGCATTCCGTATAGTATTGAAATATTCAAAATATTAAAATTACAGTAAGTACAAAAGAATGCATTATGTGTCAAATATTCTTCATCCCGTTTTATATTTACTTTCATGGCGTTAATAATTTTATGCAAGGAATCTTTATTTATACTTGAACCAAACAATATGCAAAATAGAAGGTTGTCTGTATCTACAAAAAAAATGTGTACAATACACGGTATAGGGGAAGTACTGCAGTGATATTTATTTTCTCATGCGTAGTATTAAGCCACAAATTTTAAGGCATTTTCACTAATACTGTGTATACGAGATTACTATCAAAGGTTCTTGAACTAGATAGCTTGTTTTAATTCGAGCTTGACTGCAATTTATTTGAAATTTTGTATTTTTTAACATGTCAGCATTGGACAACACTTGATGCAATCATGCATATATGGGGTTATTTATGGCGCAATAAATAACAATTTCAATCAATAACAGTTTCACTCATTGCAGTGAACAGTCGTGATATAATTTTTGTGTTTTATACAGTTTCACCCAGCATTTTTATCGTTTCGTAAACATGAATAAAAGAGTTAGCGTTGACTACTCAAAATGGGTATTTTGATCTCAATCCAGCATTTTTATCGTATCGCAGACATAAGTGAGAGAGAGTAAACGTTGGCTATTCCAAGATGGTTCTTTTGGTTTCCATCCAGAATTTTTATCTTACAATAAACATAAGTAAAATAACAAGTGTTGGTTACTCAAAACTGTTTCTTTTGGTCACCATGCAGCATTTTAATCGTACCGTAAACATATGTAACAGAACACGTGTCGGTTACACAAAAAAAATTCTTTTAATCGCCATCCGGTATTTTTTATCATTCCCTAAACATAGGTAAAATTGTATAAGTTGGCTATTCAAAATTTTTCTTTTGATCTCCAAAGAATAATTTAAGTGTTGTAAGTGCGATTTACGTTTCTAAATGCTTATCTGAACGTTCCTGTATTATTAATTTTAAGTACTGGTAAGTTATTCGTCCTTCAGTACTTAAGTTTCTGACTGAGCTCTGTTACATTCCAACACCGTTGTACAGTTTAAGCAAAAAATATTAATTCGGACTAGTGTTACGAAATGATAATTGCAATTAATTAGTGAAATTTGCACTATCTCACGGGAAGATGATTACACTTTATTTTTACCATATATAAAATTAATCATCTTTTTCAAAAATAAATTTATTATTTTGAGATTTGTACGCATGATAAATGATGCGAATGCCATTCTGAATAAATGACGAAAATAAAAAGTAACAGTAAAAAATGCATTATCCATCAAATGAAAACGAAGGGTTTAAATAAGTAAGTCATTTGTTAAGACCTTAAAACGACGTTTTAAATAAATGAAAGTTATTGATTATAATTTGTTTTATACTACGGTCCTCTATTCTTTATGAGAAATAGAGGTAATTTAAACAAATTTTATTTACTAATAAAAAATACAGAAAGTAATTAATTATCTACAGAAATATTAACTCCGAGTCATTTATTTTCATGGCGGTTTCTTACGTTTCTTAGCTTAATCTTTATTAAAAATGTTTGATTGATTAAACCATATTAGTTATTAATATACCGATATGGTGGTAAAAGATATAAACCAGGATTGAAGAAAATGATACTGTACTTTTTTATCATTTCGGTACGTAATTTATTTAAAATTCATTTTTTGTTATTCTTTCCAGAACTATAAATTCTCAGTATATGCGTAATTTGAGCTTATGCATGTGGTAGGATATGTAGATAAGTACGTAAATTTCCGATTAAATTAGTGTTAGTTGCGTTAACTGTTTAATTTTATATACAGTAGTGCTGAGAAAAACTGGATCAACCACGTATTTCTATGACTTTGAAGGGAAATAATGGGCAGCAACCCATATAAAACTATACTTTAAATGTTTATTTTTACTTGTAGCCATATAGACTGTAGACAATGACTTGTAGACATATGGACTGTAAACAGTGACTTATAGACTTTTAAGACTTATATAATTTTACTTGACTGGTTACATTTTCTTCTTTTGCCAATCTCGCGGGTAAAAAAACATTTCTTATTTAATGAATCTACTTACTTATCAAATGCAACAATTTTCTTTTGAGGTATTAATTTCATGAACTATGCCATACTGCATCGTTTTTCTTCCCCACTCAGACCGCACGATCTACTTGAGTGTGTAATTTATGGGTAACATTACTTATAGAATTTTACTTGACTGGTTGCATTTTCTTCTTTTGGCAATCTCGCGGGTAAAAAAACATTTATTATTTAATGAATCTACTTACTTATCAGATGCAACAATTTTCTTTTCAGGTGTTAATTTCATGAACTATGCCATAATGCATCGTTTTTCTTCCCCACTCAGACCGCACGACCTACTTCAGAGTGTAATTTACGGGTAACATTACGTTACTTCGTAGCTCTTTATCTGCTGCAATGCACTAAAAAAAGATGCACCATTCTGGTTTGTAACGCTATATTAAACATTTATTTTCAAGATACTGGGTTTTGGGGATTGATGCAATATTTTTTAGCACCACTGTACATATACAGTATAGTTATAAAGGCCTCAATGTACACGCATCCTTTCATCGCTTTAAAAAATACCTGGAGAAATATTTCTTGTCTGAGAATAAAGCATTTATCTTACAATATAAGTTTATATTTGCTAATATAATGTGATACTCTAAGATTTTCAGCCATAACGCATTGAAGTTATTACGCAATGAAATCATCTTAAATTTAAAATGTAATACAAGGTAACTCCTACAAAAATCCACAAGGCGAAGAACGAAATATTTTATTATTTGCGTTATTTGTTATTTTTATAGATAAATATCGTAAAATAAAATCTGTTATAAATTATTTTTCTCATTAATCTATATAACACTCTTCGTGGAACTTAGACTAAATTTTTTAATTCGAGGTTATGACAGGTATAGCTATTTTTGAGACCTCATTTTGAATATTTTTGGAAATATGGCCATCTGTGTGTGTGGATATGTATGTGGAATGAGGACACAATATCTCATAAATGGAAAAACCTATCGTTATATAATTAGATGTGTTGACATATTACGTGAAAAACCGGAACTAAATTGCATTTTTAGAAGTTCTAAATTTTAGAATTTGAATTATTTATATGTTAAGTATTCATAATGTTATTTCTTTTGGAAAATAATGATAATCCTCGAAGTATTGTTGCTAGAATGGGAGAATTTGTAATTTGAACTACTTTATAAATGCTAAGAGTCAGAATTGATTTCCTTAAAATGTATAAGCCATTAATAAGCATTTAGAGGCATTACTAAATTGTTGTCAACTTGAAAACATAAACTTTTTAATAATTTATATAAACTACTGGAATATTAAGTCTGAAAAATACATACTTTACAACCGTTTATTAAACTGGATATGTTGTTTATTTATTTGTTCGTTTATAAGTGTACCCAAACTAATCACGCTCCATTAATCATAGCAATTTTAAATTTGGTATGTCGTTGAAGTTTGAGTCGCATTTACATGAGAAAAGAAGCAAATAGAAGTTTATAAATACATTTTACGGTATCTGCTGATAATTTGCAATTTGAAATTCTCCTGGGCCTAAAACGTCCTGGGCCTGTCTTAAAATGTACTTGTTTTCTGAGAATTTCTCAAAAACCGGAGCATATAAAAAGTCCAAATTTGTTATGTCATTGTCTTTTGAGGTATATTACTTTCCTTATATACATAATGTATAAGGAAAGTATTGTGACGGATTCGAAAATTGGAATTCGAGTTTTCAACGGGAGAGCACGTTTCAAGCATCCCTGATCACGAATCGAACATTTTTGAAGTGATGTCTGTGTGTGTGTGTGTAAAAATATGTGTGTGTGTGTTTATGTGTGTGTGTGTGTGTGTGTGTGTGTGTGTGTGTGTGTGTGTGTGTCTGTATCAGTGAGCCTGTGGAGACGATATATCACGAACGAATGGAGCGAGTCGAATGAAATTTGGTACAAAAATCACAATTTGTGAATACTGGAAGCCTATTGTTTTAAAACACAATCGAATATTCTGAATCCTCCTAAATTTTCGAGTGAAATTTTGAAAAAAGCATCAAAAAATCAAAACCTTTATAAAGTTACGCAAATAGACATTTATGTCTGTGATCTATTTCTTGTATACACGCTAGCGGCCACAAATATTAATTGTTTTTCAAAATTTATGTCCCACGTTAGAATAAAACAAGAAAGATCAATCATGCATAAGCATTGATTATGAAACACTTTCCAACTGAAATGTAATTTCATTTAAAAATTTCTAAAATGTGATTCATTCAGTAGTAATATCTTTTACATTATCACAGTACTACAGTAATTTATTATACTTAAATATTTAAAACTGTATCGAAATATAAATCATCTGATTCTTTATGCAAAATCAATGAATATTTCATTCATATAACTTGTATTCCAGACTCCAGAGCTAAATAATTTTGTGTGAAAAAAATTCAGCAATTCTTATGTAATTCATCTTACAATCGCTTGAGATATTTGCATTCTGCATATGTTAAAATTAGGCTTCCTTGAAGAAATAATAAAAGTTTAAGGATCATTTAAAATCACAACTATTGTAATTGCATAGGCACGGAATTTAGATACTGAGATAATATATATGTGTATGTGTATGTACTCAAAGTATTGGAATCGTGCCGAAGATCGGAACTCGAATTTTCAAAGGATCTACACGTTTTGGGACTTCTAGAACACGAAAAAACTACTTTTAGGAAGACGTCTGTGTGTGTAAGGGTGTATCTGTGTGTCTGTGTGGATATTACATCCACTCTAATTGAAAAACTAATGGACCGAATTTCATACAATTTGGTAGGTATGTTTTTTGTGGGAAATCCTGATGTTCATTAGATTATAGTACGATTCGTAATAAAAGAATCTGCCTTCTTTGCGAAATAGCCGCAGAAATTGCCTTTATCCACTCTAGCTAAAAACTAATGAACCAAATTTAACAAAATTTGGAGTATAATATTTCAATAACCTACAAGTGATTTATATACCAAACTTAACAAAATTTTGTATATAAATCATTTGTAGGTTATTCTACTACGATTCGGGAAAAAGGAACGGTCTATTTTTGCAAAATGGCCCGCAAAAATCGTTAAATATAAAAGTAAAAGACTACGTGTGCTCAATTATACGAATTAAATTCCTATTTTATATGTGATTTTTGACAACAAAAAGAATAAGACTAACCCCATTACTCTAGGACTAGCCGTTCTTGAGATATTCTAGTTTTTTCGCGTTTTCGCTATGCCACCTTTGACAATAAGTCCAGCTATCAAATGAGAACCAAATTTAAGTTTAACGTGTAAATTCAATGACATTTAAAATACTTATGTTGTGCAGATAAACTCAAATTATCATTGAATAAATAAAGAGAACGAATATGAGTCTGCAGAGAAAGACATGTGCTGTCCACATCAGAATTTTTAACAATATTACACCAATGATTTATAGAAGTGAACGGGGATTATTTTCAGGCCATTTCGAAAAAAATGTATGATCTATATTTAAAGATCCATTAAATTTTTGTCGAATAAAATGTTCAACAAATTTAAGCTGTGTACCAAATTTTAACTCTCTAGGACGTAGGAAAGTGCATTTAAAATGCCATCAATTAAATTTATCAAGAAGAGTTATATAAAATTTAAAAAAAATGAAAAATTGTTATCTACCAAATTTATTTTAAAATATGAAGCCACTCCCATATGCAAAACGTTTAAACAAATGGAGAGATATTTATTATATAATATCTCTCTCTTTCCTTTCTGGAAGATATCCCAAAGTCAGAATTTAATTGAATTTGTATTTTTCCCTATATTAAATAATTTTTTTAATTAAAAAACTACTTAACATATTTTACTGAATTTTTTTTTATATATTCTATGGGATAATGTGAATATTTCCTAAAGATTTCGAAGCAATTCGTGAATTTTAAATTTACTTAAAAAATGTTTGAAAAATTAGGTCCCATAGGGTTCAATGTATTTCATTTTTTCAACCCGGGTTCAATAAAAAACTAATTGGGTGATATTATTTATTTATATTCCCATAGGTCCTACAGACCGTCTGAACAACATACTAAAATTTCATTTTGATAAACTCATTTTTACGGCAGTTATCGTGCTAACGGACAGACAGACAGACAGACAGACAGTCAGACAGACAGACAGACAGACAGACAGACAGACAGACAGACAGACAGACAGACAGACAGACAGACAGACAGAATGAACAAAGTCATAAACACTTTTCAACTTTGTTGTAAAGTGTTAAAAAACTAGAACTAGATAAAAAATTTTAAATTTTGAGAGAAAACTTCGAAATTTGTTTAAAATGTGTATTCCTTATATATATAATGTATAAGGAAGTATTGTGACGGGGTCGAAAATTCAAATTCGAGTTTTCGACGGGACAGCATGTTTCAAGCAACCCTGATCACGAATCGAACATTTTTGAGGTGATGTTTTTGTGTGTGTGAAAGTATGTTTGTGTGTCAGTGTCTGCGGAGACGATAGCTCACGAACGAATGGAGCGATTCGAATAAAACTTGGTACAAAAATCACAATCCATAAATACTGGACGCCTATTATTTTAAAATATAATCGAATGTTCAGAACCCCACTAAATTGTCAAGTGAAATTTTGAAAAATCATCAAAAAATCAAAACCTTTATTAACGTTACTCAAACAGACATTTCTTATATAATTTTTCCTTAGAAAACGATTGACATAAATTTTAGAAGCTAGCATGAACCGTTCTCGAGATTTTGTACATTTTTCAAATAAATTTATCAAAAAGTCTTAAAAGAAAATATTAACTGTTAAGAAACTTGTTCACTTTTCAAATGTAATATCATGCGATAAATTTGGTGATATCATTCTCGTGGATCTAACTCGTTTCATTCACGAGAAAAGATACTTTGAGGAATACTTTTGTATTTGAACGCCACTAGTCATTTATCCGCTGTAAGAATAACTTATTTCTCCATCCATAACGATTGGTGAGATTTTGGCGACAAATTTAGTGGAATGTCGCCAACGTGGCGACATTTTTAAATGTTGCCAAATTAACAATAATCTCACCGAATGAATAAAAATGACGCTAAATCAATGAAAATGACGACTAATTCAAGAAATTCATTATCTTTGAAAGATTATAAGTATCTACTATAAGAATAATATTTTTTTAAACTGTAAAAGTAGAAAATCCATTGCATTATATAAGGAAAGTCATGGGTTGGTCACATCAGATTTTTTTATTTTTTGGATATTTAACTCTGAGCCTACTGAATTACAGCCTATTCTAAGTCCACCATAGGAATGCACTCGATTTGGAATCACTTTGGAACAGGAGCAGCTAGAATCTCCACATTTGGTATATCACTGTCTTTCATATATTTAAGTTACATACATTTTTATAAGTACATTTTTGATACATGTAAGCTATATACAAATAACTAAAGCGTCTCTATAGAATATACGAACGTATAAGTAAGTCGAGTTGAGTCTTATAATCCAAATTATTTTGCATTATATGACAGAGCAATGAAAACGTTTATTGTCATATGGTGAATATAACTGCGAGTTTTTATCATTGATTTTGGTCGGAAAAGTTGAGAACTTTATTCATAAGCTCATAATTCTTCTCAGATCTAAATGGCAACTTTATTACACACCATAAATAATGCAACGAAAAAATTAAAAACTCAGAGCACTACGTAAACATGTCATTTTGCACAAAAAACTGTAATTATTCAAATGAAAACGAAAAGTGTTTAAACAAGTAAGCCATTAGTTAAGACCTTAAAACGAATTCTTAAATAAATGAAATTTATTATTTGCACAACAACTTTTTTTTCTGGATTCCATTTTTGACGATTTAAAAGTCTTATTTAAAATTATGTAAGATACTTTATTTTCTAACCCGAATGTACAAAATAATTTATCACATAAATGCATTTTAACTTCGAGTGGTATGTTCAATTTTCATATTTTTACATGACGTTCCTATTTTTATGCTTATTAAATTATTTTGCATTCTGTATAGTATAGAAATATTCAAAATATTAAAATTACAGTAAGTACAAAATGATGCATTATGTGTCAAATATTCTTCATCCCGTTTTATATTTACTTTCATGGCGTTAATAATTTTATGCAAGGAATCTTTATTTATATTTGAACCAAACAATCTGTAAAATAGAAGATTTTCTTCACCTACAAAAAAAATATCTACAATACACGGTATAGCGAAAGTACTGCAATGATATTTATTTTCTCATGCGTAGTATTAAGAAAGTATTACTGTTTCGAAAATTCCCGATTTCGAGATTTTGATGCCAATATATTTTTTACCGTTTGGTTTCTTTTTGGAGTGATGTCCATCTTTCTGTCTGTTGTGGTCAATTGCTTTTGTACAAGATACCTGACACAAATTTTAATGCATTTTCACGAATACTGTATATACGAGATTACTATCGAAGATTCTAGAACTAGATAGATTGGTTTAATTCGATCTTGACTGCAATTTATTTGAAATTTTGTATTTTTTGACATGTCAACTTTGGACAACACTGGATACAATGATGAATACATGGGGTTATTTATTTCGGAATGAGTAACAAATTCAATCAGTAACAGTTTCACCCATTGTAATGAACAGCCGTGATTCAATTTTTGTGCTTGAGACGTCATTAGTATCCTTAGGGAGGATAACCCCCATGGAGTACATTATCAAACATGGTATAAATCGAAATATTTTTAAAACCCTATGAAATGACAGAATAAAATGTAATTGGAAGTCCAAGTCGACACTGGCGGACTGTATATCGTTATAGACCTGCCCATACAGTCTGAGTATGCATGGCTGCAAATTGAATATAATCTCAAATAAGATTCTTTTATGTAATTTTCTTCTTGCTAATACTTATGCATTTTGAATACATGAAGAAAAATTAATAGGATTTTTTAGAGAAAATCCATTGTTGATTGAATTAGGTTTTTGTTAATGTATTATCTAAACAGAGTGTGCAGTGATATATTTAACTATCTGCCGACTAACATGTAAACACTGGGTATCTGACACTCTTAAAAAATTAACTAACAACTTTTTAAATAAGTTTTATTTTATGAAAGACACCCCGTCCACGGACCTGCAATGTGGTTGTCTTCCCGTTTTTTGGAAACGCCCTTTAATGCTGCTTTTATATTTTATAAAGTTTTATTTTGTTTATGGTGAAAACAGTAGCCTTAATGTTTAATTGGCCCAGTTGAGTTTTACCCCGGGATTGTTGTTTGAAATTGTTGTTGAAGTTTCAGCCTTCTAGGTAACCAATAGACTTCTGCAGTGTGTGAAAATAGTTTTCGACCCCCTCCCCCACTTTTTTATCTTTAGTCCGATACTTTGAAAGTAATCGAAATTATATTTTCTCAAGTTCTGTTCAATGGAATATAGTTTAATGCGCAAAGGTTTTTTATCACCGGTTATATCACCTGGGACTTTCTGAGGTTTGGAAAGAAATCTCGCCCCCTATTTTTTTCACACTCTGGATAAAAAGTTAAAAATATGGATCTTTAAATTTCTGCCCCGTTGTTGATACCAAGTGTGCACAGATTCAGCTTTATAGGTCAATGAATGGATCTTCGACATGTTTTAGAAATAATTTAAGAAAATGTTTAATCGTCCTCGCCCCGAAGAGAAATCAAACGTTCGTCTCCGTTAAGTACTATCATATAGTCGATGTTGCTGTAAGTTTACACAGATTTTAGAAACCGGAAGACTGCTTGCGAGTCTAAAAATACACAAATGCGATAAACAATTTTTTAATGTTGAGTAACATATTTTACGTAAATAGCAGTATTCACAAAATTTTCCATATGGTCTATTTTCATTAAAAATAAATATATTAACTCTGTTACATAGTTTAAAATACACTGCTTAAAATTTGAGCAATTCATAAAAATGACATTTTACTCAAAAATTTATCATTTCTCAAATGGAAAGAAACCAAGAGCATTTTTACTAAGGAGGCCATTTGTTAAGATTCACAAATGTATTTTTTTAAGAAATGAAATTTATTGAGTCTAAGTTCTTTTACTTTACAGGCGGTTATCTTTTCAGAAATGAAAGCCTTAAAAAAGGGGGAAAATTCTAACCGCGAATGTGGAACGTGATTAATTATTTATACAAATTTTAACTTTGCTGTGAACATTTATTATCTTTTTTTGAATTGGGACTTACTAATCCGGATTTTAGTAAAATTATTTTTAAAGTTGTTCAATAGAGAAAATCTCAATGAACATAAGTTTAAAATGTGCAATAATAAGACACGGATGTGGAAGTGAATTATATTATTTAATTATATTTTAAATATATATATATATATATATATATATATATATATATATATATATATATATATATATATATATATATATATATATATATATATATATATATATATATATATATATATATATATATATATATATATATATATATATATATATATATATATATATATATATATATATATATTCTACCCAATAACTACCCAATAACTACCCCTATAATAAACTACCCAAATAATAATATCCCTATAGTATTAAACTTTTCCCAAATAATAATATCCCTATAGTATTAAACTTTTATCCAAAAAATTTACAATTAAATGCAAGTAATAATGACACAAATGTTGCAAACTTTTTAGATTTAAATTTAAATTTACAAAATTGTAATATGGTTATAAACTTGTATGATAAAAGACAGGATTTTAAATTTAATACATCAAAAATTCAACATTTTGACTCTTGTCTGCATATATCTGTATTTAGAAATATTATAATAAACCAGGCTCTTAGAATCAATAAAATTTGTGATGAATATTATAAATTAGCGCACTTTATGGAATTATTGAGTACAGCGACTAATAATGCATATCCTCCCATTTTTGTTATTAAAATTATCAACTCAGTGTATCAAATTTCACTCGATAACATCCTAGAAAACATTCCCAATTATAGTGACTAACATACAGGAGAGGGAAAAAAAAAAAAAAAAAAAAAAAAAAAAAAAAAAAAAAAATATATATATATATATATATATATATATATGTATGTGTATATATATGTATATATATATATATATATATATATATATATGTGTATATATATATATATATGTTTGTATGTTATATATAATTATTTATTAATTATATAAATAAATAAAAATGAAAAATAATAAACTAAGTCAAAAACATTAGAAAAATCAAAAAATCGGAAAATAAGATGCATTAATGTTTTGAATTTTATTTTCGCAAAAAAATGTAACTTTTGTCAGTATTGAAACTACGTTTTGTGCGCCCTTATAATGGTGTATAGTGGCATTCTCGATTATCCAGTTTTCCTATTAATTCTTGTTTAGTAGGAATTTTCATCTATGATTCATATTCATATTCAGTTCTGCATGTTTGGGAAGTTGTATTCTGAATTGCTTGTCCAGTCTCCAGCTTAGACTCACTGGACGGGTTTGGGAGTATTTCTGTGAACGTTCGTACTACCTCCCTGGTAGAATTTCGACTTGTTCATTCCGGTGCTTCTAGATTATGTTGTTGAGGTTGATCGTGTATACACGTGGTAGAAGAAGAATGATTCATGCCGCATGGTAATACAATTTTCTTAATGTATCCTTTTTTCATTTTTTGATGCCTGTAGTCTGAGTTTAAGCATTTATAGTAATGTACTATTGCTTAATCTGAAACAGGCATTTGTTTGGGTTAATTAGAGTTAAATACTCAGACCTGAAGAGGAATTTAATTCTGATTAATCATCGAATTTGGGAAGGTTCTGTTCTTTTCTCTTATCGGCATTATGGCCGTGAATTTGCTTCTATGGTGATGTTAATATTACTTGAATTGTATTTTTATTTTTTTTATTTTTACATAATTCTTATTATTACATTTCAAATATATATATATATATATATATATATATATATATATACATATATATATATATATATATATATATATATATATATATATATATATATATATATAATATGAAAACACCGTGAAATACAACATTACAAAATACATATATATATATATATATATACATATATATATATATATATATATATATATATATATATATATACATATATATATATATATATATATATATATATATATATATATATATATATATATATATTTGAAATGTAATAATAAGAATTATGTAAAAATAAAAAAATAAAAATACAATTCAAGTAATATTAACATCACCATAGAAGCAAATTCACGGCCATAATGCCGATAAGAGAAAAGAACAGAACCTTCCCAAATTCGATGATTAATCGAAAATTATGCATAAACTATTGTATGTACAAAAAAACCCATCTCTAGCATATCTGTTACAAATGAGTAACTATAGAACAAGACTAACGATAAAGATAGAAGGTAACATATCACTACAATGGAAAGGGGGATGAGAAGAATATTAGGATACAAAAATCACAATTAAAAGTATATAAATATAAAAAAGGGAAAAAGAAAACACGGCAAAAATGAGAAAAGGCAATAATAATTAGCTCAAGATAAGAGATTAAGACATAGAGAACAATCAATAGAAACTACACAAAAAAATGGCGGTTAGTTCAAAATTGCATTCTCATCAGGACAGCCATACAATTCGAATTAAAACCGATAGAATAGCCAGTTTCTGACAATGGCGATAGTACTTAACTATAGACACCGTTGGAACTGTCTACTGGCTAGTGGAAGGAGAAAAATAAATCAATTGAATTACAAATCTGAAAAATAATACCTCCTCGAACAGAAATATGAACTCTCAAGCTTTGCACCACGTGTAAGATAAACTAGTGACTGAGCATTTCACCTCACTTCGTCAATGCGAGTGGGCACCGGAAAGAATACATTTGAACGATACATAATATGTGTGGAGACTTTCAAAAATAGTAATCAGTATAGGACTCAGGACAAGTGGAAAATAGTCATTCGAAAATAGTAAACATTATTAGACTTATATATATATATATATATATATATAATGTGTGTGTGTGTGTGTAAATATAAAGATGTAAATATAGAAAATGGATTTCTAAAGTTAAAGAAGGAAATGAATTTTAGTGTTTTTTCGTACAGCAGCATATAACACTAAATATATATTAATGGTTAATATGTAAAAGAAGAAGGAAGGCAACGTAACGTGATTACACGATGGCGGTAAGGGGTAGTGACCTTACTCCCCAGTTATCACCATGCATGTCTCAAATGCCGCGGCATTTCACTTCTGGACTCCAGCACTGACAGAACCCAATCTCCGCTGTGATAATCATAATTATCACAAGACCTTTTACAATGGAAAGTGATATTAAAATGTATGCGGTCCAAACACCAGAGATAGTGAAGTACATGCCTCCCCCGCATCCCCTTTATAACATCAAAATGAACATGTTAAGCAGTTTAGATGTTCATGATGTCATTACCCTCAAAGACGCATAATCATTATTTATAATGGTTTCAAATACTCACACAAATTTAACCCATATTTTTCATTTTTTCCGTAGTAATACTTAATGTAATGTAATGTATCATACAATGCTTTGGATATCTTTGCTTGAATGCTTGTTGTAGGAATGTTTTGTCACTTTCCAATCTGGTGACGTCACTGCTTACAATTCTTTGTGCTCTCGCTAGACCACCAATAAATGGCTTCTGTCAGTGGCTTCTATCTTATATATATATATATATATATATATATATATATATATATATATATATATATATATATATATATATATATATATATATATATATATATATATATACATATATATATATATATATATATATATATATATATATATATATACTTTTATCATACATATTATCTTATATCTTCATTTAAAAATTGATAAAGTAAAATGCTTAATATATATATTTTTTTTTTCATTTTTACCTTCCCTTATCGAAATTTCCACATATTTTCTCTAATAAAATATTGACTTCGTCCTGATATTAGAGTAACCGATTTTATGGATCTATGATGGACACTTATTTCATAAGAGAAGGATATGTTTGGTTTATTCTGTATCGTCTGCGCAGAAGAGGGCTTAGAACACGTCATTTCGAATTATTCATGAAAGTGGGGAAAATGTTTAAGGACGCATTAGTTGATGCTGTTTATCATACAATAGTTTAGCATACAAAAGTTTGGTGGCATCAGTTTGAACTTACGAATTGCTTTTTATATTATAATCTTCGAAATATGAATATAAGTTTTCATGATATTCAACAGAAGTTAATAAAAAACATCTTCTGATTCTTACGATTTATTTTCCCCAACTAATTTGGAACAGAAGTAAAATGTGTAGCTTTCGTTTTAAAGTACAACCCATTCTTACGTATGCAACTTATGTTAAATGTATGTGTGAAATTTCGGAATAGCGACGAAGCTTATTCAGTGCAATTTAATTCCACAAAAATAAGTACATTCCTATAGCTGGCCCAGGACGAGCTCAACAGATTGAAAATCCTAAGTATTCACATTTGCCACAAAAGGCATGGACATATCAAATTGGGTATTTTAGCTTCCCCGAAACTCGAATTATTCCCAAAACAAATTGGCGAATTATTCCCAAAAACATATGATGGGAACAGAACTGGATGGGCTGGTGAATTTCACAATTCAAAAGATAAAATATGCCAAGAAAGACAGCGATATGCCAGATTTGAGCTTTCTAGTTAATCTGAGCGATATATTAAATATGATGATATATTAAAAAAGCAATTGGAACTAAATCACAGGGTGAATCAAATTAAAGAGCAGGTGTTTAGATATCTTTGTAATTAAGATAAATTTAGAATAATTTATCTTTGTAATTTAGAATAATTGATTAAATCGCAACCGAATTGCATAGACCTACTTTCCTTAATATGCGGTTTCGATTTCTGAAGAAAAATTATAGTTTAAATTTCGGCTTCCAGGAGTGAAATTTGTCGCTGCAGTTAAAGCAACTTGCACATTTCTTAACTTATGGTACAAATATCTACCAAAAATAGTTCGTGTGCTATAAATTTACTGCAAATCATATGTGGAAATAAAATTATAACAAAACAAGAGCCAACTTACAATACCTTTATTACATTCACATGTAGAATCACACTAACGTCGCAGGTAATGGTTACCTTACACCTTTCTGGTAGGTCGGACGATCTGGGTTTTAACAACAACAATTAACGTCGCAGGTAAGGATTTATGTGCCTCCATCGCCTTGTTCTACAAATTTCATCTGATGCACAGCACTATCGTCATGCCATTTACAGAACACAACTGACGTTGAGTTGGGGCACAGCGTGCAAGTTGTGGGTCAGCGTTTAAGTCTGCTTTACAGTAAATTAAAAATACGTCTTATATTTCACGCTGTCTATATTTTTCTGTTTATATCTGTAAATAAAATAATTCCAAACCACAAGAGCCGAAAAATCATACACAGTGCATTTTTTTTTGCTGCGCGTAAAATCCCTCTATACAAATCTAAAAAACCTATGCATTTTCATCTTAAAGAATACCATTCTTCCCATAAAAACGGGATAAAGTATTTCAAATTTTCTGTTGGATATTATAGTCATAACTCATGCCAACATCTGAGTATCATAGTAAAGACAGATAGACCTCAGGAGGAAGCTTAAGTAACGGAAGAAAAAATTTGTTTTCAAGCAGCTATAAAAAGCTTTCAGAACAAATTGTTGTAAGGATTAATTTTCTCCATAAAAATGACATGTAGAGATGCGTATATTGCTAATAATTGCTATACCGTATTTCTAATTATCCAAATTGCCAAAAATACATATTGCTAACCAAGTATGTAATTTGTACTTGGATATTTATTTTTATTTAAATAATATTCTCTCACACAATCACGTCATAATTTTTATTCCAAAGCACATAAATTTAAGATAAAAGAGAAACGCGAAATTTCGAACTTAATAGAAATATTTTTTTCATACTAGTACTTCAACCTATCAAAGACAAATATCTAACACTTTAAAAAATTAGTTGGAGTTTTTTTTTTATAAAATTTATATAAAAATACAATAAATTGTTATCTTAATCCGAAATCGATATAGCTATTATGAAGTATAAAATACAAACAAGTATATGCGTGATCTTCCACAACGTTATACAAATTGAATGTACACCTAAACTAAAATCTACAACTCTTATATTTTGACATTGTACTTGTAATCAATTGTTAGCATGATGAAATCATCTTTTTTACTATATTGGTTTCTATGCCCTAAAGATGGCGCCAATGTGAATTTGTTTTTCTTTTTACTGCAATTTTCTATTGATAAAGAGCCAGTTATTCTGAAAGCGTGTAAGTATACAGTTTAGAAAAAATGACTCTGATGAATTTGTTCTATGTCTATAAACTATAAATATTTTCAATACAATTTTAATATTCTCTTGGTGATATTTTCAATTTTTGTAACATGCATAATTAAGTATATGGATTAATTATATATAATTCCGGTACATAATAATTATATGCTTACTTTCTAGTAAATGCAGTGTACGTGTATAAGGGAACATAAGATTTACTAGAAATAGAAAATCTTATTTTCAACGGTTTTACGCGTTTTAAGCAACCTGAATTACGACAAAATAATATTTAAGGTACATTTTTTGCGCGTACTCACGTGTTTATGTGTATATACATAAGGTAGAAATTTTTATTAACTATTACTCAAAATACATTAAGCGATCAACCTAAACTTTGGCAGTTCAACATGCACAACTATGATGACTACGCTTACTTTTGTAAATTTGATTGATGAGTCAGTAAAACAATCTGCACCACCCTAGTTTATCTGCGTATCTACGGTTATCTGGAAATATGATTCGTTTTGAGACAGCAACGCTCAGCACATGCTCTCGGCAAAGACGGCTAGGAAAGTACCATCTGCCGGACAACCCTGTAGATATCCTAAAGGATATATATATATATATATATATATATATATATATATATATATATATATATATATATATATATATATATATATATATATATATATATATATATATATATATATATATATATATATATATATATATATATATATATATATATATATATATATATACATATATATATATATATACATATATATATATATATATACATATATATACATATATACATATATATATATATATATATATATATATATATATAAACATATATATACATTTATATATATATACATATATACATATATATATATATATACATATATATATACATTTATATATACATATATACATATATATATATACATATATATATACATACATATATATATATATATATACATACATATATATATAAATATGATTCGTTTTGAGACAGCAACGCTCAGCACATGCTCTCGGCAAAGACGGCTAGGAAAGTACCATCTGCCGGACAACACTGTAGATATACTAAAGGATATATATATATATATATATATATATATATATAAGGATATAAACAAGAAGAAAAAATAAGCGAGAACAGGAGTGACCATATGATTTGCATAGAATGGCAGGGGTGGATTGCGACACCCCTTTCCCGCTTAAAGCAGCTTTTACGACCCGGGCAACGCTCACGGCACCAATGTAACTCAATGGTCAATCTCCCACATGTGCAAAGACAGAAGCACCCGAACGGACACAAAAGCAAAGATGGAACCAAGCATGGAAGAGATACACCCTACAATCCAGCTTGAAAACACAACATTTTATAAGGGAAAGTCGCACATGCGCGATAAGACTTCATGATGATAGGATCGCAGATATGAAAATATATATGATTAAGAATACTCATTTAGAATCAAACAATGCACAATTTCTTTCTTTGAAAAAGGAATAGTAATAATGTTGTAAAAAATATCTAGGGTAATTTCTTTTTAATGCATCATTTATTATTTTATTACATTCATAAATGCAGTCTTTTTTAAAAGTACTGTAGTTTCTGTTTCTTCTGAAGTACCCGACAATAATATTTCTGAATATATTTTTAGTGAGGTTTGAATTCCAATCAATAATATTATTAATTTTGATATTGTATGAATTTCTCTTGTCGTGTATGGTTGTATAAATTCCATACTGTTGGTGTTTTCTTATTGACAAGTCCAGGAAGTCTGTCGATCCATCCTCATTGATCGGGTTTTCAATTAAGTCTAATTCCCTTGGGTAGAATGCAAAATCTATGTCAGGGGTGTTTGCATAACCCCCTAATATCACATCGTCAACATAACGGAAATAAGGTATTTCCGATAATATATGGGTTCCTCTTTCATATTTGGATAGATAAATATCCGCCAATATTGATGAGCATGCACCACCCATGGGTATGCCTTTGACCTGTTTGTAGTAATGCCTACCGTCATATAGTATGTTTTCATTCAATACTAACTCAATCAAATCCAAATATCTTCTGAGAGTTATATATGGTTTTAAATTATATTCCTCATGTAATTCTTTCAAGATCATTTGTAGGTTTGTTAAATCGATGTTATTAAACAGATCCCGGAAATCGTAGCTTCTGAAGTTCAAATCTTTATGGCAAAATTTCAGTCGGTCTATCAATTCCTGTCCGTTTTTTAACATTATGGAGTTTTGCTTCTTAATATCAGTTATAACATATTGGAGTAATTTCAGAAGTTTTTTATTTGCTTGTTCCAGGTACGATCCGCATCCCACTGTTACAGTACGGAACTTGACTGGTTTTTTGTGTAACTTGGGAATAAGGATCAAGTATGGAAATTTTACTGATTTAATATCCATACCAATTCTTTTATACAGTGCTTTTATTCTATTAGTGATGATTGATTCGTTGCTAGGAATTAAGGTATACATGGCACTATCCTTATAGCATTGTGTTAAAGTATCGACATAGAATTTTTTACACGTGAATGCAAAATTCGATACGATTTTGTCGGTGTATGTCATTACGAATTCTTCATTAAAATGTTTGATTGAAGACGGAAATCGAGAACCTCCTGAATCCTTGTTTCTTCTCGGGTAGAATTGGCAAAAAGCACTGTAAAAGGCATATTTCCATGCGTTAAAAGTTTGTACAGGTATACCGTGTTTGACTGCCATCTTGTATATGAAGGTTTCCAGATCGTAATTAAATTCATTATAAATATTATTAAATTCTTGTATTCGGTACTTAGTACCAAGTTGTAATAAGTTTTTGAGTTTATTATCTTTTATAAAATCCAAGTTTCCAGTAATTATATGCTTGTGGTAGGGATCACAATGTATATTTTTATGACATTGACAGGATTCAATATTAAATGAAGACACATTTTTACATAATTTATTGTAGTTGAATAATCTTCTTCCGTTGGTTCTTACAAAGCGATAGGATATCTTAATATTTAGATTAGGCAAAGGAAGACGTTCTTCTATATTATGTAATATATGGTTGAATGGAATATTTTCGAACATTTTATTCTTAAATGTTGTGATAAAAAATTCTTTTGATTTGTTAATTTGATATTTTGGTTCAAGTGCTACGTTATATTTTGCGGCTCTGAGTTTAATTAAATCCAGAATGATGTCTATATTAGTGTTTTTATCTTCTGTATTGCAGTTATTTTCACTTAAATTGATAATAAAATTCCATATACGTTGTAAGTATTTGATCTTTATACTGTTGGCTATATTCTTGATCCATCCGAATTTCACCGTTATTTCTGTTTTTATGAAGTCTGAGATTTTTTCTTCTGTTTTGATGTAATTAAATTGTTGCTTTTTATTTCCTCTTTGGTGTCTATAAGTTTTCTTAGGTATTGAATTTTCAAAGAGAGGGTATGTTTGACTATTCCTGCATCTTTCTTTATTGCAATTTTCCTTGAATAATAAAGTATTCAGACCATATGGATATGCAGAATTATATTGCTTTATATGGGTGTTTTCCCACCACAAGCGTTCAGAAAGTTCTGGTACTATATCAATAATAGTTACCATAATATTGCTGAAGGGGTGTACTTGAAAATGCCGTATTTCTAAGTTATTATTGGTGGATAGCTGTTGGATTTTGCCTACTTGACTTCGGTGCAAATTTATACGGATATTCAGGGAATTCTGCGTCTGTCCTATATATTTCGCCTGACAAGCAAGGCATGATATGCAATATACCACATTAAAAGTCTTGCAAAAGATTTTTATATTGTCCTTTTTTGTAGAAATTTGGTGTGGATTGGCTACGGGACAAAGCTTACATCGCTTAGAATTGCATTTTTTGAATTTGAAGTTCTTCATATGGTGGTAGTGAACGCTTTGTGGTTTCTGAACGCTTGTGGTGGGAAAACACCCATATAAAGCAATATAATTCTGCATATCCATATGGTCTGAATACTTTATTATTCAAGGAAAATTGCAATAAAGAAAGATGCAGGAATAGTCAAACATACCCTCTCTTTGAAAATTCAATACCTAAGAAAACTTATAGACACCAAAGAGGAAATAAAAAGCAACAATTTAATTACATCAAAACAGAAGAAAAAATCTCAGACTTCATAAAAACAGAAATAACGGTGAAATTCGGATGGATCAAGAATATAGCCAACAGTATAAAGATCAAATACTTACAACGTATATGGAATTTTATTATCAATTTAAGTGAAAATAACTGCAATACAGAAGATAAAAACACTAATATAGACATCATTCTGGATTTAATTAAACTCAGAGCCGCAAAATATAACGTAGCACTTGAACCAAAATATCAAATTAACAAATCAAAAGAATTTTTTATCACAACATTTAAGAATAAAATGTTCGAAAATATTCCATTCAACCATATATTACATAATATAGAAGAACGTCTTCCTTTGCCTAATCTAAATATTAAGATATCCTATCGCTTTGTAAGAACCAACGGAAAAAGATTATTCAACTACAATAAATTATGTAAAACTGTGTCTTCATTTAATATTGAATCCTGTCAATGTCATAAAAATATACATTGTGATCCCTACCACAAGCATATAATTACTGGAAACTTAGATTTTATAAAAGATAATAAACTCAAAAACTTATTACAACTTGGTACTAAGTACCGAATACAAGAATTTAATAATATTTATAATGAATTTAATTACGATCTGGAAACCTTCATATACAAGATGGCAGTCAAACACGGTATACCTGTACAAACTTTTAACGCATGGAAATATGCCTTTTACAGTGCTTTTTGCCAATTCTACCCGAGAAGAAACAAGGATTCAGGAGGTTCTCGATTTCCGTCTTCAATCAAACATTTTAATGAAGAATTCGTAATGACATACACCGACAAAATCGTATCGAATTTTGCATTCACGTGTAAAAAATTCTATGTCGATACTTTAACACAATGCTATAAGGATAGTGCCATGTATACCTTAATTCCTAGCAACGAATCAATCATCACTAATAGAATAAAAGCACTGTATAAAAGAATTGGTATGGATATTAAATCAGTAAAATTTCCATACTTGATCCTTATTCCCAAGTTACACAAAAAACCAGTCAAGTTCCGTACTGTAACAGTGGGATGCGGATCGTACCTGGAACAAGCAAATAAAAAACTTCTGAAATTACTCCAATATGTTATAACTGATATTAAGAAGCAAAACTCCATAATGTTAAAAAACGGACAGGAATTGATAGACCGACTGAAATTTTGCCATAAAGATTTGAACTTCAGAAGCTACGATTTCCGGGATCTGTTTAATAACAT
The DNA here is from genome assembly GCA_951213105.1 of Amaurobius ferox. Lineage (NCBI taxonomy): Eukaryota > Metazoa > Arthropoda > Arachnida > Araneae > Amaurobiidae > Amaurobius > Amaurobius ferox. The sequence goes on from OX578147.1 coordinate 104,070,340, forward strand.
CGATTTAACAAACCTACAAATGATCTTGAAAGAATTACATGAGGAATATAATTTAAAACCATATATAACTCTCAGAAGATATTTGGATTTGATTGAGTTAGTATTGAATGAAAACATACTATATGACGGTAGGCATTACTACAAACAGGTCAAAGGCATACCCATGGGTGGTGCATGCTCATCAATATTGGCGGATATTTATCTATCCAAATATGAAAGAGGAACCCATATATTATCGGAAATACCTTATTTCCGTTATGTTGACGATGTGATATTAGGGGGTTATGCAAACACCCCTGACATAGATTTTGCATTCTACCCAAGGGAATTAGACTTAATTGAAAACCCGATCAATGAGGATGGATCGACAGACTTCCTGGACTTGTCAATAAGAAAACACCAACAGTATGGAATTTATACAACCATACACGACAAGAGAAATTCATACAATATCAAAATTAATAATATTATTGATTGGAATTCAAACCTCACTAAAAATATATTCAGAAATATTATTGTCGGGTACTTCAGAAGAAACAGAAACTACAGTACTTTTAAAAAAGACTGCATTTATGAATGTAATAAAATAATAAATGATGCATTAAAAAGAAATTACCCTAGATATTTTTTACAACATTATTACTATTCCTTTTTCAAAGAAAGAAATTGTGCATTGTTTGATTCTAAATGAGTATTCTTAATCATATATATTTTCATATCTGCGATCCTATCATCATGAAGTCTTATCGCGCATGTGCGACTTTCCCTTATAAAATGTTGTGTTTTCAAGCTGGATTGTAGGGTGTATCTCTTCCATGCTTGGTTCCATCTTTGCTTTTGTGTCCGTTCGGGTGCTTCTGTCTTTGCACATGTGGGAGATTGACCATTGAGTTACATTGGTGCCGTGAGCGTTGCCCGGGTCGTAAAAGCTGCTTTAAGCGGGAAAGGGGTGTCGCAATCCACCCCTGCCATTCTATGCAAATCATATGGTCACTCCTGTTCTCGCTTATTTTTTCTTCTTGTTTATATCCTTATATGCCACTCTGGATGCAGAGCTGCTAAGCGCCACATCCTCTGTAAGGTTTCTGTTTTCTCCTTTACTTAAATAGGAGTTCCGTTCGTGATATACTTATTTTTATATGTATATATATATATATATATATATATATATATATATATATATATATATATATATATATATATACATATATATATATATATATACATATATATACATATATACATATATATATATATATATATATATATATATAAACATATATATACATTTATATATATATACATATATACATATATATATATATATATATACATATATATATATATATACATTTATATATACATATATACATATATATATATATACATATATATATACATACATATATACATATATACATATATATATATATACATATATATATACATACATATATATATATATATATATATATATATATATATATATATATATATATATATATATATATATATAATATATATATATATATATATATATATATATATATATATATATATATATATATATATATATATATATATAGGATATTTACGGTTAACCCCGACTCTCCAGCCCGAAACCACCCACGTATACAACAACCTACTCATGACAGCAAATCACCGGTGGCTAAGAGGCATAAGGACCACAGCAGAAACGCGGCAACCACCACACTAAGACGTTGAGAGTTAGCCTCTGTGCCGGACACCTAATCACTTTATTAAGTAAAAAAATAAATTCTACATCTCATGGTGAGGAAAAGCATAAAAATAAGACTTCAAAACAATGAAAAACAATTATTTAATCCTTCAGAACTTCAACCAAGACAAGCCCATTAAGAAGGGCAAAGGAGAAGCGAGCTACGCATTCGCAGGTGAGGCAAGCACAGCCAACAGCAACATCGGCAAGGTTCAAATAGCCAGGAACAACATAGTGATAAAAGTAATGTAAGCACTTTACCCGTAGCAAGTTTGTACAGCATGAATCAAATCAGCAATTGTGGTTGCAATATCTTTACAAAATGTAAAATAAATGTAATTCTAAATAAATTATTACTTTATGTATTCTTTATGCGAATAAAATTTAATTAATGTTAAGCCAAAATAAATAATAATTATAATTTGAATCTGTAGCAAAAGTCATACACTGTGCACACTAGATTCTTTAATTTTTTCATCTGTGATTATATAAAATTTCAACATCACACAGAACTAATATTCGGATATGAAAAAAAAAAGACATGTTTCGCGACTACATGCAAAAGCACTTTCTATACAAAACAGAAATGGCCTTGCATTTTCAAATCAAATGTGTGAAAAATGGTTATTTTTCTCATAAAAATGGGATAAAGTATCCCAATTTTTCTCTTGGAAAATATAGTCATAACTCTTGTCAACATGTCTATATCACAGTAAAGACAGATAGATCTCGAGGGGAGGCTTAAATAGCTGAAGAACATGTTTGGATATTTTTGTGTTACCATAAATACCGATGATATCAGACTGAAAAAACATGATATTTTTCCATGGAACTGCCACATAAGCAATATTATATTGTTTACATCAGCTTACGCGATACATAAAATATTATTAGATTATATAATACACTCTCGGGGATGCAGTAAGGCAGTACAACATCTGAATAACGTACTTCTTTGAATTTATACTCTTCATTTAAATAAATTACTTACTAAATTAGCATTTTTCTCATGCTTAACACTAGTAGATATGTCTTTATCACCGTCAATGTACACTTGTACACATACATTATATATATTTTATATTCATATATATTATATTGGTACATGTGATAAGGTAAATCGTCCTAACAAAATTCTAAATAACAGAAGTTAACTTTGACGTCATCACTTAGTATGAAATCTCCAGTGGCTGAGAAAAAATTCAACAAATGCTTAAATTTAAATTGGCCAAACTTTTATTATATATATATATATATATATATATATATATTATATATATATATTATTATATATATTATTATATATATATATATATATATATATTATTATATATATATATCGTATTAGCACGCATTGGGGACCAACCTTTGCTTTGCATTGGTACCGTGAGCGTTTGCCTAGGCTGGAAAAGCAGCTTTAAACGGGAGGGGGAGTCGCAATCCTCCCCAACCATTAAATGCAAAGCATTTGGTTATCCCAAGTTCCTTTAAATCTTCTTTTTCTTGGATTATATATATATATATATATATATATATATATATATATATATATATATATATATATATATATATATATATATATATATATATATATATATATATATATATAAAATAAATATGTATAAAAGAATGAATGTTAAAAAATTCCTGAAATCACACGAATAAGGCGCTATGCGCCTTATTCGTGTGACAATGTGACAATACCGCCTACAATGTGGATTTTAATATCATACCAGAAAAGTATAAAAATGAAAGAAAACAATATATCAAAGAATGGCTGGGGGGGGGTTGTGACCCCCACTCCCCGGTTAAGCCAGCTTTGCGTCTAGACAACACTCCCGAAAGCCGATACATTGCACAAAAATGAATACCGAAGTATCAAAAAAAAAATTTAAAAAGGATTTTAAAAAAGGATTTTAAAAAGGAGGTTACAAAAACTGAAAGTGTGGAGTACCCAGAAGACTCGTATTTTAAAATTGTACTATTAGTTTAACTCTCACAAAACTAAAGTCAATAGGAAACAAACATATAGACCTTAATTACCAAAGTAGATACTATATATATATATATATATATATATATACTATATATAGTAGATATATATATATATATATATATAGTAGATATATATATATATATATATATATAGTAGATACTATATATAGTAGATATATATATATATATATATATATATATACAGGGTCTTTCAAAAGTCCGTATAAACTTTAAAAATCCATTAAAAATCGAAAAATCATGGCATTGACATACGGTTTGTACCATAAGTATTGCTAGGACGGGTTTCTTTTTTAACGTGACAACATTTTGTAGTTTAAAAAATCACCTATAGGTGGCGCTGAACGCATTGGAAAGACAAAGAAAATAACTTACTGTACGTGTCGAATCGTGTGACAAGCCTAATTAACCCTGAACAGGTGATAGGACATTTTCCTTTCTTTAGATTTTTCCAAAGACAGAATTTTAGCAAAGCATCTAATGCTGATTTTTTGCTCATGCAATACAGCTTCCCTAATAAGGCTTTTTCGATCAAAGTTAACATTCTCGCAAAAACTTCTTTTTTGCACCGTTTACTAATGAATCAAATGAAGAATCTATAGAGCACTACAGCTCTTTTATAACAGCCTAATTTGCATACTTCTGGAAGATGTATTCGGATAAGTGCCACCTATAGGTGATTTTTAAACTACAAAATGTTTTAACGTCAAAAGAAAAAATTCCCGTGCTGGTAATACATATGGTACAAACCGTACCTCAATGCTATGATTTTTCGATTTATAATGAATTTTTAAAGTTTATACGGACTTTTGAAGGACCCTGTATATATATATATATATATATATATATATATATATATATATATATATATATATATATATATATATATATATATATATATATATATATATATATATATATATATATATATATATATATATATATATATATATATATATATATATATATATATATATATATATATATATAATATTCAACACTACATAAACATCCCTTTATATTTTAATTTCCGAAATGTAACTGTCATGTATTCATATTTGAATTCTTAGTTACTGATATCAGTACTTAAAATATCTACTCCTTCCGTGACCGATTTCAATTCTGAACGACAAAAAGTTATCTCAATTTGCATGGCATTAGTTGAACTCTTGTGAGGTATGAATATAGAGCATTCTAGCACATATATAATATTGCAGTGGAAACACTACTTTTGTAGGTAGCGGCTATAGATGCTCACTATACTGTGATGTCACTTATCAGCCCCTCAGCAAATATCTTGCTGTCACTCAACAGTTATTATGCTGCACATGCGCTCTTGGTAATTACTGTATCGCAATGATGGTCTTGGAGTGACACTCATTTGTTACGTGCTCACTGTATGCTGGCTAACCATCGGATTGTGTACGATCCTCGTCACGAAGTCTCACTTTGTGGGAACGCACTTGTACATTATCCATGTAATGTCACACCACCTTTTCTGATTTGTTCTTGGTGATTGAGGGGAAGGAATATGTTTATTTATCTTTGATTTCACATTGGTTAGAGTAGGTCGAGGTAGCCCAGTGGTTAGCGCGCGGGAATACGATCCCATTAAACATGTGGGTTCGTAAGTCCTTCCGAGAGGTTGGTGGTAGGGGAAGGAGGGTATGACCCTGTGGATGCCTTCCCCACTGCCCCTCACAGCAAAGATCGTCACAATCGCGGCAGTGGTGTTGTAGTCACGTGACACCTGGGTCACATTGTGCCATCATATTTGTGACTTCTATGCGACGTTATGTATTAGTAATTTTGTAACTTCATTGTGAATATATTTTGTTACGTTTCCACAATTTAATTAAAACATAACAATGTGAAGACATTACAGTGACAATTACAATGTGACGTCACAAACAAGTTAATATGCGACGTCACAAACGACCATGAAAATGACAAAAATGACTTCGCTGTGACCTTAATATGACATTGCCGAGACGTACTGCAACGTCCTGTGACGTCCCAAAATCACAGTGTGACGTAAATCTTACGTCACTGTGAAAAAAAAATGCTGTTAGGGTGGGTTCCGGTTTAAATTGGGTGGCACTTCCTGGCCGTCCAAGCAGTTATCTTACACCTTTCTGGTAAGTCGGACGGTTTGAGATCTCAACAACAATATTGGTTACTCGGTTATGCGCTGCATTCAAAGCGCTTATTATCTTGATTGACACTTGTAGCCAAAATGTCAACGTATCGTGTGATACTGCAAAATTTTATTACGCTTAATTCGCTTTAAATACTGTTATAAATACGTGCAAATAAAAAGCTTATTTTGAAAATCAAATCAGCACTAAACGAAAATAAAATTGTCTTGTTCAATTTATAGTAAAAGATAAAATCTTCTTTCAAATAAAAGAAACAAACCTGTCACCTCTGCTGAAGTAAAAAAATGCTTTTACATATACTTAAAAATGTTTCCAAAATGTATTTTTTATTATACCGTCATTTTCCTGTTATAGAATATTATATCACCTATGTTTTGCATGAGAGCCTTTATCTCCCGAATCTAGCTAATATACTTAGTACTTTGTTTTACTATCAAAGTTTCTTATTTACATATTTCAAGCATTCTTTCTACCCATTTTTTCGGTAAAATAGTATTTCCGGTGGCGTTACAATAATCGTCTCTGATTAGTAGACATTAAATAAAATGTTGATTCTGACTTAAACTATCGACATGTCAAATTCTATATTATGAAATATATAACCTAAGCTGGCTTCAAAGGCTGTGAATATTATTGATTTTTTTAGGCATCATGTGGAAATGGTTTAAAGAAACTGTATTTAAATTTCTAACAGATGATTATCCTTAAGTAAATCTTTCTTATTTACTCATTGTTTGTAATTAAGCATAGCTTCCTTAGAAACAGTTCTTCTGCCTGAACTCTCGATGGCACTTATCAAAAGGTTTTGCAAACGGTCGTTGATGAGTTGTCATTTACCCAACTAATATTGCCCATCACATATTTTGCATACTAAATTGATGTAAAAGTGTTTTACAAATGTGTTTACGAGAATGTATTCTTATTATATGTAAAGTCTTTGTGTACAATGTTTTATGCATTTAAAGATTAGTCATAACATTAGGCATTTCAGTTATGATAAATAATATCAACATAGAATTTACTTACAAACGTATTGGTAATCTTAAAATTAGAAATTCAAATTTACATTAATTTATTGATTGGAAATATTAATTTACACGATAGTAACAGAAAATAATTTTAGAATTTCGTATCCAAGAAAATTTCGAAATTGTGATGGTTTTAAAAAAACTGGAAATTGATTGTTTAAAAAATTGCGATTTTTTTAATTTATTACCCCGATGGGTAACTATGTAGTTGATTTAGATAAACTTACGAGATAACATATCTTAAATGCAATCAAATTCAATATAAACATTATGTTGACAATTGAAAGGCTATTAGAGATCTTGTAGGAGGCGTGCAAAAGCACGGAGTACAAGGAATCATGATCCAAGTACAACTGGCATTAGTAACTACAGCTCATAAATATAGACATATCGCTATGGAACATCAATACCGGATATGAGTTAAGTAAAATAATACTTGTTTTGTGCGACGCCATTTAAACAACATCTTGATGTACTTACTATTCCATGGAGAAAAAAATAGGAGGTAAAAGTATTTTAAAGGACGTCTCTGGATAGGTAGTGCTGGATACTTTAAATTCAAAAATGCTCAATATTTATTTTAATATAAGTTGCATGCTTTAAATTTCGACGAATGGCAATACACATCGTGTTACCAATAGTATGCTAAAATCCTAATTCAACACAAGCTATCCTATGTCTTTTATTATCCTAAACTTTTATATCATATCCTAAATTCTACTAGTAAATCCTAATAGTAAAATTTCCAGCGATTTCAAGTCGCTGATAAAAAGCGCCCACTTCACACCCAATTTACCGCTATTCTGAGTAAATGTTGTAGGTAAAAACCGTACATAAAAGGATTATAATCAGGTACTATATCATTACAAGGTTTTGCGTTACGGCGAATTAACCTAATTTGAATACAATACAATAATTTGATATACAATACTTTGGATACTGGTTACACAATCATGGGGGATTTAATCGTAATGATCAATTTATTGATTCCAGAAGTTATTCAAAACTTTTAATTTCCTTTATAATTTATATATTTTTACATCATTCCTTACTTCTTGTCAGTAATTGAAAAGTATGTATAGTATTAAAATTAGGAAAGATCATGATAGTATGCGTTATGGAATCATATATGCACGGAATCATAAAATCTATATAAGTGTAAAATACAACGGGACTTGCAGCCTGTCAATAATGTCTAGAGACAAAGATTTTATTATTACTATTTGATTCCCCTTGACCATGTAATCTGCGCCTTAATTATTTCTCTATATATATAGATAAATTCCAAACAAACGAAATAATGAACAAAAATCATTAGAAAAAGCTTTAAATCAATATAAACCATGTGATTTTTAATTACATTTTTCTGAAGTTCATTAGAAATCATCTTATTTTTAATGAAAAATTGTTTTTTTTTCTAATATCTTTAAAGAATTGAACCGATAGTACATGCCCACACATTTTAATTTATAATATATATTCCTTCTTGATATATCTGTTTTCGTGCTAACGTAATGCTAAAGTCGATTAGGATGTCACGTGATGTTCTATCTGGTAGATATTATGAACTTTGTCCCATCAGACGACTTAATGGCAGCAAAGAAAATGTTAAGGTTCAAGGTCAAAATACATAAGCGACATTAAACCGAATTCCAAAAGTTATATTACGGTATTACTCAGACAAACATGAAGCAATCTCAGAGAAATGTATGGAAGACAATGTGCATTAGAGTAATGTAATAATTTGCTTCTTAGACTCTGTATGTAAAGGTCGTGGCGTGTGAATCAATATAAGATAACGTATTATTTTCGTCGACATCACTTTGCGAAATCCTGGATACCTCTATACTATAAAAGTAAGATAGATGTTCTATGAGAAAAAGATATAAACTGTTCTGTAGCAGAAACAGGAATCTTGTTATATAACGTCTCTAATCCGGGACCAGTAAGATTTGCAAGAATAAATTATTTTTGCTTCCTTCTATGTTTTTATATTCACGAGGGATACTAATGACCGGGGTTTACTAGATTTAAGTGAATTTTGAAAGATTAAGGTAAATATTTATAAAATAATTTGAATCAAGAACATAAATATTTATGAAATTGTTATAAATTACTTTAGAAGACCAGCATAGGGAAGATAACAAAATATTTTGAGTATATAACCGTCTAATCCAGCGTATTATAGCGTGCCCGAAGAAATATTTATGATATTACCATTTGCGATTGCAATCAGGATGTCAATACAACATTATTAAACCAGTTAAGTCATTTTGTCCCGTTTACTGCTATATACACTTCTTGAAAAAATATCGAAACAAACGTTGGGTTGACATGGGATTTAGTATGTGCAACGCATATGGATAGATAAAAAAAAATTACAATATCAAAGCGAGGAGGCTATTTACTTTAGGACAGTTGTATCATATGGGTTTGTTGTTATTGGATTCATTTCCTTCTGCAATGTATGCCGTTCTACAACGTGTCATGGAACGTTATCTTGTAACAGATTGTGCCAAACATCATGCGATTGCTGTAAGAGATACCTGATGGTGACCTGCAATTAACTTCCAATTATCTCCCATATATGTTTAATTGGGAATATGCTTGAGGACTTATCTGTCAAGTACAGATTGTCAGTACTACGGAAGCACTCCTAGGAGAGGTAAACCATGTATGGACGGGCATTGTTTTGCTAGTTAATGGGCCCCTGTACACATGACACAAAGTCAAACGATGTATTGAAGGATTTCTTGTTAATGTACCTCACACCACTACTAAGGGAGGGAAACATGCTATCGTAGAAGCTGACAAGCTGACTTCCCACAAAATTGCAAAATTGCAATGTGCTCCGCTTTACAAACGGTCCTCATCATATTCGAATGCAAAAATCATCCGTATTAACCCTTTCGGGACGGCGGCGTTCCGAAACTACCGTGGCCCAAAGGACGAAGCGCTTCGTTTCCGAAAGTGCCCAAAAGACGGTTATTTTTTTGCGCTAAGCCTAACTCTCGAAAAAAATTCACTAAAAATCACCCATTCAACACAGCATTCTACTTTTTTCAGGAAGAAAGGAAATACTTATTTTCTATTTGATGTATATTTTTTATACAAATTTTCTTTTATCAAAATATTAAAAATTTTAGTGTATATATGTCTTAGGTACAGATGGATAATTCTTTGGCATATCCCTCCGATTTTTTAAAACTGTACGACATACATGCGTATTCTTAGACAACAAATACTTTGCAAGTACAGGAGAGGTAAAAAATTTATCCAAATACAAAGTATATCCTTTTCCTAAAAGTTCACTTAGAAATGTTTTCACAACGCGTTCTCCATACCCACCATCAGAGCTTGATAATCCCGTGTCTTTTCCAGTATACACAAGGAAATTCCATTTATGGCCTCATTCCGATTCTGACGATTTATATGTTTTTATTCCATATCTAGACCTTTTCGATGGGATATATTAACGAAATCCCAGCCTTCCTTTCCATGAGAACATAAATAACCTAATCATTTCATTGTCGCACATTCCTTTACCCCCCCCCTCCCCCACCCACTCAAAAAAAAAACTCTCTTATATTCCTCTAATTCAACAACGAAATCAATAAAAGACAAAATCAGAACGAGACCCGGAACTCAATTATAAAATTGTTGATGCTACGAGAAGTGCTATGTTTACTTTACAGAACCATGTGCTTCACCGCTCCAAATGGAGAAATAATTCATTGGATTCTCCTTGTGCCAAGGTCAAACATCTACAAAATTCATTTAAGTTGCTTCCACGGGCATTTAACGCCATCTAGGAGACAAATACATTCAAATTAAAACGTTCCACGTAGAAACACCAATACGTGCCAGTCGTCCTTTAAGGTAAAATTTCCTCCGGCCCGTGAGCGTGCCATTCGTCCTTGAATGCAAGTTCGCAGCTGGCGCGTGGGCGTGCCACTCGTCGCGAAAGGGTTAAAGTAGAAGAGAGATGCATCACTAAAAACCATGCAATCCCCTTCCCTTTCTAAGCCAACCAGGTCTCAAAGAGGGGGCTCCTCTCCAGATGGAGCTGCCAATGCAAGGTGGTAAAGGACAAATACAATGCAGGCCTGCTTTCTCCAGACGCTTTGCAATTATGCGTGATTATGTGGAATTCTTCGGAACGACTTTGTATCTCATTGGATGGTGGAGCAATAATAAATATCCAATCCTTCTTTTCAACCGATACTCTTTATAAGCTCTTTGTGTCAACACGATCTTTCGTGGCGTGAATGTGCAACTTAATGCAATTTACTCCTAGAAGTGTGCCATGTAAGAATCTGTACGGTCCAAATAACGGAACAAGTTGTTTATACCACACGACCAACCAGCTTTCAGAAGTCCCACGAAACGATTTTTTTAATGAATATCTGTTCTACAGTTGTACATTGTACGTTTATTATACAATAGGGGATGTTTCTGATGAAAAATATTCGTAAATAATTTTAATATAAGGGCAATTTGGTATTTTTGAATTTACAATATATTTTTATAACGATTTATAAATATTCTAAAAATAGATATTTCATTTCATAAAATAATGTTATGCTCCACTCAGACTTCAATATATATTGCAAAAGTTTTATTTACTGTAGAAACTCAGAGAATTGTACTTCTTCGTTGAGATAGATAACAATAAACATGAGAATCATGTGCATCTATATTAAAAATGAAGTTTCTTCAAGAGAACCACCTTTACAAAATATTACAAAAAGCATTTTGAGTAGTAATCTGAAAAATGGAAAAGAAATATCTTCAATTTGAAAGAATTCAATATTTTCTGAGGGAAAAATATTGCCACTTTAAAATATATCCCATATTATTTTGAAAACGATGACTTTATATACAAGACGACAATTTGTAAAAGGAAGATGAAAAATGAGAGAGAAGTGAAGCAAGAAACATCAGTTCAGCACTAAAATAATGTTATTTGTATTTTCGGTAGCAATAGCTAGACTAATTTTCAACTGATAACTGGTTTTCTCTTTTGAGCAATTGATTTCAATTTTAATGAGCAATTTTTATCGAATACACGTTCTTGAAATTTTACTTTACATCGCTTTCCACAAAATGGCCTGGTGTCGCTATAACTCCCAGGCTTTCAACCAGTTTTGATTATCTTCCCTTAGACGCTCGGAAGCGATAATTACAGTACTGGATTATACATTAATATCGTTTGTCCTACTCAGCATTATGTGGACTGTTGTGGACCAACTAAGTGACCAACTTTTGAGTGAACCCAGGGGCACACAAAAAGACGTGCCGAAACTTACGGTCACACAGGATATGTCACATGCATCTCAATGTTTGATGGAATTATTTGATATGACTTAGAACAGGGGACCCACAGATTTACAGAGATCTTTGGTTCACTCCCTGTCATGCAACACACTGTAATGCATACATACTGGTTTCAACCGGATTTTAGTATTGATATTTATCGAAACTATTCCTCAGCTTAAAGAGAAAAAAAATTAATATGTGGTAAAATTTATTTCCGGAATAGAATTTAATATTATGAGACAGGAAATCGAAAGTAAATAATTTTAGACACTCTATTAAAACATATATACAGGGATTTCAAATAGGGGAAATATTTAGATTGTCTTATTAATCCAAATTGTTGGAAAGTAGGTCACAGCATGTTTCTTGTTAAAGTTATGGGATTTTGCCTTTGTTTTTATGCTTTCACAAAAAATACAAAATGATCATGATGATGCTGGCTGAAAAGGAAGCAATATTTTTATGTAGATAGTTTTAACGACTGCAATAAGCTAATCTTATATCTAAATGTTATCGAATAATGTTGCTTATATAGAGAAAACATTTAAATACTATACTAATCGATTAACTAGTCTCAGTTTGTCGAATCCAAGTAGGCAATTCTAAATACAGATCGTGACACTGTTCAACTGCAAATAATTTAATGTCAATTCTTTAAAAAGCAGACGAATGGTTCAGAAATGATCAGGCTTCTATTTTACAGCACAAATAAACCAACAGATTAACGCCAAATCAGGACCATGTGATTCAAAAATGGCAAAAAACTAAAGTGTTTTGTGCCACCTACCGTGATGAAACAGAAGTTAAATGAGAAACACATTAAATTAAAAAACAAAAATTGATGCAGAAATAAAAAAACTGTGTGAGATCAGTGAATTAAGTAATTATTCTCTGATTTATGGCGTGACCAATGTTAATACATTTTTAAGCAACTAAGACCTTTCTTATTTCATGCATTTCCTTCCTTATTCTAGTTTTATTTTATATAATATCCCACGAGGTGGCACCACCTTCACTATATACAACTTCAAGTATCCACAAGTTATGTCGTTTTACAATTACAAGTCTGGTTGGCTTTCTATCAGTAGGTTATTGCTATGGTATTAGTGTTGAAAGCGTATCTAACTTAATAAAGCATATATGAGAATACCATTTAAAATGTTTTCATAGCATTGATCTATTTGAAATATAACATTAACACATTTTATTTTAGAATAATGTTAAGATAGGCCGATATGCCATCAGAATACTATGGTTGTCACTTTGGGATAAGATCTTTAATGGTTCAAACTGAAAAATAAATCCACACGTGTCCATAACTGTTGTCGGTTTTTATAATTTTATTTGCGCAGCAGTTTGCATTGTAAGTCCTTCTTATTTATCACATTGTAGTATATTTTAAGTAGGGGCAAATAATAATTAACTTTGAAGTTAAAAGCATTTCATTCACAAATGCAGTGCCAAGTCGTAGACATGTATATATTTAACACTAAGCATGAATATTATTTCATAAAATGTAGTGTGTTTAATGAAATATATGAATGATACATAAATCCGTGCTTATGTATTATTTTAGACACAAATTCAATATCAACTACATTCGGGATTACGAGGGCATTTGTCTTAGAGATAGAAAACCAATGCAGACACAAATCCAAGTTTTCTAAATCAAAATTTCAACGTCTCGTTTACTTCATAAAATATTAAAAAAAAAGTTTTAGAAGGAAATCAATAGGATTGGAAAAGAAAATGCAATAAAAATGTAACATAAATAATGTTTTCAATTTCAAAAGATCCAATATTCTTGTAAAGGAAAATAGCACTTACTATATTATATATTTATTATAATATATAATAGGCTTAAACTATAATACTATATATATATATGTATGCATACAGGGTGTCCCAAAACATTGACTTCGGATTTTATTCCTTAAATATTGATCTTAGACATATATAATAAATTACAAAGTTGCGTAAAAAAATGTACATAATTTTATGAAATCGATAAAAAATTTTCAGGGGATTAAATTTGAAAAAAATACAAAATTTAATTTTTTATACGGCCCCCGTACAAAACCATTTCCAATGAGTAAAATGTGCCCCATACACTAATGAGGTGATGTACAAGATGTCACCATTTTATCATAAAATGTCCGAGAGATATGTTTAAACAAAATTGGTGAGAGATTAATCACAAATAAAAATGTAAAAGCTTTGCAGCAAGCGTTCAAATGACGCAACGCAGAAATGCATCATAGGCAAGTAATATCTGAATTAGATATATGAATTAGATAGAATTTTTTTAATTTCGAGGGAAATGCATTCGAATTTCCATATCCTAACATGCCAGATTTTCCTAACATGCCAGAATAAGCCATATTTGGCATAATAATGCATAAAATGGGATTTTTATGGCTCAACAGTATTTACCCATCCGAATATACGCTATCAAACTTGGTACAATTTGAATGATTTTTTCAAGCCCATTTAAATGAAGGGTAATATTCTATAAGTGTGAACATTTGGAACAAAAGTACAGGCTTTAAAAAAAAAATTCTAGAAAAATTTGTAAAATAAAGTTGTTCAATAATAGATTCTGATATGAGAATGTCGAGTTGAGCCGCACTTTAGTTAACTTTCTATAAAATATCCTCTATATAGAAGAAAAAAAAGATAAAAAATGTACCTAACACAAAAGCATAATTTATACTGTTTCTTTCAAGAATAATGACTAAACATATATTTTGAATCAAAACGGAACTTTTAAATAAAGCTGAGTTTACTAACTATTTAAAGAACAATTTTAGGCTCAAATGTCGTAGAAAAAATACAAACGAATTCTACAATTTTAAGGTATCTAGTATTTTCTGACAGGAGAGAACAGAAACTGTAAAATGTATTTTTTTCTATTCTTCCTAAAGTAGTGTCTTGATTTACTGGAGGAAATTTTGAAATTAGCTAAGTAAAGTTTCAGGTAACAAAAACTTTGATAAAGCATAGACTGGGAAGAAAAGTTGGAGATCCCAGAAGGGAGCAATTATGGTGCTTTTGGCAACAGGCCAAGTCTCTAAGGGTTAAGTCGTCTTTAGGAAGAAAAGTTGTTTGTCTGCTTCTTTTGTCATCATCATACAGATAAGGTTTCTTTATGTAATAATGTTTACACATAATGGGAGCAATACCTGGTGTTAATGCGTGTTATATAAAAAGAAAAGAAGAAAAATATCTTGAAGTATAACAGATAACGACATGATTGAGACGCTGATTTTAATATGGAATCTTATGAAGAAATGAAAAAAAATTGAAATTCCATTACATTTGGTAGTTTTGCGAAAAAAAAAATACTTACGCTGATGAGAGAGATTGAATATAAGTTTTTATATTTTCTGTAGTGAACTTAAAAAAGTTTATAGAATAATATAGATGAATAAGAGAACTAAGGAACCACTTTAGGAATACTAGCTTAACTCAAAGTCCAAATGGTAATGACTTTGAGAAAAATTTTTTGAAGCTCTCTATATTTAACAAATAGTTGACGCCGTCGCCGCTGCCCAAGCCGCTGTTTGACAAATTTCTGATTTCTCGAGTTTCCCTGCTTTGTACCGCAAAAACTATAGCATAAAAACGTATAAAATTTGGTGCAGTTCACCTGTAGAGAAAGAATTGAGGAATATGGAGAAATAAATCATTTTCGATATATATTGTAGTTTAAGAAATATTTAATGTCAAAGTAAAAAAAAAATTATTTGAGTTACGAGTTCGGTTCCTGGATAGACTAACAACACTACAAATTTTTTCAGGCAAGGACCTTCGTAGTTGGATTTTTACAGGACGGACCTTCTTTTAATGTGGATGGAATTTACGGCATACTTTAATTTTTATGGACTTTTGAAGTGAAAAATGTTCTTTAGTGTCGGCGCGTCCATCAATTTTCTCTGTTTACAAAAACTATAGCATATAAAAATATGAAATTTGGTACATTTATAGAAAAGTAATAGGGCAACACAATTAAATAAACTGTTTATCGATTTAAACTTTAATTTGGCTTGAAATAACTCTCGAAGCGAGTAGGAGTGAGCGAGTTACATGAGTGGCGAAGCGTAGCGAGCAAGGGTAGAGTTCCTTCGTTCATTAACATATAATTCATATCAAAAACAAAATGTTTAATTTTAATGTAACGTTGATAATGTATCCGATAAATATAAATTAATGTGCAATAAGGATCTATAAGAAGCCTTTAACTCATTATTGTTCTTTAAAAGATGGTCCAAAACGAAAACAAAAAAGTTACGATATAAACAGGTTTCGTACACAAGAACAGTGTCTTTATCAGGAGGAGACGGAGAAGTCACTACAGCACAAAAACTACACTTCTCCGTTTGCTTCAACAACGTAGGGCATTTTAGAAGTCAAAACTGTTTATGACAGTTTTTTACTTGCCATGTCCTGTATTGAGTATGAACGTATTCGCCTAACAGTTATTTTTAAAGTATGAGATGTTTATTTTAATTTCTATTACAAAGCGTTTTAAATGATTAACTAATGAATTGAATAAGTAAATGTTGCTCAAAATTTGATTTGATTTACAAATAAAAGTTTCTATACCATCATATTATTGTTATCATATTTTATAATCTGATTATATGTGCCACACAGTAATTTTGACATATTTTATAAGAGGATGCACAAGATTCATATGAAAGCGCATAAACACCATTGTAACTATGTAAAATAATGTCCAGGTGTGTATACGTTAGGCTTATTTAAGGTAAAGTGACAATGATGATTGAATACAACTGATTTCAGCGCTCATGGATTAAATCGATAAACGGTTTATTTCATCGTGTTACCCTATTATGAGTAATAATTCTGAGTAATAGGTCTTAGAATAAAGATATGACAAAAATTTACTTAGTGATGCAGTACTATTTTCTGATGTGTGCATTGGACGTACACCAATCACATTTCCCAAAGTCAAACAATATATAGTTTTCATTTGTAATACACTGTAATATAGTTTAGAGAAAATATTGTTTACACGATAATTTATGAATTCGAGATTTTGATGCTAATATATGTTTTATGACTTCCTGCCTGCATCTCGACTATTTAGAGCGATGTTCATCTATCTGACTATATGCATGTCTGTGCCACAAATACTAATGGATATTCAAGAAATTTTAAATGGTTTTGTTATCAAAAAATCTAGAACTAAATAGAATCTTGTGTCCTCCGATTGCAATTCCAGTCCATTAACCACTGGGCTAACCCAATTCATATCCCTTCAGTGATATGCGCATTGTCCGATTATAGATTCTCTAAAATACGAACTACTTTTTACACTTTTTACAGGTCAAGTTTGTTGCTGAGCAAAATCGGATAAAACTGCTCATGCTACGATCTCTTCACTGATATATTTCACTACAATCTCCTCACAGATATGACAATAACTCATCTGAAACTTAACCAATCAATTATCACTCTGTATATATGATAAAGATGATAATTCCTAGTTGTCTATAATATACAGTCTGGTAGCGTGCAACATGTATTTTCATCTTACCGCATTGATATTTGCAAAATTGCAGCATATATATCAAATTTTGTGCTGCCTGCGCCGTTAAAGTGAAGAGCCTTAACAATCCCGCAATTGGTTAACACATGTTTGTATATGCAGTGGTAAATTGATTATTAGGTTCAGAAAAAGGATATCTTACAATACTATTACATTTTATAGCTAGTTCATATTTTACATAATCTTTTAATGCACTTTTGAAAGGTGTTATACGTAGAATATAATGAAATAAGTGTTTCTGCGAAACAAAAAATATTTTTATCACATATAGAAAATCTTTCTTTTGAATCAAAATAAAACTTTCTGAATAAGCCCTACTTCAAAAATTGCCAAAGAAGCATTTTAGTGTGAATGGCTACACATTTTTTTTTTTACATTTCAAAGATTCTAGTATTTTCCGGCGGGAAGGCATTGCTACTTAAAAATGATTTTATTCTTACAAAGACAGTCACTTGATTTACAGAAGGAAATTTAGAAATCAGCTAAAAATGCTTCTCCCGACAAACATATTTTTAAAGCAGGGACCGTGAAGAAAAGTTGGGAAACCCGTAAGGGAGCAATTAAAGCACGTCTGGCAGCAGTCCAAGTCTCTAAGGGTTAAGCCGGTAAAGGTGCTGTTTGTCTACGTCTTTGTTTAAGCTAGACATAGATAAGAATTATTTATGTAACAATGTTCAGCAAGAAATATATATATATATATATATATATATATATGAAATGTAATAATAAGAATTATGTAAAAATAAAAAAATACAATTCAAGTAATATTAACATCCCCATAGAAGAAAATTCAAAGCCATAATGCCGATAAGAGAAAAGAACAGCACCATCCCAAATTCGATGATTAATTAGAATTAAATTCATCGTCAGGTCTGAGTATTTAATTCCAATTAACCCAAACAAATGCCTGTTTCAGATTAAGCAATAGTACATTACTATAAATACTTAAACTCAGACTACAGGCAACAAAAAATGAAAAAAGGATACATTAAGAAAATTGTATTACCATGCGGCATGAACCATTCTTCTACCACGTGTATACACGATCAACCTCAACAGCTTAATCTAGAAGCACCGGAATGAACAAGTCGAAATTCTACCAGGGAGGCAGTACGAACGTTCACGGAGTTACTCCCAAACCCGTCCAGTGAGTCTAAGCTGGAGACTGGACAAGCAATTCAGAATACAACTTCCCAAATATGCAAACATGAATATGAATATGAATCAAAGATGAAAATTCCTACTAAACAAGTAATTCATATGAAAAATGGATAATCGAGAATGCCACTATACACCATTATAAGGGCGCTCAAAACGTAGTTTCAATACTGACAAAAGTTACATTTTTTTGCGAAAATAAAATTCAAAACATTAATGTTAATGCATCTTATTTTCCTATTTTTTGATTTTTCTAATGTTTTTGACTTAGTTTATTATTTTTCATTTTTATTTATATAATTAATAATTATATATAATATATATATATATACACATACATATATATATATATATATATATACACATATACATATATATATATATATATATATATATATATATATATATATATATATATTTTTTTTCCTACTGTATGTTAGTCACTATAATTGGGAATGTTTTCTAGGATGTTATCGAGTGAAATTTGATACACTGAGTTGATAATTTTAATAACAAACTTGGGGGGATATGCATTATTAGTCGCTGTACTCAATAATTCCATAAAGTGCGCTAATTTATAATCTTCATCACAAATTTTATTGATTCTAAGAGCCTGGTTTATTATAATATTTCTAAATACAGATATATGCAAACAAGAGTCAAAATGTTGAATTTTTGATGTATTAAATTTAAAATCCTGTCTTTTATCATACAAGTTTATAACCATATTACAATTTTGTAAATTTAAATTTAAATCTAAAAAGTTTGCAACATTTGTGTCATTATTACTTGCATTTAATTGTAAATTTTTTGGATAAAAGTTTAATACTATAGGGATATTATTATTTGGGGATACACATAAAATGTCATCTAAATATCTAAACATGTGCATATTATGCAAGCTTGGATTAATGTTTTCTTCATAGAAGAATAAATACAGATTAGCTAACAATGATGAGGCACACCCCCCTTGTGGGATACCAACCTGTTGTTTAAAAAAAGTACCACCATGTTGAATATAATTCTCATAAAGAGTGAAGTTAAGTAATTTTTTAAATAGAAAATTTGAATATTTTAGGTTGATATTATATTTTTCAAAAATTCCTAATATAACTTTATACAGATCATCTATATTAATAATATTAAACAAATCTTTGAAATCAAAGGTATGAATACTACGAATATTTGTAAGAGTTTTCAATTTCTTAACTAATTCAAAACTGTTTTTTACAATATGACAATTATTTGAGATTTCATCTGACAAGGATATTTCATGTAATATCTTTAATAATAATTTTCCAGCATTAGTAATGTAAGAATTATGCCCACTGGTAATGGTTCGAAAAGCAACAGGGGATTTATGAAACTTGGGTACTAAAACAATATATGGAATGTTATTACAACTATTTTTTAGATGGATTTGCTTATATTTGCACACACATATATATATATTATATATATATATATATGTGTGTATTAGGGTGGAGCTTAAAAGCCATGAAATTATTTATTTTAACTTTTGCAAGTCTCACCCTCTAACTTTGTTTCTTTTGATCACAATATATAGAAAGTTTGAGCAAAAAAATTTAATATTAAAGGGTAGCTCAATTGACTCAAATTTTTTAAAAATTAGAAAAAATTATGACTATTAGCTGTACCTGTACTTTAACATATGTATTTATTTACATTGTATTTATAGCATTGACTTTAAATAATTTATTTAATTTGTTGTAAACACTACCAGGTTTATATTTACCATTAAAATTTTATTGACTTTGCAAAGGCTGAGACAGAGTCTTTTTCCCGCTATCAGGGTACATTTTGCGATAATCATCAACAACTTGTAGCAGAAATTGTAGCTGCATTACATCATTAGTTTTACTGTATTCCTGACTGCATTCCTGACTGTATCCCTTACTCCACTGTATTAATGAATAAGTGCAACTGCACGTTCCGCATAGTCATTTACTACTTGTAAAGATTTTATTATCTCTTTAGCCTGTTTGTAGTCCTTTCTCAACTCCCACAAGTCTGGATCAACTGCAAGATATCCAACTGGAAGTTCCAACAATTGAAACAATATCAATGACTTTGCTGTGACAAAATCTTCAATGTTTTTGTTCATGAACAAATGAAGTGCCACGCTGATTCGCTTAAAGTAATTTCGGTCTTGTTTTTCAACATGAGCTTCATTCTGCAAAGCATTCACCATCCGTCCTTTGGTTGATATACTGACATGACAATCAAATATAGCTAAATCAACAAGTCTTTGTAACACATAAAACAAGTGGTTATCAAATTTACATGATGCCGACTTAGAAATGACTGAATGTATTGATGAGTATTCAAGGAGTGACTCCAGCAACAACAGGTCATTGTAAGGTGAACATGAATCTTGAGGTGCAGAGATCCATGCTTTCAAGTATACACGGACTGTTAAAACAGACACTCCTTCTTTTAAAGTATGTTTCAACTGAGCTTTGAACATCCAGGTCTTGAGACAATATGACTTTGGACATCCACGGCCATGGTGTATTGCTCCTGGTGACATAAATCGGACTCCCATTGCTGGGACAGCACCAAGAAAGATAATTACGAGTTCTAAGAATTCTTTATAATCATCTCTTAGTTTTGGTTCTCTTTGTTCCAGGTACTTCTTTGCATAGTCGATAGTTTCTTGCTTTATATTTTCTACCAGATTTGCGACAACATCAAATGGAATTCCTGGTTCATACTTATCTGTATCAATGAATCCACAATATTCGTGAAAGCGTTTAAATAGTGCAACTTCAGGAGAAGATCTGACTCCCATACATACTTCAAACACTGTATTAATTATGAGTTCGATAATGTGATGCCTGCAACCAAGTGATAAGAGCTCTTTCTTAAGCTTTTGCTCTAGAAGGACACAGGCACCAGAATTATGACCAGTGTTTGATCTGGAAGTGTCAAGCACATTGCGCGAATATTGTCTACCATACACCAGTGTTCAATGGCTTCAAAGACAGCTGCAGCCTGGACCTCTCCTGTTACAGATGGAATCTTGGCAACTGACAGTAGTTGAGAAACTCCTTTCCTGGAAACTAATATTGCCATGCAATCGACTTTCTCTTTTCCAGTCAGGTCATGCATCAATTTTCCATCCCAAAGAATGACAGAAGAAATGTTGCCTTGAAACTAGGTCTATATTTTTTGATATTTCTTTCTCTTTCTGCCATTCTTTGTCGACGAATTGAGTCTTTATTTAGAGCAAATTCATTAATGTTCTATCCTAAGCTTTTTGCAGCTTCTGATTTAATAAAAACAGCCTTTCGGTCTGACACTTTGTACGAATTATTGCTGCAGCAAGTTCTGGAGTAACTATGGTTTTTCGTCCCCGTTTTTGTTCTTTTAATTCTCCAACATGAAATGTATTGTCCTGAGTTTCCAACTTTTCATCACCTCTTTCTGCTGAACAGTTATCAGGCTTATCAGTAGAGGATAGTTGTGCAACTTCAGAATCTGAATCTTCTAATAATATCAAAATATAAAGCTGAAGGAATTTTAAATATATTTAAAGGTGGTGGTATTTAATTTAATTTTCCATGACATTGCGTACAATCATCATGTACATTAAAAACTTTTCCATCATAGAGCTACCTCTAAATATTGTTCAATTGTGCTAATGTTTCCCTGTGTTCTTTTTTTGTAAAAATGAACAAAATTAGATAGTGAGAAGACCATATATTCATAGTTAAAAAATTAGCTCCACCCTAATATATATATATATATAATAGTAAATACATCATCAAATTGAAAAAAGGGGGGGAGGTACAAAGGAAAGGGGGAAAAGAAAGGAGAGTGTTTACAGGAACGACAGAAAAAAGGCCGGGGGGGATAGTGACCCCCCGTTTCCGGTTAAAGCGATTTTACTCTAGAAACACTCCCGGTGCCTCTGTCTTCCTGAAGCACTCCTCCGTCCGATGAAATCTATGAAACATCCCCAAGTATATAGACCATGAAGCAAAAAAGGGGCTTAAGATGGGAATAAACCTAACCTGATTACTCAACAGAATTCTTGAAGTCCACAAGCCATGCCGCACAACCATATCTCACCGACCTGCTATCATCAAATAAAACTGTTTGTCTTTCTGTCAAATATCAAGTCTACATAGTGCCTTAGATACCGAAGTGGGTAATTGCTTTTTGCTGCTTTCCTGAGTAATTTATTGACGCTGTGTTGCTGTTCTTCTTTTTCAGTGTTGAGACGTCTATATCGATTTAAATGATTTATTATAATATTCCTGAAAATACCACTGCTCAAATTAGATTTCCAATCTATAATGTAATTAATGTTGAAATCAAAATTATCCCTCTTGTCTTAAACTTTAAAACATATCTTGCTTTTCTCATTGTAGTAAATACTGATATCCAGAAAATCAACAGTTCCTGGATTTGTATATTTAGTTTCCAAAAGTTCCAGGTACTTAGGGTAAAACCCAAACTCAAAATTATCTTGTTGATTTTTATATCCAATAATCACATCGTCAACAAAGCGGTAGTATGGCATTTCATTGACTAAATATGTACCTTGTTCATACTTGTTCAGGTAAATATCTGCAAGTACCGAAGAGCAACCCCCCCCCCATTGGGATGCCCTGCAGCTGACGATAAAAACCTATACCGTTGTGCAGTATGTTTTCAAACAAAACAATATTTATCAGCATTTTAGAAAAATATCTAAAAATAAGATATACAAAAAACATAATCATAACACTTCATAACATTAAGGCGCCATGCCGCTCTTTCATGTTTAGCAGGTATATAATAGTAAATACATCATCAAATTGAAAAAAGGGGGGGGAGGTGCAAAGGAAAGGGGGAAAAGAAAGGAGAGTGTTTACAGGAACGACAGAAAAAAGGCCGGGGGGGATAGTGACCCCCCGTTCCCGGTTAAAGCGGTTTTTCTCTAGAAGCACTCCCGGTGCCTCTGTCTTCCTGAAGCACTCCTCCGTCCGATGAAATCTATGAAACATCCCGAAGTATATAGACCATGAAGCAAAAAAGGGGCTTAAGATGGGAATAAACCTAACCTGATTACTCAACATAATTCTTGAAGTCCACAAGCCATGCCGCACAACCATATCTCACCGACCTGCTATCATCAAATAAAACTGTTTGTCTTTCTGTCAAATATCAAGTCTACATAGTGCCTTAGATACCGAAGTGGGTAATTGCTTTTTGCTGCTTCCCTGAGTAATTTATTGACGCTGTGTTGCTGTTCCCCCCTTTTTTCAATTTGAGGATGTATTTACTATTATATACCAGCTAAACATGAAAGAGCGGCATGGCGCCTTAAAGTTATGAAGTGTTATGATTATGTTTTTTGTATATCTTATTTTTAGATATTTTTCTAATATATATATATATATATATATATATATATATAATCCAAGAAAAAGGAGAATTAAAGGAACTTGGGATAACCAAATGCTTTGCATTTAATGGTTGGGTTTGCTTTGTATTGGTACCGTGAGCGTTTGCCTAGGCTGGAAAAGCAGCTTTAAACGGGAAGGGGAGTCGCAATCCTCCCCAACCATTAAATGCAAAGCATTCGGTTATCCCAAGTTCCTATAATTCTTCTTTTTCTTGGATTACATTCTGCTTCGGAGTATAGAGCGGCTTGGCGCCTTCTCCTGAGTGGCGCCTTTTCCTGAGTAGTGCCTTTGATTTTTGTGGATATGCATAGGAATTCTATTTGAATTTGTTTACTGGATTTTATATGATATATATATATATATATATATATATATATATCAATTCAAAAAGTTTCAATCTTCATCTTTGTTTTATTGTTTTCGCTTGATTAATAATACATAATGGAATATGAGTTGCAATTAATATAAAAACGTGATTTTTTTTCCCCTTAGAATCGGCCAGAAAATCTCTACGGCTCAGTAGTTTTGGAAATTTTTCATTACTTTCTTGTAAATCATCACAATTTCTTTTATATCAAATAGTATAAAATTGTTTCTGTAAATTGTAGAATATTAAAACAGTAGAAAATATTGTGTACTAGAACACCAGAGATTCATTACATATAACCTGCAAGAATTAGTGTCTTGGACAACATGTCAAAAATTACATTGGTCCATCAAGTATTTCAAACACATATTCCATGGTCAGAAGCTACTTTATTCACTGAATTACTTAAATCGTACTTTTATACATCAAAAATATGTCATGCAAAAGCAACGTCACTAATATAGAATATTTTTATAAAAATGAAGCGACGAGTATGTTTGATGTCAAAATATTTAGTCAAAATATTAAATGTTAGTTTCATTTTCCTATGTTCAGTCCCATTGCATAAGATTTTCTTCGATATACCACAGAATAAGACATGTTTTAAAGAAATCTACTCTTTCAGTAAAATAAATCTAGATCTTCAGTGATTCTAGATAACATTTTTCTCCATTTTTCATATTGAGAATTACAAAACTCTTTCATAGTTGGAGCATATTATTTGAACTCACAGCGTCGCTGAATTGGTTAAATAACAGATGTACGTTCCTGATAAAAATGTAAACAGTCAAATCGGGACAGTAGCGTATCTTTATCGAAAATTCCCTGCTTCGAAGAAGTTTCATTTTCAAGAAAGATATGGTTCGGAAAACATGTTTGCAAATGTATGATATATATATTTCATAGGATGTTGAAAAACATAAAGTATGGAGTTGGAGGAATATGGCATGGAATATACTTCAAGGACATTTTAAGACTTTAAAACATGTTCGAAATTTTTTGTGACAGATGTGCTTCTCATGTTTTACCTTGTTACTATCGACATTAAATTGGGTAAATTTTTGTTTCATAAAATGTTTTAGCATCAAAGCATTTTGAAAATATTTAAACGCAATTACTTATGACTTTTAAGAACGCACAATGGAATTAGACTTAAAAATGGTGGTTAAAATTCGTTTGGTTAAATTAGTTACTTCACACATGCTAAACTGTTGCAAGCTGCCCAGGCGGTGAAATGGATAGCGTCTTCGGTTGCTGTCTGGTGGACTCGGGTTCGAACCCCGAGTAAGGCATGGATGTTTATTGAGACAAGTCAGTCTTCAGCCTTCTGGGTCCTCGCGTAAATGTGAAGCTGCACCCTCTCTGACCTTCATCAATGATGCTTGTCTGTAATAAACATTGTTCTCTCGTCTTGTGCGTCTTTCTTCGTTGCTTACTGTGTCACTGGTCTTATATCGGCTGTACCGAAACAGGAGGTCATTAGAAACAACAACAACAACAAAATGTTGCAATACTAGATAGTAATGTAGTAGCCTATAACTGATCTATGTTACTTTCAGGGTATATATTGGTAGTCACGTGCGCTTCAAATACGGGAAAAGCTTTTAATATGCTCTGCTTGTTGCCAGTTCAATATATATATATATATATATATATATATATATATATATATATATATATATATATATATATATATTTTGATAGTGAGAATTGATATAGATATTTATATCAATTCAAAAAAATTCAATCTTCATATTTGTTTTGCTGCTTTCGCTTGATTAATAATACATAATGGAAGATCAGTTGCAATTAGTGTAAAAAAGTGATTTTCCCCCCTTAGAATCAGCCAGAGAATCTCTACGGCTCAGTAGTTTTTGAAAATTTTCATCTCTTTCTTGTAAATCATCACAATTTCTTTTATATCATATAGTATAAAATTGATTCTGTAAATTGCAGAATATTAAAACAGTAGAAAATATTGTGTACTAGAACACCAGATATTTACTACATATAACCTGCAAGAATTAGTGTCGTGGACAACATGTCAAAAATACTGTGTTCAAGTATTTCAAACGCATTTTCCGTATTCAGAAGCTACTTTATTCACCGAGTTACTTAAATCGTACTTCTATACATCAAAAATATGTCATGCAAAAGCAACGCCTCTGATATAGAATATTTTTATAAAACAGAAGCTACGAGTATGTTTGATGTCAAAATATTTGGTCCATGTTAGTTTCATTTTCCCGTGTTCAATCCCATTTCATAAGATTTTCTTCGATATACCACAGTATAAGACATGTTTTAAAAAAATCTACTCTTACAGTAAAATAAATCTAAATCTTCAGTGATTCTAGATAAAAATTTTCTCCATATTTCATATTGAGAATTACAAAACTCTTTCATATTTGGAGCATATTATTTGAACTCACAGCGTTGCTGAATTGGTTAAATAACAGATGTGCGTTCCTGATAAAAATGTAAACAGTCAAATCGAGACAGTAGAGTATCCTTATCGAAAATTCCCTGCTTCGAAGAAGTTTCATTTTCAAGAAAGATATGGTTCGGAAAACATGTTTGCAAATGTATGATATATATTTCATAGGATGTTGAAAAACACCGAGTATGGAGTTGGAGGAATATGGCATGGAATATACTTCAAAGACATTTTAAGACTTTAAAACATGTTCGAAATTTTTTGTGACAGATGTGCTTTTCATGTTTTACCACGTTACTATCGACATTAAATTGGGTAAATTTTTGTTTCATAAAATGTTCTAGCATCAATGGATTTTGAAGATATTTAAACGCAATTACTTATGACTTTTAAGAACGCACAATGTAATTAGACTTAAAAATGGTGGTTAAAATTCGTTTCGTTAAATTAGTTACTTCATACATAATAAAATGTTGCAATACTAAAATGATGAAAAACTTATTAGGATATCGAAAAATAATTCTGCACGTAAAGCCAATTTTCATTTGATTGCATTAAAATCGTTATTTTAGAATAGAAGGATTTAAAGTTAACAAGAAAGATCAATCATACATAAAGAATTGATTATGGAACACTTTTAAACATCTCTGAAATGCGATATATTCAACGGTGACATTTTTTTAATTATCACAATAATACAACAATTTATTTTAATTGGGAACTTAAAACTTCTGGGGCAAAAATGGATTTTATTCAAATGCCGTCATCGGAATATACGCCGTCTGGCTCTCTATGTAAAACACTGAATATTTCATTCATATATTTTTATTCAAGACTCCTGAGTTAAATAATTTAGCGTGAATAAAAGTCAGAAATTCTTATACAATTCATCTTACAATCACTTGTTTACATTCTGCGTCCATTAGAATTAGGCTTCGTTGTAGAAATAATCAAAGTTTGATGATCATTTAAACTCGAAAGCATTGTAAATGCTTTGTCGCAGAGTATAGATGCACATGAAATACGTAAAAATAAAGCGGTTTTAGAACGGATGCAACATTAATTTAAATTTAAAAGAACTTTAAAAATTATGATTTTTACTCTAGGAAAAAAATGTGGATGCCATATTTCATTTTAAAGTGGGTCACGTGATCGCTTCATATTATATCGGTGCAATTACTATTTTAATTTTAATTTAAAAACTACCGAACATATTTTGCCGAATTTTTTTCATGTATTTTATGGGATAATTTGAATATTTCCTATATTTTCGTACCTATTTCGTTGTACCTATATTGTCGAAGCAATTTCTGAATTTTAACTCTGCCTAAAATATGTTTGAATAATTAGGTCCCATAGGGTTCAATATACTCGTATTTCAGTTTTTCAACTCGGGTTCAATCCAAAACTAATTTGGTGATATTATTGATTTGTATTCCCATATATCACACAGATCATAATAACAACATACTATAATTTCATTTTGATAAAATCATTTTTACGGCAGTTATCGTGCGAACGGACAAATAGACAGAATGACCAAATTCATAAACACTTTTCAACTATGTTGTAAAGTGTTGAAATATATTTTGATTAGTGAAATATTGCACAAACTTTACTCTTATGCTGTTAAAATAGGCTTAAAGTGTTATAATTCCCATGATGATTAACATAAATAAAGTTTAAATATTTTGAATATCAAACAAATCTTTATCTATAGATCTCACACAAGTGATCTACCAGTTCAATTGCCCATACAACAGCTATCTGGAATGAGGTAGACCGACTTGTAGCTGTCATTCGGTATAACTGGTTAGTCTCAGGCTGTAAACTTTAGGTAGTGGGCTATGGTCCCCCTTATAGAGGGTTGGTAGCCTTGGCTGCAAATCCTTTAATATTACATACTAACATTCCTGTTGAACTTTACTAAATTATAAAATACTCACTCTTCCATTATTTTTGAAAATTTAACAGTGGTTTGTCAATCTTCATCACGAATTTTTGTGATGGTATTACCCAGTAGAAAAAACTCCTTTGAGACATCAATATGCCACGGTACATAATCTGATTAAACCTTTTTGGATTTTTGGAGTTGCCATTATTGATCACCCTTCGCATTTACTTTAAAAAAACATCTTATTGACACGTGGAGTTAAATTGTTTCCAGATAAAAGCAAACAAAACCTTTCTGAACCTTTTAGTTGAAATTAAAATACAAAATGATATTATTACCATGTATGCGTGCATCATATTTATAAATACGTCTGCATTTGAATGGGCGATTAGAAATATGGCCATAGAATGCTTATCATATTTCCATTCGAAATAACTTTAACTGCATAGTCAGTCATTTATATTTTATATGCGAAATCTTAACTGAATATCAATCATGCACAGAAGTTCTTCGCATTTTTAAATTTATACAAACTCTGGCAATATAAAGAAGTAACGCCATCTTGTTGAAACCAGGTAATTTGGAAAACTTCAAAGTTTTGAGACGACTAAATGGCATAGTATGGGAAATATGATATGCATATTGTTATTTTACTTTCTATCGTACTTGTAGAAAGTTAAGTAATTGAAAATTTACGAATTTAATATTTTTGACATAGTTACATATTCCCTAATATAAAATGTTAAAGCAATTTTTGACCTGGACAATATAAAAAAACCACACTGGCAAGAAATACTGTATATTTCCCAACTACTATAAGCCATTTTATAAGTTAACGTTCAGAAATTCAAACACCACTGTACAATTCTTTCAAAGCATTGCAAAAATTTCTTCTGCAACTTGTATACATGGATCTTTCATGCGACGGTTTATCTGTTGAATACGAATATATTTTATTCAATAAGCTGAGAGTATTCTTGAATACAACGCATTCGTAAACTTTCTTGACTTTTTCGAAGCAAACATCTGTTACTGTATATGTCATTTGCTGAGCATATGCTGCGACTAGAATAAGACTTAGATATTGCAATTCAACTAAACTTTAAAATAATCTTAAGTTGCTGGAAGAAGAGAGTGGAATCGAACTATATTCTGTTTTCAAGTAAAGTAAAAAAAGTACGCAATTTAACCGTAATAGCTGACTATACATAATAAAAGTATATTCTGAAATAGTTTTGAAATTCTTATTTCTTTTACCTGCATGTATAGTATAATGTATAATGAAAGTACTGGGATGGTGATAAGAATTCGAAATCGCGTTATTGACACACACACATTTTCACAGAGCACATTTTCAGCATCCTTGATTTCGAATCGAAAGTTTTTGAGGTGATATATGTGTGTATGCATACAGTGTGTGTGTATATGCTAGTGTGTGTATTATCGAGTCTATATATACGATATTTCAAGAACAAATAAAACGTTTAAAAAATAATTTGATACGGTTATTGCACTTAGATAATACTTCCATTATTGATTTTAAATGCAATAGATTGTTTGCAAGACAACCCCTACCCCATATTTTCAAATAAATTAAAACGGTCTTTAAAATATCAGGAACATAACTAACGATAAATAGATAATCATGTAATTTTCTTGATGAATTATTATTAGAAAACGAATGATACAAATGTTACAACAATAGAATTAATCGTTTTAAAGATATTGCACGATTTATGAATAAACTATTGAAAAAAAAATTAATTAAATATTCAGAACCTTTAGCACTGTTATAAAAGTAATAATTCCATATATAATTTTTTTTTCTATAAAACAAATGATATATTATTAAATGCGATAGCTTGAAACTGTACTCGAGATATTACACCTTTCCAAATAAATTCATATGAAAATTACATTAAATTTCGAAAGTAATAAGTATCATCGAATATATTCACTTTCCATATGCCATATTATTCAATAAATCTGTTAACATTAGTCTCGGGTATCAAATTTCTTCCGTTCACGAGAAAATGTAATTTATGTGATAGTTGTATGTGTTGACATAAAAAAATACGCCAACAGTCATTTGTTTCACGGGGTATTTATTAGATACTATTTGCAGTTTGATGTGGATTTTGCAAATAGTATAAATAAGTTACTCTGTTCGACTTTATAAGTCGCCAAATTTGCTAGATTGCATTTTACGCGGTTTTAATTCGATCCAAAAACAATGTTCTGTGGATCATGAACATCACAATGTCGCTGTGAAAGAATAATTGCATTATGTAGGGAAAATCATGTGCTGTCCACATCGGATATTCCTAATAGATATTTGCGCTTAAATTGGTAGTATTGACCTTAACTATTATACATATTAACACATTATTAAAATCTTTCACATACAGAATATGATGAACCGAAGGCTTATGATGAACCGAAGGCTAACAACCCGAAGGCTTATGGTTGCTGTTTGTGTGGCCGGATCATATTCTGTATGTGTAAAATCTTTCACATACAGAATATGATCCGGTCACACAAGCAGCAACCATAAGCCTTCGGGTTGGTCATGTGATCTGGGTTTGCTACATAGAGAATATGATGACATGCTCTATTACATTTTTTATATCATATTATATAGCAAATAGCAAAATAATAAAGGCTTAAATTAATTTTGTTGAAGTTGCTTTTTAAACGAAATATATCACGATCATTAAAATTATATCATGACGACAATATAGTTATTTGATGGCTATTTAGCGTGACCAAATTAAGCGTATTAAAAAACAATCCATGTGGTGTAATTTGCCACACTCTCAAAGTACTGTATATTGTGTGAATGGGAAGTGTATAAGGGGTATTTATTGCCCAAAAAACTTCCCATATAGGAACAAACGCACTTGCATTTCCTTTTAACATGTCTTTAAATTAAATAGCTCTACGTGTGAAAGTGCAAACGAACATGCAATACAAGAAAAGTTACAGAATTGCACAGATATGGGAAATATGAATACAGGATTTGACTTTAAGTACGGGCAGTAAACACGTAGTTCCCTAGGAGAAATTTTGAGCATAAGAAATCAGACTGTCGTTTCGAAAATATATGATAGGACTTTCATCTTTAGTTTAATTATTTGTGTATCACATTAGTAAAATATTATAACTACTTTTGAGATTTTTCATATAAATAGAACACCCTTTAATATGTTTGATACTCTGTCTGTGTCACACAAATTTCACAATTTGACCATATTCAAATTATTTTTCCCTAGGAGAAATAATTTAATTCCCTAGTAGAAATAATTAAATTATATTTAATAAAATTATATTTTTTCCCTAGGAGAAATTTTGAGCATAAAAAATCAGACTATCGTTTAGAAAATATATTATAGGACTTTCATCTTTAGTTTAATTATTTGTGTATCACATTAATAAAATATTGTAAGTACTTTTGAGATTTTTCATATTAATAAAACATCTTTTAATATGTTTGATACTCTGTCTGTGTCACACAAATTCAACAATTTGAACATATTTAATTTATATTTTTGTATTTCTGATTCTGCGTCTGTTTATTTTATGGCCTCATCCGAATTCCTTTATCTTCCTCACATTCGACGGCACCACTGCTGTTGTATATTAGTAGTTGTTAGCATGCATTAAGATCATTTGGTGTGTAGCTATGAAGTTGTTTGTAATGAAGAAGACGACGTGTTTTTGAAACGACTACATGATTTTAACTTTTTTTTTGCAGCATATTTGTGATGTATTTATTCATGGTAAATATGGTTCCTAGAAGCAGAGAAATAGTAACAATATGATTTTTTTAAAAGGAGAAATTAATACCTTTTACTTTCATAATTTTTCACAAATGAATACATATAGATATATCCCTATTATTTCTCTATCTCTTTATTTCAATCAATCTCAAGTTATTTTCCTTTCTCTTTAACCATCCCTTTTCTTTCTAAGCATGTGTGCGCACGGTTAAAAACGCGTTAGTGTAACAAAACAAAATTACAATGAATGCTGAAGAACGTATGGTAGGTATGCAGTAATTAACATCGATAAATATTGTGATCGCATATATTTCGTTTTAACTCTATATAATTATACATTTTACCGCAAATAATGTCATCACAGAGTAAAATGCAATCATAATGAAATGTGAAAAGCAGACGATCGTGTCAAAAACACCCTTATGGGTTTTCAACTTCCTCTCGTGCCAACCAAAAGTTACTCATTAAATGAACTCACCAATAGCGAATTTTTTTTTTTGGGGGGGGGGAATTCCTAGCAGAAGCTTTAACCTCCGGTAAATGTCAATATTTGCATACATGGCATTATGTAGACAGACTTATGAATTAAGTAATTAGAATTTAAACATTTTAATTTTATACATGAGCAATATAATATCCGAGAACAAATAAAATTAAAATTCGAATAACTTTGTTAAAATCAGCATATAACAAAAATGTAAAAGTATCGACCCGTTTTGAAGGCAAAAGCAAAATTATTCGTCAGATCATATAAAAAGTGCAGCTTTCACTCATCAGTATAAGATCGGCGATTGATACGGAGCAGCAAACGTGGCAAAAGAAGGCAAAAAGGGTGTAGCTAACTGAGGAGAAGGAGAGTATAAAAATCCAGGAAGCAATAAAAATAGATCATACAATTGTAGATACGCCAAGCGGAGTTTTACTGTGCAATATAGTAGGACTTGTCATGTGATCAAATACTATCAGGACTAGAATGCGTTGAGTAGAACTGAGTTTTAAACAATGCTGTAACGAGTAGAACCTGATCATCACTACACACCGTCAACTGCAGATTCTCGGAAGTAAGAATTCTGGACTAGCATTTAGTACACTTTTTAGGACGAGCCCGCTATGATGGATATTATTCCCTAAATACTGTAACAGTAGCAAGCCTCAGAAATAGAAGGGTCCAGTATATAAGGTCTATGGCAGGAACTCGAGTTGAGTTAAAATGAAGGAACGGTAAAATATCCAAGAGAGAAATGAGTGTTCAACAAAAGATTCCCTAACAGCATTTCTTTTCGCAGTGACGTAATATTTACGTCACACTGTGAGTTTGGGACGTCACAGGACGTCGTAGTACGTCTCGGCAATGTCATATTGAGGTCACAGCGAAGTCATTTTGGTCATTTTTATAGTCGTTTGTGACGTCACATATTCACTTGTTTGTAACGTTTTATTGTAATTGCCATTGTACTGTCGCCATATTTTTACGCGTTAATTTAATCTTGGAAAAGTCACAGAATATAGTCACAATGAAGTTACAAAGTTACTAATACGTAACGTCGCATAGAAGTCACATATATGATGTCACATTGTGACTCAGGTGTCACGTGACTACAGCGTCACTGTCACACATGTGGCGATCTTTGCTGTGAGGGTTCAAATCACGTGTTCATAAAATCGCAATTTAAAGTTAAAAAAATAACAGAACAGGGATATAATTACCAAAATAAGATGGGAAAAGATGAAATTGAAAAAAATTACCAGATATTACCATGCGGAAGAGAGACGGGTAATTAACGTTAACGAGGGATTTTAACTGAGGAACAATAGAGAAACTTTCAAGAAAGACCATTTCAAAATTGGTATTAGGAGTAAAACGATCTTAACTTTAAAAGTATTATAAACATAATTAGAAACAGAAGAATGTTAGGCAATTGCAGACTTTAGAATTCTCCTGTTTCAAAACATTGTCTGCCGATACTTCTAATTTTTTATTAATATTTGCGTTTTACGAAGTAGTTTGGATTTTATGCTTTAGCAGCAGTTTGACCCGTATGTATAAATAAAATTAACTTAAATTAATAAAGATATTAAGTCGATATTGTACTTTTTATTAAAATTTATTCACTGATATCAGGATTGTTCTGTGGCCGGGGAAATATATGCTCTAAACCTTCGGGTGAGTCCCACCTGTCTAGGTTGTGAAATGGATTGCTCCCCCCCCCCTCCTCCCTCACACGCACCCTGACAAAATTTCAATGGGCGCTCATGCTCGCGGGTCATAACCATTGATGGGGAACAGTACCTCATCTCTAACCGAGAGGATAATGTTAAAAAATAATTGCGGCGTCTTTTTAATAACATTTTAAAAACTATTTTGATTTTAACATCGGCCTTTCATGTCATGACTTCATAAATACAGCAGTGTCATTGCTATCTAGTGAGAAAGAAGAAAAAGAAAGAAAAGTGAGAATGATAATAACAATGGAATATCTCTATAAAAAGAAAATGCAGCCGTCGCCGCCGCCGCCGCTGCTTGACAAATTTCTCGCACCACGAGTTTCTCTGCTTCGTATCGTAAAAACTATAGCATACAGAAGTAAAATTAAAATTGGCACACTTGTAGAAAAAAGTTTAGGAAACAGGCTGAAATAAACAGTTTATCGATATAATATTGTAGTTTAAGAAATATTTAATGCCACAATCAAAAACAAAATATTTGAACTGAGAGACTAACAATAGTAAGACCATGCATTTTTACAGGTATGAACCTACTTAATTCAATTTTGGCAAGACTGAGCCCTTTTTCTCATTCCACTGTTGTTTACAAGATATTTTACTTTTTATTCACTTCTGAAGTGAAACATTTAATTTCGTATCGGCATGTTCATCGATTTTGTTTTTGTCTTGTACCGCAGAAACTAGAGCATACCAAATTATGAAAATTGATACATTTATAAAGAAATAATAGAGCTATACGATGAAATAAATCGTATACCGATTTAAACTTTAGTTTGGCTTGGAATAGCTCGCGTAGCGAGCTCTGCGATAACAGCGAGTAAAGGACCTGACTCGGGAAGCGAGCGACATTAGTTGGCGAAGCGTAGCGAGCAGGGGATAGAGCCCCTACTAACATAAACAAAAATGAATCGACATGAAAATTAAACGATAAGATCTATACAATGTTCACGAAAATTGGCAGTTAGTTGAATTACATAAATTCTGTGCAGAAAGAATGGAAAATCTTATTTTTTCCAGATAACATTAAAAAATCAGAAAGAAATCAATAATATACTATATTAAAAAGTATTTGTTTTACACGTAATACTTAACAACAAAGGAGGAATCTCAACATTATATACTGGGTTAAACTGTTCTAAAATTTTATCATTCTAATTATTAAATATAAATGTCTATAAATGATATTATAATATATTTACAGTCCACGGCATCTTTCGGTACGTAATTTCAAAACTATATGCTGGGTTAAACTGTTCAAAAATTTTATCGTTTTAATTATTAAATATAAATGTCTATAAATGATATTATAATACATTTACATTGTACGGCATCTTTAGGTCCGTAAATCATATGTCAACATAAATTGCACCAATATTGCATATTTTATAAACAATTTATATTTATACTAAACAACACTGAAAAAAGTCCCCCATACTTCATGTTTTATATTTAATTTTATACGTTTAACAACAAAGCACTGCCCCTTTTCAAAGTTTAAGCTAAATCTTGATTACTGTGATAGATGAGTACCAATTTTTAAAAATATGTTCTCGGAACTTTTACTTTTTTCAGCAATTTAGGAAACATAAAAATATCATCACCTAATTCATCATTTGTTAAGAAGGTATTTGAGAACTTTTTATTCCAACGCAGTCTCCTGTTAGATTAATGGTATTTGGATAAACTTGTGTCTCATAACATATCATTTTCCCAGCGAATGTAATAAATTAAATCTAATTGTTTTTATGAGAAATTTGTTACAAATTATGAAATGAAGCAATAAGTAATATTACCAAGCGCAAATTTTCAACGTGGGTTTTATAGATATGGTCGTACATCAATTAAATTTTTTTACCAGTAATTTTGTAAAGACAAGATATGATAGCCGAGTCTTTAAACTACAAGCAGATTTTTTAACGGACAAATGTTTCTATTGCATTTATATTTCAGTAGAATTATATTTATATCAAATATTACAAACTGTCAGATACAAATGGGGCTTTTTATTGTCAATAAAATCACACAGTCAACTTTATTATATCCTGCGCAAAAAATATACTGTTGATCGCAAAGAGTCACGGATTTAAACAATTTATTAAAAAAAAAAACGTTAATTTTTTTATTTTTAGTCAAAAGTTTACGTTTTACTTTCAGTCAAAACTTTACTTTTTACTTTCAGTCAAACTATTAATTTTTACGTTCAGTGAAAACGCTAATTTTTTACATTCAGTCCGAACGTTAATTTTTTACTTTCAGTTAAAACCTTATTATTTTTCTTTCAACTAAAATGTTACTTTTTACTTTCAGTCAAAAGTTTAATTTTTTACTTCGAAAAGTTATATTATTCTATAGATAAAGAAACATTAACCTTCTTCATATATATTTCTTCGCCCAGTTACTTTAAAACAAAATTAATTAATTTTATTGAGCAGTGCACGAAATTTCATAACGTAGTTCTTTACCTATTGATTCAGTCATATAGAATATATAGAATAAAAAAATGAATAATTACAGAGATTGCAATAAATCGAAGCACACCAAATCACAAGTACAAATTGAAGAATTTCAGTAGCTTTAAAAGAATAAAACGTACATTCGTATAATATCAAATTAAAAAATTTGTTAGGCAAAGATACATTTTAATACACATTTTAAACTTTAAAAAAATAAAACGTACTTGCACATAATATCAAATTTAAAAATTTGTTAGGTAAAGATACATTTTAATACACATTTTAGACTATATCATGATGTAAATAAAAATAGAGACAAGAAACAAATTTGTAATGTATAAAAACACTAGTGGTAATGCATTCTACATGTTTCATACCATTTACTTTACAGTAACACTAATGATAAGCTGAAACGCAAACTATGTATGCTTTACATAATAAAATGTTCTAGAATGTAACGTCTTTTGAATTACTTCGTACTACTCGTATTTCCTTGCGCTTTGAGGAGTAAATTCAGAAATCTCAAGAAAGACGTAAGAAAATGTACTTCAAATATTCTTATTTTAAAATGATGTCTCTTTTGCCATTTTGGATATAAAAGAAAGGTACCGTGTCCTTTAAACTAAATATCTATATCTTTATTTTAATCAAATATACTATTTTTTCAATAAAATTGTATTTTTACAATAAAATAAAGTATTTCTATAATAAAAGGGCAAATCTACATGCATTTCAACAACCATGTAACTTACGGTGTCAGAAATTCAATCCCCAAACCTAGGGACATAAAGGTCATATTATAGAGAGTTCGACCATGTGATCTTTGCAACGCTTATAGAGTTCAAAATTAGTAAAATGTATGTTCTTAAAACTCTAGGAGCTCTTTGTATATACACTCATGTCCAAACGTTAATCATAATTCGTAAAATGCGAAAAATTCGGAGTTAATATTGATTCAGTGGTTCCCAATTAGTTGTGAAGAGTCGTGGGGTGAAGGTAAATCATTGTGCATATACAGAACAGTAGTTATAAATTGGGGGTTCTGCGGCGGATCGGGGAGGTGGTGCCCTGTGGTGCCAGAGGAGGCCCTCTTTGGGAGGATGCCTCTTTGGAGTGGACCCTCCTTGGAGGGTCTTGAGACCCCCAGGAGGATGCCTCTCAGTGCCCCCCTCCCCTCTTTTGGAAGTTTGGTGAGGTGGTGCAGCACCGGATGCCTCTCTTGGGAGGATGCCTCCGCCCAAAGAGGGCAATTGCGAAAGTCTTTCAGAGAGGCCTGATGACTCATACGGAGTGAGTTTCACTCCGAGTCTTGAGAGGGAATGTCACAATCGCTGACTGACCTGAGGAAGTGGTTTCAAGGGATTTCGCAATCGATGACTGACCCTTGACCTGAGGAAGTGGTTTCAAGGAATGTCGCAATCACATAATCTGGAAATGACGTGTCGCGCCTTGGAGCTCCTTAGCACACGTCCTCCCTCTCTGCTGGTCAGCGACAGAGTGAAAGATCTTATCAGCGTGACGTAGTTAAAGCGCCCTCTGGCGAATTTTGATGAAGTGCTGCCATCTATCGGCATTTTTTTTTCCAAAAGAAATTAATGTTTCACTGGTCAGGAGCTGGATTCGAACTTGGGCCCAACTGATTAGAAGCCGAGCGTCTTACCATCGTGCCAAAGCACCCGTGCTTTATAAGAAGTTATCTTCGAAGTGTACCTTATCAGTGGAAGCTAGATTATTTTTCAAAGTTCATTCGAATCGCTCGGTGAATAGCGATGCACTTTATAAAGGGTGCGTTTTAAAACAGAATGCTACGGAGTGAATATAAAATTGCGTATTATAACATTATGATTTGTTTTTAAAACAAATGTATACACAAACTTTAAAAACACGAATGTAATAATTAGCTAAAATTGTATTCAGTGGATTTTTTTTTTAAATAAATCTAACTATCAATACGATTTTTATAATAATAACGAAATGATTTCGAATGTTTAAAAACAAATTGATTACGGAGTTCCAATGAACACACAAATTGTGTTCAGTGAATACCATTCGACCATTTTAAGTGTTGTGTATCTAAAAACAAATGTATACACAAACTTTAAAAACACGAGTGTAATAATTAGCTAAAATTGTATTCAGTGGATTTTTTTTTTTTTTTTTAAATAAATCTTAACTATCAATACGATTTTTATAATAATAACGAAATGATTTCGAATGTTTAAAAACAAATTGATTACGGATTTCCAATGAACACACAAATTGTGTTCAGTGAATAGCATTCAACCCTTTATGTGTTGTGTATCTAAAAACAAATGTATACACAAACTTTAAAAACATGAATGTAATACATAGCTGAAATTATGTTTTGTGAACAGGATTCGACCCTTTTAAATGTTGTGTATCTAAAAACAAATGTATACACAAACTTTAAAATAGCGCATTTAGTTAAAATGAAGTGAACAAGATTTCACCATTCTAAGTGTGTGTGTATAGCAATGTGGATTTTTTTTTTAAATAAATCTAACTATCAATACGATTTTTATAATAACAACGAAATGATTTCGAATGTTTAAAAACAAATTGATTACGGATTTCCAGTGCAAACACAAATTGTGTTCAGTGAACACAAAAATTGTATTCAGTGATATATAGCAATGTGGATTTTTTTTTTTTTTTTTTTTAAATAAATCTAACTATCAATATAATTTTTTAAAAATGATTTGAATACACCCAAGTATAGTTACGCATTTTCAAAATGGTGTTAAGTGAATAGCATTCAACCCTTTATGTGTTGTGTATCTAAAAACAAATTTATACACAAACTTTAAAAACATGAATGTAATACATAGCTGAAATTATGTTTTGTGAACAGGATTCGACCCTTTCAAGTGTTGTGTATCTAAAAACAAATGTATACACAAACTTTAAAATAGCGCATTTAGTTAAAATGAAGTGAACAAGATTTCACCATTCTAAGTGTGTGTGTGTGTGTGATTTTTTAAAAATAAATCTAAAAGTATATAAAAATAATAATGAAAATTAGAACTCACAGAACGACGTCTTCACTACCCGCTGGTCAAACTTCAAATGAGTGATACACTCTCATTACGCTATTAAAAATTAGATATTATCTATAATGACGTCAGCAGTATGAGGTGTTGTCACCTATTTTTTCTAATAATATATTTTAATATTTGGATACTTCAAGGGTCTGATTTGGTACACGTAATCTGAAACACATCACTTTAATGATATTACGCATTGAATATGATTCGGCCATTTTTAAAATGGTGGATGTAATTGAAATATCGAAGTTTAGAATTTAACAAACTAACGAATTTTCATCCCCAAAAATTTTAGCATTCAGTTTAAATAAAACCCAATGAATATGATATCACCATTTTCACATCGTAATTTTACTACCATTATAAAACTTAGAAGTGAGTGTACATTATTTTTTTCAGGACACCAACACATTTTAAAATCTATTGAATAGGAATAGACCATTTTGCACATACATGTACCTAGATTTCAACACCCGGTATTAAAACCTGCTAAACATGAAACGAGTAAGTATTGTGTGAG
Organism: Amaurobius ferox; assembly: GCA_951213105.1. NCBI lineage: Eukaryota > Metazoa > Arthropoda > Arachnida > Araneae > Amaurobiidae > Amaurobius > Amaurobius ferox. Next base: position 104,111,488 of record OX578147.1, read on the forward strand.
ATTTTATCACACTAACTTTCAAACTTTTTAAATTTTTAAAAATGTCCGAAATAGTTGTATTTCATCGGTAGACATAAATTGTATGGAACACATTTTTATGAAAAAAATATCTGTTTCGACAGCTTTTAAAAATAGATTTCTACAGTTGTACACTACGGTTCTAGAATTTTCTAAATACGAATCGACTGTTTGAACTACCAATGGTGGTTTTACCGATGCAAATATTTACAGGACAAATATTTCAATGAAACCGAACTTAGTTGAAGCTTCTAAGTTTGAATATTTAGAATCATTTCATATAATTTTTATATTCACATTGAAAATAGTTAACAAAATTGGAACTCACGGAGCGACAACTTACTGTCCACACTCCAAATGAGTGATACACTCTTATTACATTATTAAAAATTAGATCTTATCTATAATGATGTCATTATGTTGCCGTATTGCCACCACATAATTATTCTTTCCAAATTATGCATTTTTTTCTTTTTTCTTTTTAATAACTTGCTACTGTCTTATGCTATCCATTTTTTTTTTCATATAAGCAGATATTCCATATACCTTCTAAATGTTAAGTTATAATTTTTAAAAAAAAAGCATTAGAGGTGTATTTTACGTCTGAATTCGTCCAAGTGGAAATCCGACAATTGCAAATGCATGATTGCATCCTCACATTTCAATAGACACCACTAAAATGTGTGGATCTTACTTTGAAAAAGCTGCTCTCAGAAAGAATATGTATATGAATACATATTTTCCATAAATATACCCCCTCCCCCCACAATACACACAACATGCAGGCCAAAGACTCACCCAAAATACATTCCAAATCGGCTCTATAGCTTATCGCGCTTATCAGTGTAACAGATAGTGACCCAAAGTTCATGTTCGCAAAGCGAGTTAATTGCAATGTTATTGTTTTAAGCAGTTCCCATATTTAAATGAAAAATTTATCAAATTATACAATACATACAAGAGCTGGAAGATCATAGCATTTCAATATTATAGAATACTCACGAATGTTTTTTTTTTTCCCCATTTAAAATTATCAAATTCTAATGCAATTTGACAAAAATTGCACAATACTTAGTGTATGACTATCAAATAAGAGCTAGGTTTTATTGTTACAACAACGTTTAAGATCATTAAACGAGTATATATATATATATATATTTTTAAAGAAGAATAGTATATAACTTACTGTTTTTAAGGATAGGTGATTGTTAACATTGAATTTAAATGAAAGAGTGACCCTCTGAGACAAGTACAGTACATTGCAATAACATTAAAAAATATGAAAGATATGCAATTAACACCTTAAAAGAAACATGTAATGAGTTTTGATATCTTAATACGAGACATTATTGACATGCACATAGAAATGTCACAATTTTGTGGCTGTAGGTGCTCCATAAGACCCCTCTGCTCTTAATAAATGATCCCATTTGAATGTACATATTTAACAACACACAGAAAATGACAGGACCACAACAAAATTTTACACCTATTACAGAATAACTCCCAACTTCGTAGATTTTTAAGAAACTACAGTCGAATTTTCACCGATTCTTAGAGATTGAAACACAGCATTGTTTATGAATCTTCATACTTTAGAGAATGGAACATAAATTAGCATTTATTTTGAATGAATTCAGAATTTTGACATTGATTATAAATTTATGATTTAAACTCTGTAAAGTGTAAATATCTTTTGTCATGAAACTCACACTGTAGACATTTGATATGATTCGAATAAATCTATTTTTAATTTTTTATATTTTATTTTAAAAAGTGAGATTAGTAAACCTGTTACACTTGAATGCATAGATACATAACTCACAACAATATAACATTTCTTAAACGGAACATGCTAAAAAAAAAAAAAAAAATTAGCTAATGAGTATAAATAAGGAATTCAATTTGAAAGATAAAAACCATTTAATGAATCTATTATTAATGAAATACACATTAACCATTATCACTTGTACATTTAAACAAATAAGTTAAAATAATTTCCTTATCGCACTTTCATAGTCCTCTGATTTGAATGACTCGAAAAAATTTCTATCATAGCAGTAAAAGACTTCCTCACCACGCAACAAAACTTTCTTAGCAATGTTATTAATGTCAAGATTTAGAAGTACTTGTTCAGACACTCTGTCAAACATTTGTAATGGAGTGCTGTAAAGACATTCATGGTAACTTAAATCTTCAACTTGACCAACACAACCAACACATTTGAAAAGTTTTCTTACATGACACATGATGTTGTCATGAATACAAGAGATTAATTGTTCGAATGCAAAATTTTTGTCACAAATAAGTGATGGTAGAAAGGTTATAGTGTTCTTTATTTTTAATATTTGAGCAGGAAGCCACTCTATAAATATACTTTCTCGAAGATGTATACTAATGTTGTTAACACTATTTTGTAAACATGCTATTTGATTTTTATCTAAGGTAATATGACACTGTGTTAGACAAAATTTTGAATAATATAATTGAATTATTTTCTGCAGATGCAATTTTCTGTTGTCATTGAAACAGAACAACTCATTGCGACTGACGAAAGAGGTATCTGCATATAGAATATTGAACGACCACAATTTTTGAGAAAATTCACTCCATGTAGCCGGTGACAGTGTAACACCTTCACGCGTAGGCTGTAATTCATTTCGATCGTTAGAGAGATATTTCCATATATACACATTTAACTTCCCATGACGAAGTTTCAAATACACATACACATTAGAACCTAAATGCCAACGACGGAGTGCATCTTGCATAAAATCTGAAGAAGTAGATTCAGTCGAAACTGATTCTGCATTGGAAGATAACAGTCCACTATGTGTTAGAGCACAAGAAAGCAGATCATGAGTTGAGTTTTCAACCTCGGTGAGAACTTGTGAATTGACAACGGTAGATGTTTCTGCTGGGGTTTTGGAAGACATAAGATAGGTTTCTAACCAATCCACAGCAAATTTTTGTGAGGGTGAATTAATCACATCTGAGACAATGTCCACAGATTTTGTTTCTTCTAGGGCAGGAACAGTCAACTCCGCACTATTTACACTAGAAATTATTTGCTCGAGTGATGGCATACTTTGAATTTTAGACATTCTTTTTAGATAGTAACATCCAACTACGACATTCACAGTATAAGATTTATTTTTAAAACACTAACATCTTAAAACATTATAATTCTGTCACAGCTATGAGCGAAGCAAACCTATCCACACAACGTCCAAAGTTGAAATGACTTATCAAACAACTTCATAAGTATAATCACGTAACCTAAATCGAGTGTCGTGTGCAAACAGATCACATAAGATATGAAGTGATTAGAACTTATAATTTTTAATGAATCGTACAACATTAGATTGTGGTAAATACAATTGTTATCTACATGAGAAAATTTCTATATTATTTCATTCAGCTTCGAAATCATAGAGTGAAAATATGTACCAAACTTACTTAAAGTTCCGAATTTTAAATCACATTAACATTATATACTTAGAAAAATTTTATATATATTTTTATAACTTTAGGTGATATGTATCACGCGGAATATACAAGAATAACTACCAAAAACACGAAAATAACTAACAGTATGAGGCCTTCACAAGTCGGCATCCAAACTAGAAATGAACGATAAACACACTAATTGCAACAATTAGATGAGAGCTTATCAGTTCTTATCTTATCTAAGATTCCACATAAAATGACGTCATCACTCCAAAGTTCACAAGATGACGTCATTGGTCCAAGGTTCGCAAGATAGCCATTTAGCCTTTTAAAATTAAGAAGTAATTAAAAATCGATAGTAATTAAAAAAATTTTAATTACTTCTTAATTTTAAAAGGCTAAATGGCTATCTTGCGAACCTTGGACCAATGACGTCATCTTGTGAACTTTGGAGTGATGACGTCATTTTATGTGGAATCTTAGATAAGATAAGAACTGATAAGCTCTCATCTAATTGTTGCAATTAGTGTGTTTATCGTTCATTTCTAGTTTGGATGCCGACTTGTGAAGGCCTCATACTGTTAGTTATTTTCGTGTTTTTGGTAGTTATTCTTGTATATTCCGCGTGATACATATCACCTAAAGTTATAAAAATATATATAAAATTTTTCTAAGTATATAATGTTAATGTGATTTAAAATTCGGAACTTTAAGTAAGTTTGGTACAAATTTTCACTCTATGATTTCGAAGCTGAATGAAATAATATAGAAATTTTCTCATGTAGATAACAATTGTATTTACCACAATCTAATGTTGTACGATTCATTAAAAATTATAAGTTCTAATCACTTCATATCTTATGTGATCTGTTTGCACACGACACTCGATTTAGGTTACGTGATTATACTTATGAAGTTGTTTGATAAGTCATTTCAACTTTGGACGTTGTGTGGATAGGTTTGCTTCGCTCATAGCTGTGACAGAATTATAATGTTTTAAGATGTTAGTGTTTTAAAAATAAATCTTATACTGTGAATGTCGTAGTTGGATGTTACTATCTAAAAAGAATGTCTAAAATTCAAAGTATGCCATCACTCGAGCAAATAATTTCTAGTGTAAATAGTGCGGAGTTGACTGTTCCTGCCCTAGAAGAAACAAAATCTGTGGACATTGTCTCAGATGTGATTAATTCACCCTCACAAAAATTTGCTGTGGATTGGTTAGAAACCTATCTTATGTCTTCCAAAACCCCAGCAGAAACATCTACCGTTGTCAATTCACAAGTTCTCACCGAGGTTGAAAACTCAACTCATGATCTGCTTTCTTGTGCTCTAACACATAGTGGACTGTTATCTTCCAATGCAGAATCAGTTTCGACTGAATCTACTTCTTCAGATTTTATGCAAGATGCACTCCGTCGTTGGCATTTAGGTTCTAATGTGTATGTGTATTTGAAACTTCGTCATGGGAAGTTAAAAGTGTATATATGGAAATATCTCTCTAACGATCGAAATGAATTACAGCCTACGCGTGAAGGTGTTACACTGTCACCGGCTACATGGAGTGAATTTTCTCAAAAATTGTGGTCGTTCAATATTCTATATGCAGATACCTCTTTCGTCAGTCGCAATGAGTTGTTCTGTTTCAATGACAACAGAAAATTGCATCTGCAGAAAATAATTCAATTATATTATTCAAAATTTTGTCTAACACAGTGTCATATTACCTTAGATAAAAATCAAATAGCATGTTTACAAAATAGTGTTAACAACATTAGTATACATCTTCGAGAAAGTATATTTATAGAGTGGCTTCCTGCTCAAATATTAAAAATAAAGAACACTATAACCTTTCTACCATCACTTATTTGTGACAAAAATTTTGCATTCGAACAATTAATCTCTTGTATTCATGACAACATCATGTGTCATGTAAGAAAACTTTTCAAATGTGTTGGTTGTGTTGGTCAAGTTGAAGATTTAAGTTACCATGAATGTCTTTACAGCACTCCATTACAAATGTTTGACAGAGTGTCTGAACAAGTACTTCTAAATCTTGACATTAATAACATTGCTAAGAAAGTTTTGTTGCGTGGTGAGGAAGTCTTTTACTGCTATGATAGAAATTTTTTCGAGTCATTCAAATCAGAGGACTATGAAAGTGCGATAAGGAAATTATTTTAACTTATTTGTTTAAATGTACAAGTGATAATGGTTAATGTGTATTTCATTAATAATAGATTCATTAAATGGTTTTTATCTTTCAAATTGAATTCCTTATTTATACTCATTAGCTAATTTTTTTTTTTTTTTTTTAGCATGTTCCGTTTAAGAAATGTTATATTGTTGTGAGTTATGTATCTATGCATTCAAGTGTAACAGGTTTACTAATCTCACTTTTTAAAATAAAATATAAAAAATTAAAAATAGATTTATTCGAATCATATCAAATGTCTACAGTGTGAGTTTCATGACAAAAGATATTTACACTTTACAGAGTTTAAATCATAAATTTATAATCAATGTCAAAATTCTGAATTCATTCAAAATAAATGCTAATTTATGTTCCATTCTCTAAAGTATGAAGATTCATAAACAATGCTGTGTTTCAATCTCTAAGAATCGGTGAAAATTCGACTGTAGTTTCTTAAAAATCTACGAAGTTGGGAGTTATTCTGTAATAGGTGTAAAATTTTGTTGTGGTCCTGTCATTTTCTGTGTGTTGTTAAATATGTACATTCAAATGGGATCATTTATTAAGAGCAGAGGGGTCTTATGGAGCACCTACAGCCACAAAATTGTGACATTTCTATGTGCATGTCAATAATGTCTCGTATTAAGATATCAAAACTCATTACATGTTTCTTTTAAGGTGTTAATTGCATATCTTTCATATTTTTTAATGTTATTGCAATGTACTGTACTTGTCTCAGAGGGTCACTCTTTCATTTAAATTCAATGTTAACAATCACCTATCCTTAAAAACAGTAAGTTATATACTATTCTTCTTTAAAAAAATATATATATATATACTCGTTTAATGATCTTAAACGTTGTTGTAATAATAAAACCTAGCTCTTATTTGATAGTCATACACTAAGTATTGTGCAATTTTTGTCAAATTGCATTAAAATTTGATAATTTTAAATGGGGAAAAATAATATAATATTGAAATGCTATGATCTTCCAGCTCTTGTATGTATTGTATAATTTGATAAATTTTTCATTTAAATATGGGAACTGCTTAAAACAATAACATTGCAATTAACTCGCTTTGCGAACATGAACTTTGGGTCACTATCTGTTACACTGATAAGCGCGATAAGCTATAGAGCCGATTTGGAATGTATTTTGGGTGAGTCTTTGGCCTGCATGTTGTGTGTATTGTGGGGGGAGGGGGTATATTTATGGAAAATATGTATTCATATACATATTCTTTCTGAGAGCAGCTTTTTCAAAGTAAGATCCACACATTTTAGTGGTGTCTATTGAAATGTGAGGATGCAATCATGCATTTGCAATTGTCGGATTTCCACTTGGACGAATTCAGACGTAAAATACACCTCTAATGCTTTTTTTTTTAAAAATTATAACTTAACATTTAGAAGGTATATGGAATATCTGCTTATATGAAAAAAAAAAATGGATAGCATAAGACAGTAGCAAGTTATTAAAAAGAAAAAAGAAAAAAATGCATAATTTGGAAAGAATAATTGTGTGGTGGCAATACGGCAACATAATGACATCATTATAGATAAGATCTAATTTTTAATAATGTAATAAGAGTGTATCACTCATTTGGAGTGTGGACAGTAAGTTGTCGCTCCGTGAGTTCCAATTTTGTTAACTATTTTCAATGTGAATATAAAAATTATATGAAATGATTCTAAATATTCAAACTTAGAAGCTTCAACTAAGTTCGGTTTCATTGAAATATTTGTCCTGTAAATATTTGCATCGGTAAAACCACCATTGGTAGTTCAAACAGTCGATTCGTATTTAGAAAATTCTAGAACCGTAGTGTACAACTGTAGAAATCTATTTTTAAAAGCTGTCGAAACAGATATTTTTTTCATAAAAATGTGTTCCATACAATTTATGTCTACCGATGAAATACAACTATTTCGGACATTTTTAAAAATTTAAAAAGTTTGAAAGTTAGTGTGATAAAATCTCACACAATACTTACTCGTTTCATGTTTAGCAGGTTTTAATACCGGGTGTTGAAATCTAGGTACATGTATGTGCAAAATGGTCTATTCCTATTCAATAGATTTTAAAATGTGTTGGTGTCCTGAAAAAAATAATGTACACTCACGTCTAAGTTCTATAATGGTAGTAAAATTACGATGTGAAAATGGTGATATCATATTCATTGGGTTTTATTTAAACTGAATGCTAAAATTTTTGGGGGTGAAAATTCGTTAGTTTGTTAAATTCTAAACTTCGATATTTCAATTACATCCACCATTTTAAAAATGGCCGAATCATATTCAATGCGTAATATCATTAAAGTGATGTGTTTCAGATTACGTGTACCAAATCAGACCCTTGAAGTATCCAACTATTAAAATATATTATTAGAAAAAATAGGTGGCAACACCTCATACTGCTGACGTCATTATAGATAATATCTAATTTTTAATAGCGTAATGAGAGTGTATCACTCATTTGAAGTTTGACCAGCGGGTAGTGAAGACGTCGTTCTGTGAGTTCTAATTTTCATTATTATTTTTATATACTTTTAGATTTATTTTTAAAAAATCACACACACACACACACTTAGAATGGTGAAATCTTGTTCACTTCATTTTAACTAAATGCGCTATTTTAAAGTTTGTGTATACATTTGTTTTTAGATACACAACACTTGAAAGGGTCGAATCCTGTTCACAAAACATAATTTCAGCTATGTATTACATTCATGTTTTTAAAGTTTGTGTATAAATTTGTTTTTAGATACACAACACATAAAGGGTTGAATGCTATTCACTTAACACCATTTTGAAAATGCGTAACTATACTTGGGTGTATCCAAATCATTTTTAAAAAATTATATTGATAGTTAGATTTATTTAAAAAAAAAAAAAAAAAAAAATCCACATTGCTATATATCACTGAATACAATTTTTGTGTTCACTGAACACAATTTGTGTTTGCACTGGAAATCCGTAATCAATTTGTTTTTAAACATTCGAAATCATTTCGTTGTTATTATAAAAATCGTATTGATAGTTAGATTTATTTTAAAAAAAAATCCACATTGCTATACACACACACTTAGAATGGTGAAATCTTGTTCACTTCATTTTAACTAAATGCGCTATTTTAAAGTTTGTGTATACATTTGTTTTTAGATACACAACATTTAAAAGGGTCGAATCCTGTTCACAAAACATAATTTCAGCTATGTATTACATTCATGTTTTTAAAGTTTGTGTATACATTTGTTTTTAGATACACAACACATAAAGGGTTGAATGCTATTCACTGAACACAATTTGTGTGTTCATTGGAAATCCGTAATCAATTTGTTTTTAAACATTCGAAATCATTTCGTTATTATTATAAAAATCGTATTGATAGTTAGATTTATTTAAAAAAAAAAAAAAAAATCCACTGAATACAATTTTAGCTAATTATTACACTCGTGTTTTTAAAGTTTGTGTATACATTTGTTTTTAGATACACAACACTTAAAATGGTCGAATGGTATTCACTGAACACAATTTGTGTGTTCATTGGAACTCCGTAATCAATTTGTTTTTAAACATTCGAAATCATTTCGTTATTATTATAAAAATCGTATTGATAGTTAGATTTATTTAAAAAAAAAAATCCACTGAATACAATTTTAGCTAATTATTACATTCGTGTTTTTAAAGTTTGTGTATACATTTGTTTTAAAAAAAAATCATAATGTTATAATACGCAATTTTATATTCACTCCGTAGCATTCTGTTTTAAAACGCACCCTTTATAAAGTGCATCGCTATTCACCGAGCGATTCGAATGAACTTTGAAAAATAATCTAGCTTCCACTGATAAGGTACACTTCGAAGATAACTTCTTATAAAGCACGGGTGCTTTGGCACGATGGTAAGACGCTCGGCTTCTAATCAGTTGGGCCCAAGTTCGAATCCAGCTCCTGACCAGTGAAACATTAATTTCTTTTGGAAAAAAAAAATGCCGATAGATGGCAGCACTTCATCAAAATTCGCCAGAGGGCGCTTTAACTACGTCACGCTGATAAGATCTTTCACTCTGTCGCTGACCAGCAGAGAGGGAGGACGTGTGCTAAGGAGCTCCAAGGCGCGACACGTCATTTCCAGATTATGTGATTGCGACATCTCTTGAAACCACTTCCTCAGGTCAAGGGTCAGTCATCGATTGCGAAATCCCTTGAAACCACTTCCTCAGGTCAGTCAGCGATTGTGACATTCCCTCTCAAGACTCGGAGTGAAACTCACTCCGTATGAGTCATCAGGCCTCTCTGAAAGACTTTCGCATTTGCCCTCTTTGGGCGGAGGCATCCTCCCAAGAGAGGCATCCGGTGCTGCACCACCTCACCAAACTTCCAAAAGAGGGGAGGGGGGCACTGAGAGGCATCCTCCTGGGGGTCTCAAGACCCTCCAAGGAGGGTCCACTCCAAAGAGGCATCCTCCCAAAGAGGATCCACTCAAAGAGGGACCCTCCTCCCAAAGAGGGACCCTCCCCCCAAAGAGGGCCTCCTCTGGCACCACAGGGCACCACCTCCCCGATCCGCCGCAGAACCCCCAATTTATAACTACTCAGAACAGTTCAGTCGACGTCGTCATGCACAAAGCACCGGTGCACGTCGGACCGAGTATAAAACGACCTCGAGATGCATGACCATTTGAGGCAGAATTTCGCAATTGCTGTGGTACGGAGCATTGTTAACAATCAAAAAGGACGTCAGATATCACACAGATGCAAACTGGACATGTTTTTGAAGGGACGATTGCTGGAATCCGGTCTATCCCAAACCAAAACGTCTCGAATTCTGAATGTGCCTCAGTGTGTGATCTACATACTGTGTCAGGGGTTCCAAACCACTGGATATGTTACCCGACGACCAGTACCAGGTCGGCAAAGGGTAACAATCGATCGGCAAGGCCGATATTTGGTGATAACTCCGCGACGTCAGAGGAACCGCTCTTCCAGACAACTGGGGTCAGCCCTGACAGCAGCTACATGATTCACTGTTTCGAGACAAACTGTTTACAGGAGACTCAGACACGTTTGTCTTTATGCCAGACGACCAGCAGTTTGCATCCACCTGACGTCTGCACAGAAACGCGCTAGTTTACAGTGGAGTTTGGAACATCGGCCGTGACGTGGACAACAGTAGGGCAATGTTATGTTAAGTGACGAGTTCAGGTTTAGCTTGGCAAACTGATTCACGCTGCACTACGATCTGGAGAGAACGTGGAACTCATTTTCACCCAGGAACATCACGGAAAGACATCATTTTCCGTTTAGGGGAGTCATGGTCAGGGCAGTCATCAAGATGGACGGGCGCACAGATTTCCACATCTTTAACACGGGGTCGGTTACCTGTCAAAGATACAGAGCCGAAGTCCTTGAGCTTCCCGTTTGATTATTTTGTGGTGCTATTGATCCTGATTTTAGATTCATGGATTATTAAGCGCCTCGTCACCGTGCGGTTTGGTCGACGACTTCCTTGAAACCGAAGATATACAGCACATGCCGTGGCCTGCCAACTTTCTTGACCTGAATTTAATACAGCATGCATGGTTTATGGTCGGGAGATATCTTGAAGCCCTCCGCTACCCACCAAGCACCGTTCCGGGATTGAAAACTGTTCTCCGTGAGGCTGGGAACTCTTTGAGTACACAACTCATCCAAGCCCTCATCGAAAGTATCGGAAATCATTGTGCAGCATGCATGGCTATGCGAGGTTCCCACACACAGTATTAAACTGCAGCATCACATTGTTTTAATCAGTCTGTTTCACTAAGGTTGACACTCGTATTGTAACCCTTTTTCTTTCGATCCTTTACTTTGGATAATAAAAGTCATCATTATCCTTGTTTTGCATTGTTTTCTTCTTCTTCTATATCCTTATTGCACCCGCATACCGCGTGTCCTTCCATTCCGATATAGAATCCCTGAAATTTTCACATAAACAGCAACTGTGCTTATCTTTTTGACATGAGCGTGAGATTTTGAAAGCTTTATATTTCCTAACAGAAAACTATTAATTTTATTGACTTTTTATTAGTAATAAAAGTATCAAGAACACGCGTCGCGTTGTAGTGTTTTATACATTTTTATTTGAAATGATATTATGTATTTAATTATTTAAATGATCTTGTACAGAAACAGCTAAATAAACCAATGACTCTGGCATTGAAGTAAAAAATTGCAGTAAAGGAGAAACCATGTAAAGCCACCCAATATAACCTCAATCTAGATATACACTCAACGTAAGACTTAGGTTAACAACGTCACAACGAAAATTATTAAACAGTTTACAAAATTTGTTGGCTGTAAATGTACTTGTAACATTTAAACTCCAAAAATTTTCATTAAATATTTCTATGAAATTAAGAAAAACATTAACTAAATGGAAATTCGGAAACTGTGAGAACAGTTATAAGTTTGTAAGTTTCCTATGTATATGTATAATATCAATGCATAATGAGTTTCTCAACACCCTACAAGTGATATCACAATAACTATATGGAAATCTTATATTAAATACATCCAAAAAGCTTATTATATACAGTATACTCTGAGTTCCAGAAAACAAAATCATTACTTTGGTCTCAACAATTAATTAAAGAAAATCATTTTAGTCTTAAAATTCAGACCTCTAAAGTTCCGAATATGAAACACCAGATTTCTAAAGGACTCCCAGTCAATGACATAAATATCAACTTTAAATGTATACATGTACAGCCTATGTCCAGATTCGCAAATTTTAACACACAACATTACTTGGTAAAAAAAGGTATTAAAACTTTAACTGATATGGATTTCTAAAAATAATAATCTACACAATAAAGAGGTATAACTCTCAAACTAGTGAAGAAAATTATTTATATCCAGTTGCTATAAATGCACCATGTATTTATATAAATTTAAGCATAATTGCAGAACTTTCTATGCATTTCACAACATACCCAATATTTAATATATAATCCATGCTCCGATAAAAAAGAAACTTACTACACTCTGCATACTGAAATACCCTGAAACCTAACCTGTTTTAAATTATGTCTTGGGGGACTACTAGTCGTCGTATGGGCATTCTGTATTTAGAAACCGCAAGAAAAACATCAGGAAAATATGTTTCTGATATCCCTTATTTGAAATTGATTTTTCTGTTTCCGTGCCTGAACTGAAAGGAAGAATAAAAAAATTTCTTGTAACTGTTTTATATCCGTTTTTCCTAATATTTTACCATATATTTTCTACAATGTTGCGGTAAGCATACTTGAAATCAGAAGTGGAGTTAGTTTGAAATCATCTTCGGAGAAATATATTTTTATAAATTTCGTTAAACTCGGCATGCATGTATCGTTTGAGGAGATATGCAAAATATTAGAATGTGGGAGCAAAAAATGTTTTATTAAGAAATGGTTGCAACAGGAAGACGACATTTTAGTCAGTGGTGAATCTACTACTGACAGCTATACAATCCGATATTCAGTGTAGCATAGAGTCAAGTTGCGTAAGATTCTGTTCCAACTGTTGCAACTGGTCAGCTAATTCAGTGGAATTTTGAGAAGGCTGCAATTGCAGTCCCAGCATGTCAAAGACGTGGAATAAAAACTAGTAGAAATTTAAAATTGAGATGTAAAGTCTTTTACATTACCCAGATAAAAAGTAGAAACATAAGTCAGAAGAACAATGAAATGTGACAGTTAGAAAATGAGTAATTAAAATAATATTTTTGTGTCCATGGACATTGTCAAGCCGTGGTCATGGGGGATTAGGTTGGCAAATATTGTTTTCATAAAGAAATGACCAGAAATTCGATTTTTTGGATTTACAAATATTTTACAACTATTTTGGATTAACAACCCAATTATATTAGTTTCTGTTTATTCTTCGGCAATATAATTGTGCAAAGATTTTACTTTCTAGATCGCTGAGGAGCTTCTGCAGTATCTGGGAAGACAAAAACGCTTTTGACAATTATTATATAGATACATTTTGTTTTCGTTGGAAGTCTCTAAAGGCTTGACTTGCTTATACTGTGTTGGAATTAAATACTTTTAATAGTCAAAGCAGTTAAACAAGCAAATATAAAACTTCATTTTGAGGGTAAACTTTTTTATTAATAACTCCTTATGAGCAAAATCAATGGTGGCAAATCACAAGGAATAAAATTGATCAATGGTTGATATTAGAAACTTGGTAGTGATTAGCTTTTCATTATGACGTGTTAATTTTTTTCTCTTTTAAGCAAAGCTGAATATTGTACTATTTTTAACTATCTTACAAAAATGAAGTTTTTAATGGTCATTTTGTAGAAAAATACCTATTCGCTTTGTCGAGGATGTGACAAGTTTTAATAGATTCAAATGTTCTACTAGACTAAACTGTGCACAAAATTTCAGCTCTATGGGACGAAGAAAAATATGTTACCAATGACAGCAATGAAGTTGAGACAGACAGACAACCATATATCTGCCATGACGAGTAGAATAAAAAGTTTCCAAAATCACATTCACAGAATGGAATGGAATGAAATATTTTTCTGCAATCTTTTAGTTCGCTGACAAATATCTACGTTTTCAGTCTATTCTATGATACCTGACCCAATTGTAAATTCAGTTACTTTTATATGCCCAATTAGAGAAATTTAAGCTCTTATTTTAAGTAAATAAAATTGAATTTCAGGTTTCATCAGCAAATTACCACTGTTTACACCGAAGTCATTTGTTTCGTCTGGATTTTCACGTTCAAATTGTTCTTATGTGCTTCCAACAGGGTCAGGAGATTATAAATCTACAATAATTAATTTTTTTGGAATTTCTGAGGTGAAAACTATAATGACAGAAAAATTATCAGCTTTTGCAAAAAGTCAACGATTTATTTCAAAAAGCGACCAACGTTGAAATCGTGTGAAACTCAATATTCTCAATCTGTGAAATAAAAATTTCGCTATGTACAGTATACGAGGTTCATTAAAGGTATATCTAGGATAAAAATGATACATATTTATTGAACTTTGTACATCGTATATAACACATATCTTGTTTTAGAGATATACTCAAGCAGCAATTTGAGCGAATTTTCGTACAGTAGTTCTAATGTTAAAATACGCTACTGTTCCATGACATTTAAATAATGTCATAAAAGTTATGAAACATTTGCACATAAGGTCAAAAGCAGTCTATTCTGTAACATAAATTGTTATGTACCAACATATTACACATGAAGCAATGTTATATAATGATAACGATTAGGTATTTTGTACTATGTAAAGCATTTTGTACACTGCAAATCTTAATTTCGTCAAACTATCAGAAAACTGCTGAAACGTTGATTTTGTATATATATATATATATATATATATATATATATATCCCTTATTTTGGGAAACGTTCATTTCTGGCGGATTCTTGTGACTTTGACCTTGTCCTTTGCAACTTCGTGTAGCCCGATCTCAATTTAAAATAATTTTATGCCGGTTTCGTGGAAAGTCTATAATTGCCAGTTCCCACCGAAGTTCGTAAACTTGCCGCAAGTAGCAAGTTAGCTTTCTGTCATTACAGTTAACGGTTATTCCATGCTGATGAACGCATAATGAATGCGATTACATTCAGGGGATACTGTTATATGTATAATGAGAGTGTCTTCCTTGTTTTGAAAAATTCCCTTTCAGGCGAGTTCTTGTGATTTTTAATTTGTCCTTTAGAATTTCGTGTACTCCGAACTGAATTGTGAACGCATTTTACGCCGGATTCGTGGAAATGCTGTAATTGTCAGTACCCACAAAAGTTCGTAAACTTGCGTCAAACAGCAATTTTTCTTGCTGTCATTGCAGTTAACGGCTATTCCATGCTGATAAACGCATAATAAGTACGAAACCGGTCCGGGGAATACTACTATCTGTAATTAAAATGTTTTCCTTATTTTTGGGTTTTAGGATGGCATTGCTTGCCAGATTTTTGTGAACTAGGTATTTTGCTTCCGTAAATTTTTCCTTAGTAAATGTCCATATAGCGATTTTAGCTAATTCCATGATTAATTCTACTCACTGCAGTGGACACTTGTTTCGGTATTAATCTGATATTCACATTTCCCATCAATATTACGGTCAGCAAATCTCTGGCCAAGGAATTAGTATTTGTCACAAAATTGTGCGCTCCGTTTCTAGCTGTAATTGACTTTGTGTAGATTTATTGATATGGTGCAAGACCTTTAGTTTTGGACAACTTTAAGGCAATATATGACAGCTCGTGACTATAAAAATATATAGTAGTTCACGGTTACAGCAATATGTGGAAGTTTCTGGTTATATAATATTTATAGCAGACGCGATTATAACAAATATACGGTAATTCGCACCAGCTCTTTTTGCGCATTCTCAACGGGTAATGGTTTTTAAATGTAATACCTACACATATTATCAAAGATGTTGATAACGGGCGTTAATTGTTGGTAGCGAAAGTAGATCTAATTGTGTGTGTTACTATATCTGAGATGCAAAATGCTTTTTTGAAAATCCATTTGTATTTCAAATAAAGACACTTCAAATTTTTGAAATGTTTCAATTTGTTGTTGATTTGAGAGTTCAAACGAATCGAATGAGATCTAAACTGAAACTTGCAACTTAAGTGGAAGTGATAGATAATTTTGAAAAGTGGTTTTGAGTTTACTGATTCGTCTTTTGCATTCCCATCCCTACTAATTTGAATGTTTGAAAATTTTACACTTAGTCTTGACGCTGATACGGAACGAATGATAACCAAACCAAGATTAATGGAAGTGCTCGATAAATTTGATACATTAACGAGTTAAGTTAACTGCATATCGTATAGAAGTTGTGGATCACGGTCATAACAAATATATGGCAATTCGCGATTATAAAAAATATGTGGCAGTTCGTTGTTATAACGAATATATGAAAATTAGATGTTATAACAAAGGTGCAGCAGTTCGCTGTTATAACAAATATATTCCAGCGCGCGGTTATAAAATATATATAAGTCGAATTTAGTTTATAACACACATGTAGCAGTTCGCATTTATGAAATATAATGACAATTTGCAGTTGTGATACATTTGTGGCACGCTCAGATTATATGAAATATATGGTTCTCCTTGGAATATACATGAACGATAAATTACAGGAATAACTTTTTTATGCATTTTTAAAATATATACTGAACTTTTAATAAATTGATCGCATTAAATTTAAAATTTAGCATCATATAAAATTAGCATGTATTTAGTTAAATTTAACAATAACATTAACTCTTGCTCTTTGAAAAACATTTTCATAAGCTAGCTAGGAAGGATGGTTTGACATCATTGGAATTCTTTTGTACTTTTGCCCTGTTACTCCAATTGAATAAGAAATAGGTGTTGGTGATTGGTTGCCTTGAGTAATTGTTAGGAAGTATAGGTTGTATGTTTAAGACATTGTATGCTATAATAAATTCATTATCATAACAGTATCCGCTATAATATGTTTGTCGTCAATCTCTATAACGTTATTGTGTCTATTAAAAACTACTTCAGATAATATGTCTTTCAATGCATTTGGATGATGTAGACATGACTGTTTTTTCAGCCTTACGCTATTAAAATTTTAGTAAATAATCAAAGTAAATCATCCAATAGAAATGTGTGGACATGAATTGTATATTTCTCGGCAACATGGTAACAATATAGTAGTATCTATTACAACACAATGGTAATAAAAAACACATATAATAATGCATAATCGTCAAAGAAATATCCCATTTTCATACGCCATTTAGCATTGTATGTGTTACGAACCCCTCTCTGTCCATGCCAAGAAGACTGGGAAAGGTTATTCTAGGCCCGCCATCTTACTTCGAGAGTTTTGCAGCTGGCCACGCAATTTGATACTGCGGACTGCGGGGGGTCAAGGGCCAGATATTGGAGGGGAGGGCGAAGGCGGTTTGAAGAAGAAAGACTTGCTTCGGAGATGCTGAACTGAACGGACGATCGGACTCGCGGAGTCCCGAG
Source organism: Amaurobius ferox (assembly GCA_951213105.1). NCBI lineage: Eukaryota > Metazoa > Arthropoda > Arachnida > Araneae > Amaurobiidae > Amaurobius > Amaurobius ferox. The sequence continues at coordinate 104,129,176 of OX578147.1, forward strand.
TATTGTGATGATTCGAATAATTTGCGAATATGTGTAGATATGTGTAAATATTTAAATGTAATAAATGTGTCGTGTGATTATGGAAGTGTTTTGCTTAGTATAGAAACGAACCACTGAACGGGCTCAAGGCGATCAGCAATTGGAACTGAGAGCCGAGTTCGTTACACTGTCGCAGCCGACACAGGATGATAAATGCTTAAGCAAATGTGCAAATCGCTAACGGCAGGAATACGTTGAAATACCTGACTAATGATTGGAATAAATTGGATGAGGATATATCGGCGTGAATCATATGGACTAATTTATGTGTGTGGTTAATGTACGTAGTGGATTATCGGTATAGCTTGTGACAAAGACCCCAACCCATAAGAAAGAATGATGATGACATCTGGTACAGAAGAAGAGGTAAGTGGAAATTTTCATAATTCATGGGTGATGCTCTCTGTGCTAGAGCGGATTTTAAATTAAATTGTAAAATTAATAATGAGTTTAAAGTGGGTCATTTGGTTTGTGGGGACTAATTTATTGATGGGAGTAAATTATAATTTTTAAAGTTTTGTTAATAACGGAAATTCCTAGATGAGCGGTGACAGAAGTAATATATGGATAAAGATTGTGCTTTAATATACAAATGTGTTTAAATGCTGTTTTGATAAGAAATTATGGTAAATATTTGCATGAAATTGTGTTACATTTAATATTAATGAGATATTTGTATGTGGAAATATAAATAATATTATGCATAGGATATTTTAGTATTAAGAGAAATTTTAGTTATATTACGTCTAGGGTATTTGGTTTTATATTAAAGAGAAACTATTTCACTGTAAAGGAAAAAATGATATATGTGATTGATAAAAGTGATTTGACATGTGCATATATTATGTATTTTGGGATGAAGGGGAAAAGGCAATATTGTGTATTAAGAGGGTGGTATGGTGTAAATTAGGGTGAGCTATTATTGTGTAGGTAATTTTTGGTTCTCACGCAGTGGTTTAGGATGGCATATTTATTGGAAGAGAAGAAAATTGATCTTGTGAGGCTTTGTTATGAAATAGGCGAGACGGCGGATTCTGAGTGTGAGGTGGTGGAATTAAAAAATATAATTTGTGGGAGCAAGGAGTATGAGGAAGAAGCGATAAGGAATATATTGTATTCTATTAGGGAAGAGAGAGAAGAGAATGAAGAACGGGATAGAGAGAATAAAGAGTGGGAGAAAAGAAAATTAGAGTGCGATAGAAAGTTGAGAGAGTTGGAGAGAAAAGAGCAGCAAAAGAGGGAAAGCGAGATCAAATGGTTAATGTGGGAACTGGGAATGAACCAGGATAATAGTGAAACCCAAATTGCACAAAATACCACTACCCAGGACTTTAGCGGCCAAATTGGCAGAACAGTGAAAAATGTGCATAAGAGCACAGTGTTGTGCTTCGCATGTAAAAAGTTAGGACACTATAGGTATGAATGCCCAGAAATATGTAGTGCGCTTAACAGTAAATGGCTTAATTCGGAAAAGTCGCGAAAAAGTACAAAGCTTAATTCGGAAAAGTCGCGAAAAGCTCAATTTGAAATATTTGAGGAGACTTGGGAAAAACAAGAATTGCCAAGCCTAGATATTCAGACAGGGGCGAAAAGCGTTGAAAAAATTAAGCGGCCTTTTCGGGTATCCGATCTTCCGAGTCTCAAAATGGAAAGCGAGAATTCCGGTATGGAAAATGGGGTTGGAAAGTCTCAGAGAGAGGGGTTTCCCGTGAACAAGTTTCGGAGAGAAAAAGAAAAGATGGTGAGGGGGAGGAGTAATACAATGTCGCGAGTGGACCCTGCGCAGAAGAAAGAAAAGTCGGGGGGAGTTGAGAGTTTCCTGATCATAGATATGTCTAGATCACAGTTGTCCTTGAAGGAAAAGGGGACGATCGAGCAGGCGACCTCAAGTTCCGAGTCCGATAGTGCGCAATATATTAGGGACTGTAAGGAAAGGAAAGGGGCTGAGAAAGGCCATTCTGGGGTTCCAATATCTGTGAGTCCAATTATCACAGAAAAGGAAAATGTTACGAGTTTAGAGACATTGGGGGTCTTGAAGAATTCGAAAGCAATGCATAAGAGTCGAATTACGGGGTGTGAGAGAAAGGAGACGGAGACAATGAACGAAAGATGGGGAACTGGAGAGTCAGTTACAGCCCAACGTGAGACAATAGGAACGGAAGGGAATGAAGTGTGCTCAGCTGAAAGTCATGAGAAAGCCATGTTAGTTAAAGTGGGAACAATGTTGGAAGGGAAATGTGAAGGAACAGGAATTATGGAGGTAGTTACGGGTTCGGTCAGTGAGAAGAAGCAAAGGGCTAGGGGGGGTAGAAGCAAGTTGGCTTCCCTGCGAGACCAATGTTATGGAGGGAATGGATCAAGAGAGAAAAGGTGCAGATATTCACCAGTGAAAATGAAATTATTAGTGGGAAAATTTGGGAGATTGGTAAGGAAACCGAAGATGAAATATGCTGGGGTTAGAAGTAAGATTGCTTCCCTGCGAGACCAATGTTATGGAGGAAATTGGTCAAGAGATAAAATGTGTAATTATTCACGAGTGAAAATGAAATTATTAGTGGGAAAATTTGGGAGATTGGGAAGGAAACCGAAGATGAAATATGCTGGGGTTAGAAGCAAGATTGCTTCCCTGCGAGACCAATGTTATGAAGGAAATTGGTCAAGAGTTAAAATGTGTAATTATTCGCGAGTGGAAATGAAGTTATTAGAGGGGGAATTTGGGAGATTTGGAAGGAAACCGAAGATGAAAATAAAATATGAAAGAGAAATTACATTGTCAGCGGAAAGAATAGAAGAGTGGGTTTCGATTTGTGGGATCAGAAAGTGGATATTGGATGATGAAAAGAAGTTGAGTTTAAATCTGTGGGGGTTACCAGAATGGACTCCCGGGAAGGTGAAATGACGAAGTGGGGTTACTGGCTCTGTAATGATATATTGTGTGTTCTTTGAATAAAGTTTTGAGCCAGTAATCTAAAAATTGTGAAATTATGGAAAAATGTATGTGAATTGTAGTGTGTTTCATATTATTAAGGTATTTCTATATGTTAGTTTTAAGTGTAAACAGTAGAAGTGGAAATTGATAATTAGTGTTTTAAGCATAATTTTGGTTTGTAGCATGATTTTGTTTTAAGTGTAAACAGTAGAAGTGGAAATTGATAATTAGTGTTTTAAGCATAATTTTGGTTTGTAGCATGATTTTGTTTTAAGTGCAAACAGTAGAAGTGGAAATGTATAATTAGTGTTTTAAGCATAATTTTGGTTTGTAGCATGATTTTGTTTTAAGTGCTAAACAGTAAAAGTGGAAATTGATAATTAGGGTTTAAGAATAATTTGGGTTTAATGTATGATATTTTGTTTCAAGTGTAAACATTTTAATCGGAAATTGATAATTAGTGTTTTAAGACAAATTTGGAGTCTATGGAAATATACTTTTGTGCATGAAATTTAAATTTGGATGATTATTATGTAATGGTTCGATCCTGTCACTGGCTCATAGAGGAATTCCGGGTTGCAGAGAGCATAGCCTGTGTGTGGGAATTTCCACTATCAGAAGGGGGTGCAGGATTTGGACTTTCCAGTCATCGTTGGTCAACGGATGGACTGAAAAGTGGGGGGAAGGTGTTACGAACCCCTCTCTGTCCATGCCAAGAAGACTGGGAAAGGTTATTCTAGGCCCGCCATCTTACTTCGAGAGTTTTGCAGCTGGCCACGCAATTTGATACTGCGGACTGCGGGGGGTCAAGGGCCAGATATTGGAGGGGAGGGCGAAGGCGGTTTGAAGAAGAAAGACTTGCTTCGGAGATGCTGAACTGAACGGACGATCGGACTCGCGGAGTCCCGAGTATTGTGATGATTCGAATAATTTGCGAATATGTGTAGATATGTGTAAATATTTAAATGTAATAAATGTGTCGTGTGATTATGGAAGTGTTTTGCTTAGTATAGAAACGAACCACTGAACGGGCTCAAGGCGATCAGCAATTGGAACTGAGAGCCGAGTTCGTTACAGTATGTTTACAAATGTATGTTATAAATTTAAGCAATCAATCGTAATGTAAAATGCTCTTTGATAAGAATATCCGTATAAATCAGTCAAGAAAACCAAAAATTGATGATAGAAACAGAATAGAAGTTTTATGAATAAGTCCAATGCATTTTTTCTTCTCCGAAGCATGACAAAAAGCTTTTCTGTCACTAAAATATTGCTCCTAGGCATATTCTGAATATGCAATTTTTAGATGATTTACGATTATATGTTTTGCGTGTCACTTTTGCAGTTTAAGATTGCTATTTTTATTTCTCAAGACACTTAATGTGTTTATCATTAAATAGTGTATAAAGATGATATTTATTCATTCAGTATGTATTCTGATTATTTTGAAAAATTTCGTGAATTTAGATAGAATGTGGCAGTTTTTTAACACTGCAGTACATTAATGTTTACATGGACATTATTCTACAATATATATATATATATATATATATATATATATATATATATATATATATATATATATATATATATATATATATATGTATGTATATATATATATATATATATATATATAATATGAAAATACCGTGAAATATAATATTATAAAATCATCAGAAATCACACTTAAAAGGCGCAAAGCTGCACTAAAAAGAGGAATAAAAATATTTTCAAAATGAAAAGAGGTATGGATGGAAACAATATACCCAAAGATGGCCGGGGGGAGTTGTGACCCCCTCACCCCGGTTAAGCATGTTTTGCGTCTCGACAACACTCCCGGAGAGCCGGTATATTGCAAACTAGAATACGAATGTATCAAATTTTAAGATTTTAAGATGTAAAACAGACATCATACACAAACAAATATAAGATGTAATTGTCGAGATCCAGCCTTATCAAAAATCACTAACAGTAAATGTTTGAAAAATATGTTTGAAATAAGTTTGAAATATGTTTGAAATATGTTCACTAGTATAAATGAGCAATATATATATATATATATATATATATATATATATATATATATATATATATATATATATATATATATATATATATATATATATATATATATATATATATATATATATATATATATAACGTCCTTCATTGCAAAATTACGACTACTCCTAAATCCAGAGTAAGATATGAAACACAGCCTAGGAATGTGAGAAATGGTATTGATTTTCCACTATATTTTTTCTTTAAAATATTTGAAACTATCTATAACTCAAATCTGGAGTTACTGCAAAATTCTTCTAAAACTTCGCGAAAAAACACCCATCATCACTCAGTTTTATCTACTACACCCGAGAGCCTTATTATCTCAGACAACCTCGTATGAGTTTGATTTAATATATTTCTTGAAAATACAACAAAATTGTTCTTTTAAAAACACTTTTTTCAACAACTCACAGTAGAATAAATCAATTCTTAAACAGTTTTTAATAGAAAAATAAAATACAAGCAGTTTTGTACGGAATAACTTTAATTTTGTCTGATTTATACAGGATGTCAAGGAATTTCCAATAAATTGAGATGCATTAGAGTTATTGAATACGTTTATAGGTGTGTAGGAAACCCATATAATACTACATGATAAGGGACATATATGGGGTTGTCCACTGATTTGGCAAGGCATAGCGGGATTATTCTCTTCTTGTTAAATATAGAAGGATACTATTTTAGTCAACTACAAAAATGAAGAAAGTTGCAAAGTGATTACTGATGAATTTTGTCCCACACGGAGAGCAGCAAAATAAACCTCTAAATAATAATTTTGGAGGATATAATGCTATTTAATTAATCAGTGTAATAGTTGAAATATTGGGAAATACGTGATGATATCTTATTATACGTGTGCAAAGTCAATTCTATTTTGACGTATTTCCTGATTTTTTTTATTTTTAAGGATGTGGAGATAGGGTGTAGAATAGTTTGACTTGGACAGTTCTCAGCATGTATGGGTTAAAAGGTGGTGATCTTAATTGTGTATTAGGAGTTAAACTTCAGGTAGAAGTCAGGATATATTTTTGATTTAGACATTTTATTAAATTTTGAAATTCATAGTGCTGGATCCAGGATGCACAGTCAACAGATCCAATCAACACATTGTAGCCGAAGAATGCATTTTAAGCAAATTATCCAATCAAAGTTCACAATCATGTGCAAATTCCTATAGTATTCTAAATGACATTATTATTCAAAACATTCTATTAACTTATTTAAATTAATGCTCTAAAAAGAAGATTAAACATTTTCTGACTATAGAAAATTATCTTTGCAGGCAAATCGAAAGTATGAAATATATTGATCTCGTTTATAAATATATTTACAGAAAATATGAAATTTAACAAAAATTACCTCCATAGTTCGATTTAAAGAATAAAACATACGGGTTCTGCTTATAAATTAATTTACAGAAAATATGAAAATATAGATCAATATATGACAAAATAAAAGAGCTAAAATAGCATTAGAAGATATACTCGGATAATTGATATTCTTGAGGATTAGAAGATATACCCGTACTACTTATATTTTCGTAGAAGATTATACATGTGTATTAGAAGATATACGACTAATACAGTATAAGGATGTGAAAAATATTTCACCATAACAGATGACGTAAGAATTTGAAAATATCAATAATCCCGTAACGTTTAAACCCAAAGACTGTAATTTGTATAATCCAATCAAAAATACAATTTCGATAAAATTATTTATATACATGTCATTATTATATATACAAATCATAAAACATTTACTTCTGCTTAACTCATGTTGTTTAATTCCGTTGCTTAGCAACAAGATTTCATTTGTTTTCCAATAACGTTGCGGAACAAATATATTCTGCATAATGCTATCTAAATACAAGGTTTAATAGTGCATTTTTATTTATGAGTCGATAACCCCAGGTAACCCCCCCCCCCGCTAAAAACCAGAAAAAGGGGCTAAATTTTAATTGGCGGGTATTCCAAGTCACCCATAAAATGTTAACAAATTCGATGTAGCCATTCCCCCGTGATGATGAGACAAATAAACACACACACATACAAATAAGCAGACGTATTTCCAATTTTATTTATATAAATATATTACAGCTCCACCTCGCCTTGCACCTGACAAAAATTAGCACTTGTAGTGATGCTGAAAAACTTGCAGTGATTGAAAACCACATTATGGGAATCCAATACCTTGAGAACTGGAATCATCAACAAAATGCTTAAAAGCACTAAACTAATGTGTCACTTAGAGGTGTTAGACCAATGGCTGCGTAATCAGTTATCCACATCCCTAACCTCCTCTCTTGGGATTGGTTAGATTAAACAGGCACAAAAATAAAAATTGTGAATTATCTGCACTTATCTGTATGGTGATTAAACGGAAATAAAATTATTACGTGGAATCGCAACACAGTTAAATTTAAATAAAATCATAAATCATCAAATTGTTCAGGATGTTTTGGAGGAAGAAGTATCTTCGAAAATATTCATTTTTATATGATAGGTTACTGAAAAACTCAAAACACATATGTGACATCTCGTAAACTTATCTATTTATATTAATAAACGTGTTGAATAAATAGAAGAATTTCGAAACAAATATTCGTTGTCGTAATGCCGAGAGTCTTGTATGTATTGGAAAACATTTTCGTATTTTATTGCTCTGGAACAGAAGTTTATTTTTTTTCGTTTAAAAAATTCTAAATTTACCTCATTCTCCTACATTTTATCTTTTCTTCTTTGCATGTAAAACTAGGAAGAAAGAAATATTTGGAAGAAAAACTTCCATTTTTCCAATAACGCTTTATCTTCTTTCAGTTTTGCGGGCATAAAAAATCCGTATATTCAGCATTATGTTTTCTTTTTTGGCAACAGGGAACAGAGGGACGACGCGTAAGCGTGTTGAAAAATGAATTCATATTACATATATACTGATGATACAGATCTCTGCTGGAAACGAGTATTAAAATGACAAACGAGGGGTATTCAAGGTTCATAAAAGTGCCAAAGTTTTGTATCGGTCTTAAGCCATCTTTCTAAAATGCAAAACTTCTCTGTTAACATATTGATCCATAAATTCTTATCTCAAAAAATATATTCCCCCTCAAAAATTTTTGAGAATATTGACGCGTCATTATTAATGCGGCTGTTTGAAATATTGACTTTCTTGTGGTAACGGCAATTTGCCGTCAAAGTAAAACAGCGAGAATTCATACATCAACTTTGAATGGTTATCAGAGGCTATATATCTTCGAAATTTTCTATCTGGCTCTGATTTATAACATAAAGCAATATTGAGGTAATGCCCAAAACAGGCATCTATATTTGTAGATCTATGATTTTGCATAATGATAACTCAGTTTATAAACACAACGGCGTATAAAATGTGTTATGCTGGTTGAAATTGAAATAATTAGGTATTTACATTTCAAATAAAATACATTAGTAAAACATCATTAGGTAGGTGGTGTGTTTATAATTATTATTGTATAATATTTTTATGACACTATATTTTTAGCGAAATTTAAAAGTCTTATGTTTAATTAATTTGTTGTTATGACTACTTATATATTCAGTGATTACAATTTATTTGCTCATATTTTAAATCGTAAATTACCTCAAATAGAAGTGATCCATATGTAAGAGTATATTTAACTGAATAATAATGAAAACACTTTATAGGCTGTAAAAATTAATAGGGTGTAAGGTTTAGCCCTATTTACAATCATAATTATATTGGTTAATAATAACATACACTGACGTACCATATCACTGAGGTGAATTAAAGTACCACCTGATTATTTTCTATCATCTTATATATTGATACATTAACCAAGCATACAAACATATACATTTCACCGAAACTAATTATTACATAAGGCCTCAACTTTGTCCTCAAAATATGATCTCAAAACTTTCAACAATATGGATTTTCATTACATAATCAAACAGTTTTAGTAAAGTGAATGTGCAAAAATAAGTGCAAATGTTGCATGGAATTTATCAAATTCTACGTTATCACAATGACAATTTATACTATCTATCTAGGTTAATCTATTAACTATCTGTTTGGATTGGAAATTTATACTCAAGAAGAAAAATCATGCATAGTTCTTCATTTTTCTCAATTACATGCTTATTACTTTCCATACATGCATGTGTAAGGAAAGTATTATGACGGGATCGAAAACTCTAATTCGAGTTTTCGACGGGAAAGCACGTTTCAAGCATCCTTGTTCACGAATCAAGCGTTTTTGAGCTGATGTCTGTGTGTGGGTGTGGGTGAGTGAATGTATGTGTGTGTGTGTGTGTGTGAAAACGTGTGTGTGTGTGTGTGTGTGAAAGCGTGTGTGAGTGTGTGAAAGCGTATGTGTGTGTGTGTGTGTACAGAATGTACAGAAACCCCCTCCATAAATTTTCGATTGAATTTTTAAAAAAACATAAAAAAATCAAAACATTTAATAAAGTTACGCAAATAGAAATTTCTTATGTAATTTTTTCTCAGAAAACGATTGACATGAAATTTAGAACGCTAGCATGAATCTTTCTCGAGATATTAAACATTTTAAAAATACATCTATCAAAAAAACCCACAAATTAAAAAAACATATTAACTGTTGAGAAATAAGTTCGCGTTTCATATGTAATATCATGGGATAAATTTCGTGACATCATTCTCGTGGATTTAGCTCGTTCCATTCATGAGAAAAGCTACTTTGAGTAATAGTTTTGTATTTGAACGGCAATAGACAATTATCAACTATAAGAATAATCTATTTCCCTGATCATAACGCTTGGCGAGATTTTAGCGACGAACTTGGAATGTCGCCAACTTGGCGCCTTTTTAATGTTGCCAAATTAGAGAAAAGCTCGCCAAATGGATAAATATGACACTAGATCAATGGAAATGACGACTCATTGACAAAAATTCAATATCTTGCAAAGACTATATGTATCTGCTATAAGAATAACTTATTTATTTTTACTGTAAAAGTAGTAAAAATTCATAGCATTATATAAGGAAACACATGTGCTGAACACCAGATTCTTTTATGACAAAATGAATAAAACCAATCATATTACTCTAGGTCTAATTGACATAGAGGTATTCCAGTTTTCCATTCTTCCATTGAACATACGTCTAGTCGCCTAATGAAAACGAAAAATTATGTAAATTCGTAAATTCAATTAACTTTCGAATATTTATCGGGTTTTATCATGAGCAATTAAACTGAATGAATTATAAAATAAAGACAAAGGAAAGTAATTTGAGTCTATAGGGGAAGTCCTATGCTACCTAAATCGGATCTTTTAAACTCTTATGTCATTTCAATGTCTTTAAGAAATTGCAGCAACCGAATAGAGAATGGTGTGGAAATAACTTTTGTTATCATTTCAACGATTTCATAGGGACGTATGTTGAGCGAATTTCATATTCTTGTAAATTAGTTTATAATATATATATATATATATATATATATATATATATATATATATATATATATATATATATATATATATATATATACATATATATATATATATATATATATTATATATATATATATATTATATATATTATGTAATATTATCTATTCCACCATACTGGCCAACCTTTATCTACATTTTTACGAAAATCAGAGCCCTTTCAACAGTCATATAATGTACAGATATATTGATGATCTTATTATTATTGTAATTACTAATGAGGCCAATGAATTAAATTTTGATTTCTATCCACCTAATCTACAACTCATTGAAAATGTATATACATCCAACTGGATCAATTTTCTAGACGTTAGTTTAACTATTAAAAATGCAAATACAATAAAATTTAAAATCTATGACAAAACAGAAACTTATAACTTCAAAGTAAATAAACTTCAACATTTCTCTTCCAATCTTTCCAAACCTGTATATAGAAATATTATTAATAACCAGTTATTAAGAATCAAAATGTTAAGCGCACCTTGTTACTACAAAGAACATCTTCATAAATTCATCAACACCGTTATCAAAAATAACTACCCGCCCAATCTTATTTTTTCTTTTATTAAAACACATTTTAAATTTAAATTCAAAAACTTGCAACAATTACAGCAACATATTGACAGATCATACTCCAGCATTTCTAAATAATTCATAATCTCCATGTCTTCTTCTAACAGTTAAACAATTCGTATAATTCACTTTAACCTGCTTTGCAAAAACTGCTTAGTCAGTCACTAAAAATTCACTGTAACCTGTTCTGAAATGATTGGTAATACACATGCTTTTCCAGAAGTACCACAGTACTAGGGGTAGATATATTTTATTTTTATTTTCATTATATTCCTTTGATATTAGATTATAATACTTTGCATCCTCATTTCAATAATTAGCCACAAGCTGGTGTAACAGAATATTTTATATTCATGTTTGATTTAATTGTGTATTTGATCCACTTTGTCTTTTCTTCTACGTCGGGCCATTTACATTATTTCTGTAATACATTTTACAGTTGTGTAAACAGAAACGTAGAATCAGCATTAATGAAACATGTATGGCCCTTGATAACGTACATGGTTTCAGAAATGCTTTTCATATTCATTTTATTCCTTTTATATTCACTAGATTCCATTTATTCAATTTCCAATCTTCTTGCATAGCTCATCGTGCTACACTAGGCTTCTGATTTGCAATTTTTATTTTACCTTTACCTTCAGTTTACAAGCAATTTTCTTTCGTATTACTCGGGTATATATATACAGTATTGTGGCAATTAATTGAGAAATGCAGTTTTTTTTATAAAATTCAGTTTTATTCAAATTTTCTATGGATACATTTAAAACTAATAAGTGATATGACCTCCCCGAGACTTTATAACATCACAGACACGTTTCGGCATGGAATGTACTAGACTAGCACATTTAGTTTTAATTTCAACGTCTCTGAACCATATGTCAATAACGGTCGAAATTAGCTTGTCCATCGTCGTACAGTCAAATTTGTGAAGCCGTTTTTTGACAATAGCCCACAAATTTTCTATGGGATTCAGGTCTGGTGAATTCCCGGGCCAATCCAGTACGGTAATATTTTTTTTGAGCAGAAATTTTTGATTCGCTTCGAAGTGTGACATGGCGCGCTGTCTTGTTGGAAAACGCTATCTCCGTTCGGCCGCAGTTTAGCCATGGTTGGAAGCACTTTTCGGGTCAATATGTCTTCGTAACTGGCACTGTTCATCATTCCCTCTACGGAAACAAGAGATTCTGTCCCCAAAACGCTGAAACAACCCCAAAACATCTTTTTGGGCAGATGCTTGGGTGCTTGATTGATGTGGTGCTGATTGAGAGGTTCTCCTTGGCTCCTTCTCACGAACATAGATCTAAATCCCTGAACCACAAAATGTGTTTCGTCAAAAAAGAGAACTTTCTCCCTGTCCTTCTCAGTCCATGTTTTGTATTTCCGTGCCCATTCCAACCTTTTTTTCTTCATGCGAAGCGTCAGAAGCTGCTTCTTGTACGGTCGACGTTCTCTCCGTCCGCGTTCTAACAGCCTGTATCGCACTGTTGAAGGTGCAATATCAACACCAGCTGCCACCATGGACATAGACAGGTCATAACTGGTTAATCGAGGATTTTTAACACTCATTCGATGTAAAGTTTTGTCGTTACGAGTCGAAGTTGACCTTTTTCGGCCGCATCTTCTAGAGCGATTGGTTCCAGCATTTCCTGAAACCGCTTCCAGATCCTCCCGACACTTGCTGCACTCACTCCACATATTTTACCTATTTCCTCGAACGTCTTAGAAGTGTGTTCTCTAAGCGCAATCACTTTAGCACGTGTTTCCGGGCTAATATCCATGACGCTAATGAGCCCCGTAACAACTGAGAAACTACCACTGCTGAACACCTGCCACCTGGCGGAGGAATTTGAACACCTGCTACTTTCCAGGTGCATACGAACACCTGTTACTTTGATAATAACTGCAATTTGAACTCTGAGCTAATTTGGAGTGCTTCTTCCTAAGCTTACGTGTGATAAAACGAAAAAAATGACATTTCTCAATTAATTGCCACAAAACTGTATTACAAGTAATCATAAAAATCTTCAATTAAATAGTACCTTAAAAATTATCAGCAGCTTAAGCGCGTTATTTTTACAAAGAGAATAATTTATAACCTCCAGTCTTGACAATTGAAAATATAATATTTAAACAACTTATATATATATATATATATATATATATATATATATATATAACTAATTTAAACGATTTGAAAAAAGGAAAGGGGGAAAACCATATGAATTGCATAAAAATGGCTGAGAGGGATAGCGACCTCTCATTCCCGTTTTAAGTACTTTTCGTTTAGACAACGCCCACGGATACCAATGCAATTCAATGACAGATCCCCGTAGCATGTGCAAAAATGAAAGCTCCAAAATGCAGAAAAGGAGGCCTCAGAATGCAGACAGAAAGAAGACAGAAATGGAACGACGAAATCACACTGGCAATGATGCTACCGACTAAAACGTATCGCCCGTTTCGCCATATGTAGTATGTACCCATACGCATGCGTACCTCGATTATTCAAATATGATGTCATATTCTCAAGTCATTAAAGAATGAATAATCCTCTTCTTTAAAGAAAGAATTGTAAATATCTTTAAGGAAATTCCGTGGGTAATGATTTTTAAGTGCTTCCTGTAAAATGAGTTTGTTACACGTGAGACAATCTTTTTTGAAAGTATTATTATTACGATTTCTTCTCAGATGTCCTGTTATGATGTTACGGAAAATATTCCTAGTCAAATTCGACTTCCATCCAATTATTTGGTTAATCTTCATATCATAATTATTACGTTTATTGTACAGAACTGTATGAATTCCATTTTTATGTTTGTATCTAATGGTTATGTCCAGGAAATTAACTTCGTTTTTGACACTATTAGGGTTCTTGATAAGATACAATTCCGGAGGATAAAAGTCAAATTCAAATTCAGGAGTATTTGAGTAATGGCCTAAAATCACATCGTCCACATATCTGTAATATGGCATTTCATATAATACATGATTATTCCTTTCGAAATATGTTAAATATATGTCAGCCAGGACTGATGAACAGCCCCCACCCATAGGAATACCCCTAATTTGTTGATAAAAGACTCCTCCGTTACATAATATGTTCTCAAACAAAACGATCTGAATTAAATCCATATACCTTCGTAAAGTGATTACTTTTTTAAGATTGTATTCTGTATGCACCAGTAAAAGTATTTCATGCAATTTTTTATGAGTGGTATTATATTACATTTTTACGTATTTTTCATATTTGTATAGTTCTATATATATATATATATATATATATATATATAATATATATGTTACATAAAAAGCAACAGGGGCTGGCTGCTTCTAGAATTCTCACATACTTTATACAGGGTGTCCTAAAAAGATTGAAATGCGCTTTAATTCTTTACCTGTGTGAGATAAGTGGGCAATGTAAATTGCAAAAATATTGAAAGTAAAGTAGGAAGACTATATCAATGAAACAGTCCCCCCATTAATTTTCAAAAGTTACACTTTTTAAATTTTTATACGATCCTCTTAGACAAATATGATTACTCAGATTTTATTTTTATTTTTTAAGCAACAAATCATTAAAAAACCCGCATATATGTATCTTTAAAATTGATCGAGTTATATTTTATTGAAAATTGAACATTGCGAATGGGGAGCATATATCAGATTGGAAATGTAAATCTGTGACATATCACAAAAAATATAAAACTGGATGATAATACATAGGGAGTATTTTTGCGAATTTCGCGTAGGCTCACGATGCAATCAATGATTATTAAGTACTTTCCAATAACTAATTACTTTTTCAATAATTAAGTACATTTTAATCTGAACATTTTCCAACGTCACTTTTTTAATAATTAAGTACATTTTAATCTGAGCAATTTCCAACGTCAATTTGTTTATGATCCCTATTTTCACTGATGGAACAGCTTTTCTCATGGTAAGAAAAATTGTCATAAGTCAGAGTTTTCCTTTATCATAATCCAGTCGATTTCAAATGTACAGAAATGAGGTTTTTTTAATGATCATGTGGCATTAAAAATAACAAAATTCTGATTGATCAAATTTGTCTAAGGGGATCGTATAAAACTTTAAAACGTGTAACTTTTTGAAAAGTAATGGGAGGACAATTTCATTAACACAGTCTTATTTCCTACCTTACTTTCAACATTTTTGCAATGTGCATTGCCCACTTATCTCCAACAGGTAAAGAATTAAAGCGCGTTTCAAACTTTTTGCGACAGCCTGCATTCAAGGCAACTTCATAATCTATACGTGCTGTTTCATATCCCACTTGACTGACAGCAACATTAGATTAAGTCCATGAACCCGTGAGTCTTCAAAAGATGAAGAACTACTCCAGGACTGGAGTACAACGGACTCCTATGTCATCCAATACAAGTCAAGGCATGGGCAGGAGAGGTCTGAGAGAAATTGCACTTCGGGCAAAGGGGATAAACCTTAGAAACCAACACATGCCGAAGAGCACGAAGATGACCACTGTGGAGTCTGGCCAGATCCGTCTGCTCTCCCTACTGCCTGCCCCAATCAAAGCAGCACCATGACGGCTACAATAATACCAGTCATGCAGGGATGCCTTTCTCCAAGTGGAGTAGATTTCAAGAGTTAGACTCGTGAGGCAAGTTCCGAGAAAGAAAGACAGCCACCGTCAATAGGCTCATCAACTCCTAAGGCTGCCTAAGGTTACGTCGCTATGTCTTCACCATTCAGCCAGGTATTGAATAGAACTACGGCTATCACTCAGAATCCAGATATCTGTATAGACTCCCTCTTTGACAGAATAACTCAAGGCCTCCTCAATGGCTATGAGTTCCGGCTGAAAAACTGAGCAGCAGTTGGGGTTTCTCTTACATGTCCTAATGTCATTCCCCTGCTTGATGTAGACCCCGTTACCGGAGATGGCGCATCACCCCTATTCCCCTCAGTATAAGTCTGCAACGGAATTTTATAAATAGTTTCCAAAGCGAACTGTATAAAATAAGTTGGATGCTGCGTGCCTTTGTTAGTGTATGAGCAGAGTTCAGTCCTGAAAAAGATCCGATCACGAAACGACGCAGTAACCTCCATACAGCAGGCCAGAGATACATGTTCAATTTCGCTTTGCAGCCAACCTTCACTTTCAGCGCGGCTAAGCGAACTTTCTCTCTTAAGACGACGATTGTTGCTCCAACCACGCCTATAACTAGAGATTCTGTGCTGATCTCCATAACTGATGAGCTTTGCAAAATATTTGGCCAGGAGAAATAAGCCTGAGGGGTTGGAGCTCCGAAGCCTGAGGGGTTGGAGATCAGCTTCATACAGTACGATGTCCCTCGAACAGCTATTGCGGACACCAGTTATAACTCTGGCAGCAGAAAGCTGAACCTTTTCCAGTTTATCTAGGTTGCTGACAGAGGCAGCCTGATAGACCTGAACACCGTACTCCAGGATCGGTCGAAGAAGAGCAGTATATGTTTTCATAATCTATACGTTATATTTGCTTGTCTTATCTAATCTGTGGTCTCTGGTCGTCTCGCGTGATAACCGGTCGCCTCTCGTGATAACTACTAATTTCTCGTGATAACTGTCTGTGTCGCCGATGTGGTGGCCGAGCGCTCAAAGAGGCAGGCATTTCCTCGTGATGGCTCGGCTGCCATATTGCGGGTTCGAGTCTCGCCTGCGGGAATGGATTTTGTGATGTCTTGTTGGGCAGACTTCTACCTTCGAGTGCCCCGAATTTTTGACTAAACAGAAGTAGTGCACACATTCTTCCTGAATAGATTATGTTAGGGACACGACACCAACCAACCAACTGTTTGTGTCTAGTGGTAAGTGCTCATCTCTAATGGTAACTGCTCATCTCTTGTGATAATTGTTTATCGCTTGTGATAGATACTCGCATTCCGTTATAACTGCTCGTCTGGTATTATAACTTTTTGTCTCTAGGGATAACTGATAATCTCTCGTGATAAGTAATCGCAAATTGCTCGTCTCTAGTGATAACTATTTGTCTATCCGTGATATCTGCTTGTCCAAAACTAAATAATAACATCAGAATAATGAATCAAACCATAGAAGTGGATGATATTATAGAATTTACTGAATAAGTAAATATCACACAGATCCGATGTTATAGAATAAATCGACTTTAAATGTATGCATATATAAAATATTAATATTCGTTTCACTTTGTATCTTATGAATTTCTGTTGATTTTGTATCTTATGCATATCTCTTAACTTTGTATCGTTCGTATTTCTGTTAACTCTGTATCTTATGTATGTTGACTGTGTATCTTATGGCCTTATGTTGACTTTGCATCTTATGTACTTCTATTGACATTATACTTATTTCACTTTTCTTCCATAGGTAAGAACTGCTAACTAAAATGTCATTTTTTAGTACTTTGGAATCCTTTCGTTTAAAGCTAATGGTAAGATATACTTAGATGTTACTTATAGATCTGATAGAATAAATTCAGAAATATTACATTCTGATCGATCTTTAAGAGTTGAAAATTTAAAAAAAAAATAATTGCTAATTAAACGAGAAAAAAAATGTGATGAACTAATATTTAAATCTAATATAAAAATATATTTATCAATCGACGTATTTCTAAAATATAGCCAATATTTAATATAATTTGCAGTTTGTATGTAAGAATTGTTTTCTGGACGGAATTTGTGCAATATTGTCATTACAGTGCTTTTATATGATACACGTGTTTAGTTATTTGAAAGGAAATTGAAGTATTTGGATGAATTATGTTTTTATATGTATCTCACTACTTGATTTTAACTAAAAATATGATCAAGAAATTATATAAATACTAAATAAATTTTGTGTTATGTTTACAGTATACATAATAGCTGTTAACACGAAACAATCTATATTACTCTGTGCAAAGTTTTGGAATTTTTAATAAAATGTATAGAAATATATTTAAAGAATTGTCTTCCCAAATACTAATGCTAGAAATGTTCTTATTCTAATAAATGTATTTTGAATAATATACAAAGTTTTACTTATTTGACTTTGGTACATTGTATTTAATCCTCTTCACGATAGTAAAAAATGCATCCCAGTTTTCAGACTACTAAATTTTTCATTGTATAAAATCTCAAACCTTACTGTCGTCTGCTACTCATTTCAAGGCTGTAATAAAATCGGACCTTGCAAAAGTTGAGCCTTGTCATAACTGGAACAGAATACAGAAATGTATTCTTTAGTGGCATTGACGCATACCAATATGACCTTTGTTGCTTAATTTGGTTCTTTTTAGTGCAGTAGCACAAAATCTTATATATATATATATATATATATATATATATATATATATATATATATATATATATATATATATATATATATATATATATATATATATATATATATATATATATATACAAAAAATTCCATTTGATTTTAAATAACGGGTTTATATCTCAGGCCTTTGTTTCTGCCACAACATGATGCAATTGCATGAACATGTGATTTTTACGCCTGAAGAAACTAAATGGAAAACTGTAATGATTTCATGGAGTTCCAGATGAGACAAACATTTTACCTCCATAATTCATTTGATTGATAAAGTTAATATTGAGAAGTCATTGCAATTTAAAATGCCATAATTTAAATATTAAACCATGGTATTTTCTTCCTTCTGTATCTTAAAATTCATGTTTTAAACAATGAAATTACTGCAAAATTGAATTATAGATAGAATAATTTGAGCTGTATTACATGACTGAAGTTAGAGAGAGTTTGTGCCTTTTGCTTCCATGGTAGCATTAGTAATTGAAAATTTGAAATAAGAAGTTTGAAGCATCAAACATTATAAATTCGTTGTTAAGGAATCTAAGGAGTGTCATGTTAGCGGATGGTATAGTATGTGTGTTTTGGTTGGGAGTCGTATAATATATAATAATATTAAATGGGAGGGGTGTGTGACTCGAATCTTTATGCGAATGAGAGAACATATTTGGTAACTTCATGAATAGCGGATTTGGGATAATCTTTTCAAACATCATACCGTCTTATGACGAGTTTATTATTCAAGTATATATGTATAATGCTTGCAACTGAAATCGCAACAACAAAAAGTTGCGGGTGTAGCTTTATGTAAACCAGGCAATGGAAACATAATGACGAGATATGCAAATTATCACAGTTTCGTTACGTATAGTGACGTAACACCTTGCCGATCAGCATAAAAGCGTCAGGTAAAGGAGGAACGATATCATATTTAAATTGTAGTCTCATTGATTTCAGGTTGAAAAAATCATCACAGTATGCCAAGAGCACGTTGACGTACCACATACGCTCAGTTGTTGTAAATGAAACAGCAATAAGTCACTGTTTTACGTGAGGGTAGAATGAGCCTTCGAAGGATCGCCAGTGGGTCGTGATGTGAGCATAGTTCAACGGTGTATGATACGGTTCGTGAAAGACAAAAAATGTCTACACGAAGAACAGGTAGTGAAGCTTCCAGATGTACCACACCACTTGAAACCGTATGCTTCTGAGAAGCATTGCACGGGAGCCGTTTACCACAGAAACCATGTTACAACGGCATTTATTCCACACTACAGGCAACGTGGTTTCGACGCAAACAATTTGAAACCGTTTGCACGACGTAGGACTCCGTGGTAGATGAACTTTTCGACATCTACCGTTTCAATGTCCCCACCGGTTACGTCGCCACCAGTGCTATCAAATGAGACGTAACAGGTCGATAGAATGTCGAAACATTCTGTTCATGGATGAATCACGATTCTGTTTTGGCATGCTAGATTGCCGTACTCGCGTATGGAGGCGCTTTCAACAAAGCCACCAGGAAGCTTTTCCTATCAGTCGTCACACAGCCTCCCTAGGCGGTACCATGGTTTGTGGTGGTATAACATTTGGCTGACGAACAACTTTGGTCCACGTTTCTGGCACTATCACGGCACACCGTTACGTCTCTGTCATTGAGCGTTCTGTGGTACAGCAATATCTGTCAACCCGGCCTGTACTTCTTTTTAGCAGGATAATGCCAGGCCTCATACTACACGGGTAAGTATGACTAATCTACAAGGTTTTGATATCCTATCTTAGCCAGCATATTCTCCTGTATTTATCGTCAATTGCGCATATCTGGCACATCATGGGTCGCCGATTAAGAGAACTCTCAATTCCAGCAAACCAGGTTCAGTTACAAACCCAGTTGCATGCTGTGTAGAATGCCATCCCTCAGCACACCATCGAACATTTCATTGACCGGATGCCCCGTCGTTTGAATCATTCATAGCCGCTCGCGGTGGGCCAATTCCACATTGATTTAATGTCAATAAAGATCTATTCTTTCATTTTCTAGGTATGAATTTTTTATCATTTGCACATCTCCGTGTTAGAATTATATTCTGTAAATTTCATAAGGATACATCAACGTCTTCATGATGTTGCGATTTCAGTTGTGAGCAGTATGTATATATATATATTTATATATATATATACAGTTATATATATATTCACAGTTATATATATATATATATATTTACAGTTTTGCACACAGAAACGTAGGCGTTTCAGCATTATCGAACCAGGTATGGCGCTTGATAACGTACATGGTTTCAGAAATGCTTTTCACTTTTTTCAATTATGTTTATTTAAAATAAAATAGGATCTAGAAATGCTCAGCTCCATGTGCAATTTTTTCTGTTTGCAACTTTTCATTTTATACACTATTCATGCATTTAAACCATGAATATTTATGCAGGGAACAAGGGGATTAGTACCTTAAGTACCTGCATTTCATATATGTTTTATAACACCTAAAAAAAATTTAATCTAAGGGTGGAGTCAAGGGATTATACTCACCAACTTTTCACCACATGCAAATATTTTTCAATTACTTACATTATATATGGAACAGGGAAACAACGGTAATTCATACCTGTTTTATTTATAATGTACTATTTATAAGTATCACCAGCTTGTCGTAGAGTCAATTTTGATTTCTTGTAGAGAATTTTGATTTCGATTTCAAGTGTTGATATATATATATATATATATATATATATATAAATTTCATACGAATTTTCTATTTGTTGCCCAAAATAAAATTATCCACGTATTTTCATTGTGCTTGCTTTTCAAATATTTATAAATAAGTTTACTTTAATATGATCCTTAAGAGATTTGGGAAAGAACATTTTATTTCTCTGTTTTATATACATAATTTTGTTCCAACATTCGTGAACAAATATTTGTCTTTTAGTGGATGCAATTATATTATGCAAAATACATGAAAATAGTTAAAATATGTGCACACAAAGTAAAATCGTAAAAAATAAAATAAAATATAAAATATTATGTAAATATGAATTCAAATTTTTTTAAATCTTACAAAATTATGAATTCAAACACCCTATTTACAAAATAAAAATATTTACACTTTTCAGTTTGTTTTCAGATATTTTGATATACTGTTAAGAAAAAAAATGGACGAGCTTTAATGGATAATCTCTATTCTTTAAGAGTGACTTGTGTGTTTTATAGTTACAGTTGAAATCTTTCTTCAGTTATATTATTGAACTTTAAAAGTGTGCAGTTTCTGCGAAAACAGAGCGCTTGAAACTTCAGTTTCGAGCATTAAATATGAGAAATCCAAATTAGGCTTAACTTCTTAAAGTCTGAATTGAATAATTTACGTAATATTTATTTCAATCATTTTTATTCTATATCAGATTTTTTCTTTGAAAAAAATATATATTTCTGCTATTATATTTCTTGGACCCTTATTTATAATTCTTCATGTATAAACATATTATTTATAAACTATTTATCAAGTTTTCACTAAGTACTTAACACATTTGAATAGTAACATTCTATCAATAAGCATCGATTAAAAGATGCCAAACGAATTTATTATTACTCCTACTTATTATTTATAAATTATATATGACATTTTCAAACACGCATTTTTTACAGCTAAATAGTAACATTCAATCAATAATCATTGTATAAATGATATCAAACGAATGCAATTTATTTTTACGTCAATTTGTTATTTATAAATCGTTTACAATGTTTTCACTAAACATTAATTACAATTAAACAGGAACATTCTATCAACAGTTACTGAATAAATGATGTCAAACGAATATATTATAATCAAAATTGGTATCAAGTCTGCATTCAATAGATAAAATCAAGGACAAAGCGTTTTAAACAAGAAAGATCAATCATGCTTAAAGCATTGATTATGATACACTTTCCAACTTCAATGCAATTGTATAAACATCTCTAACATGCGATACATTCCTAAGTAATATTTTAAAACTTATCGCTGTACTACATTAATTTATTATATTTAACATTCTTTAAACATTCTTCGAAAAAAATGAACTTCATTCAAATGACGGCATTGAAATATAAATTGCCTGGTTTAAACATCTCTAAAATGCGATACATTCCTCGGTAATATTTCAAACATTATCACAATACTACATTAATATATTATATTTGAAAACTTTCTTCGAAAAAATGAACTTCATTCAAATGACGGCTTTGAAATATTAATTGTATGTTTAAAGCATCTCTAAAATGCGATACGTTCCTCGGTAATAATTTTAGACTTATCATAATACTACGATAATTTATTATATTTGAAAACTTCATCGAAAACAACTGACATTCATTCAAATGACGTCATAGAAAAAAAAACACCCCTGGCTCTCTCCATAAAAGCAGCATTTCATTTATAAATAATTTCCCATTCATGTCATTCATCACAATACTATAATAATTTATTTTAATTAAAAATTAAGACCATGGAGCTACAAGTAATTAAACTCTATGCGTGAAACTTCATCGAAAAAAATCGTCCTTATATTTGTAAAATCAATGAATATTTCATTCATATCAGCTATGCAGACTCAATGAGCTAAATAATTTTGTGTTAAAGAAGTACAGCAATTCTAATACAACTCATTCTACATATTTTGCTGTTTACATTTTATCAAGGTGAAAAATAGGCTTCGTTGAAATAATCTAGAAAAATAATATAGAAATAATATAAAAATAATATAGAAATAATATAGAAATAATCAAATTTGGATGAGCATTTAAACTGAAATATATTGTTATTGCGTTGTTTCAGTTTGTAGATGCATAGAATTTACGCAAAAATTAAGTGGTTTTAGGACGCAAACAACACTCAATATGAATTAAAAGTCCTTTAAATATCACGATTTTGAGACAAGATGGATGCCATATATCATTTTGAAGTGGGTCACGTGATCTTTTCATATCATGGTCACGTGATTGCTTCGTATAAGTGGTGTTATTATTATTTTAATTTTTATTTAAAAATGAAAAACTGAATATAGTTCGCTGAATTCTTTTTTATATATTTTATGGAGCAATTTTAATATTACCTAAAATTTTCGAAGCAATTTGTGAAATTTAAATCCGCTTAAAAAATGTTTGAAAAATTAGGTCCCATAGGGCTCAATGTATTTCATTTTTTCAATCTGGGTTCGATCCAAAACTAATCAGGCGACATTATTCATTTATATTCCCAAAGGTCCTACAGACCGTCTGAACAACATACTACAATTCAATTTTGATTAAGTCATTTTTACGGCAGTTACCGTGCTAGCGGACAGACTGACAGACAGACAGACATAATGAACAAAGTCATAAACAATTTTCAACTTTGTCGTAAAGTGTTAAAAAACATGGAATGTTTATAGAGAGACCAGTTTAAAGCAAATTTGCATAAAATATAAAATAATAAATGAACTTACTAACATAATACAAGAAATATACACGGAAATTACAAAATAAATTTAAACGCTTACGAATTTTAAATTATTACAAAAAAAGAACTAATACAAATTTTAGAAAACGTCAGGCATGATATTCCTGAGAATGACGCCAAAAATAACTTTTAAGATGTTTGAATTGCATAGAATCGAGAATGATTCGCCAAGCATAACTTACAGTTGGAACAGGATCAAAATTATAAATGGATTCACGGTAAATATAAATAAACAGGGTTTAATAAAGAAGAATACTACGTAGATTGTTACAACGAACCAAAAGGAGAGTTTTTTCAAAAACGGGAAGAAATTTATCATTAACCACATATTGAGCAAGAGCCGTAGAAATGTTACCAGATTTTACATCTCGAGCATGTTCTGCTAAAGGGATGCCAACAGTACGTTTTGTACTACCAATATAAAATTTATAGTCACCAGCAGGGGATAACAGGGGAAAGACATATACCCCAGCAAAGCTTTAGAAGTCATCAAAATTCCCAAATTTATCGGATCGAATACAATTAAATAAAGTTGTGATATTAGAGGGTGCTGGTTTGAAACCAAATTCATTACAGAAATTAATAAAAGGACGGGAAATCGTAGGATGGTAAGGAACACTAAATTTATGGACTAAACTATCTTTAATAGCAACAAGTTTAGTATTATATTGAGTAAATTTAAGGCAAAGTGGGCGAAGATCTTATAAATAAATTTAAAAGAATAAGCAGCCTCATGGCCAAGTTCAAACATAAAATTAATTTCATCAGTCAACGCGAGGATAGAAGAGCAAGCATTAAAAGCGCGATTAAAATACGCGTTAAAAGAAGTTTTTTTGGAGGATACAGGGTGGAAAGAATTAACGGGGATACAGCAGTTAGTAAATGTGGATTTACGGAAAACTGAAGTATGAAAACCAAAATCAGAACGGGTGACCAGAATATCAAGGAAATGCAAGGAAATAACATTTGTATTAGTTCTTTTCTTGTAATAATTTAAAATTCGCAAGCGTTTAAACTTATTTTGTAATTTCTGCGTATATTTCTTGTATTATTTTAGTAAGTTCATTTATCATTTTATATTTTATGCAAATTTGCTTTAAACTGGTCTCTCGCTATATATATATAAGCATTCCATGTTTTTACTATTCATGTAGCCACTGATGAAGGGCGTATATACGTACGAAAGCGCTCTGGCAGTTTTTAATATGTATTTTGCGCGTCTTTTAGAATGTGTTAAATAAAAGACCTTTCGTTTTTTAAAACGCTTTGTTCTTGAATTTATTATAATTACAAATTATATGTAATATGATCATTAAATAGTTAACACAATTTAATTTTAACATACTATTATTTATCATTGAATAAATGTAGCAAATGGATTTATTTATACGTCAATTTATTAATTACAAATCTTTTACAATGTTTTCACAAATTACTTATTACAATTAAATTGTAACATGCTATCAATAATTATTAAATGGCTGATGTAAAACGAATTTAATGGTACGCCACTTTATTATTTAAAAATTACTCGTAAAGTTCTCATTAAGCAGTTATTATAATAAACTAGCAACATGCCATCTTTAATCAATGAATAAATTATGTCAAATAAATTTATTTTGGGGTCAGTTTATTATTTACAAATTATTTCTAAAGTTTTCATCAAGAATTTATTACAATTAAATAGCAACATGCTATCGATAATAATTGAATAAATGATGTCAAACGGTGCAATCATTTCTCTTGGAAAGTTATATTTTTCATTCCTCTACCCATTTCTATTCTCAACATCCATGCGATTGTAAGATCCTTTTAATACACTTTGAGTAGAGAGTCCACAAAAATAGTTCTTCGCATTTGTGACTTTTGTTTTGATAAGAATCCCTTGAGGTCCAGAATTCCTACGTCGAAAGCAGTATTAATGTTCTATCATGTGTATCACCATACTTTAGAGCCGCAACGATTGTATGGCGACGGAAGATACAAGTCGTCTTCAAAAATAATGTACTATTTGTGAGAATATTTTTTTCACTACTGCCGCAAAATAGAGCATATTGCATCACGGAAAAGGATAAATTATATATATCTAGAATGAGTAATATTTTATGGTTTTAAAATGCGTTGTAGCTTAAATTTTGATTTAATTTGATGGTTATACATTATCTTTAGTGTTCAGGTATGATGTTTTCTCCTATCCGCTAAATGTATTTATAATCTTGCATAACAATAGAAAATGTGTGTGTGTGTATTTGTGTGTGTTTTTATATGTTTGTATGTCTGTATATGTGCTTGTATATTTGTGTGTATGTAAGCTCATGATTGTAATATTTGTGTGTGTGTGTATTTGTGAAAAATTGTATGTGTGTGTATTTGTGAAAAATTGCATGTGTGTGTATTTATGAAAAATTGCATGTGTGTGTATTTGTGTTTGTGTGTATTTGTGCGTGTGTATGTGCGTGATCGTATATATGTGTGTATGTAAGTGCGTGATTCTCTATGTTTGTGGTTTTGTGTGTTTGCATTTGCGTGATTGTATATATGCGTGTGTTTGTACATTAGTGTATGTTTGTACATTTGTGTGCGTTTATATATTTGTGTGCGTTTGCACTTTTGTGAGTGTGTCTGTGTTTATGCCGCCTGTAATGAATATATAAAATTTGGACAAATACGAAATTCGGCACAGGGGTATTTTTGGGCGCCGCACAACACAGCTGGGCAATATTTCATTTTAAATTCGTATTCGTTATATTAAATTCGTAAAAAGTTATAAACTTTTTAAAAGAAAATCGACCTCCCCTCATTTCACGTTATTTTAACAAATCATGCTATTCTTTGAAGCTACATACAATATTTGCGTACACTACCCATGAATGTTCCAGACAACTGTCTCGACAGTAACAAAAGTGTAACATGTGAAAGTCAAACTTCAGGAATTCGAAAAAAATGTTGTCTTAATGATTATTGTGCTAGAACTGAAAGAATTCAGTTAAAAACTCGATGAGATAATATTTGATTTTTTTTTTCGATTTCATCGTTTTTCATGTGTGCGTAAATATTTCGCAGACCCTCGTTGATCCCATTAATATGCAATTTTCACTTATACACTCAATTACATTTTCCTTACATTTCCAATTAAGCTCACTCGAATGTTAACCACTCACTCATCAGCTTTATGTGGTTCTCTAACGAAACCCAGCACTAATTTAGGGTGCAGTAAGCCTTGTATGTAGTTTTAATTAAGGAGATTATTTAGAGTAGATCCATCTAACAGCATACGAGTTAAAAGTGTCCAGTGCCCGGACATAGGCCTAAAGGTGTAGTTCTATTCTTTTTTCAGATGTTGAGTATTTTCAGCGCGTTTAGTTAGGAAGTATTTATTAAAAGAACTGTTGAAGTGCGTTTATTTAGGATATATTGTTTTCGGCTTCAGCAAGCGCCATCTACCGGAAGTCGTTTCAAAATGTGTTTAGACGATTATATCGTGAAATCGAATTTCCCCAATATGATGACTTATTTTTTGGAAAGCATAGTTTAAAATCTATGAAATCTCTTTAACGAAATATCATGATTTTTTGGGTTTATTTACTGTATATGCAATTCGGTAGATTTAAGTCTGTATGCTTCTGTCGTTATATATAGATTCACTTAAAATATTTCCAAAGTTCTGCATTAAGAATTCATAATATATTTAAAGTAACAATCTCTTGAAATTCTTAATAAAAGTCTCTGGAACAATTTTTACTCATAGATATGTCTCCTCAATCTACCTTATCTGTTGAATTTTTAAACTTCCTTTAAACCTGCTGCATCTAATATACTGTGGAAAACGTACCATAAAAACAGATTCCAGACATACAACTTTTATTTGTTTTCATAAAAATCTCTGAAGGCCATCAAATCACTAAGTTGAAAGAAGTATTAATGTCCTATCATGTGTATATTCTTTTGACTCACTGGGAATATAATATATGGTGGCTCGAGATACAAAATATATGTTCAAGGATAGCAATAAATATTTGTAAAGGCGTCTTCTTTATGTCCCTAGAAAATACTTATCGTGCCATAGTAAATGAAGGTTTTTTGGTGCATTTTAGAGTTGTACAATACAACCCAGTAAGAATACAGTTCATAAAGTTTTCCCCAAACAATAATGGCGGTCCGTTTGTAGAACGTGATAAATAACTGTCGGATCAGCTATATTTGTAAGAAAGGCACTTTACTATAAGAGTTTTCTCTGAGAAATTGCCCTATATATATTTAACTCCTTTTTGATATGTCTACTGCACTTTTTACATCACTGCTATAAAAATAGCACTTAGCATTTGTGAATTTGTTTTGTTTTGATAAAATTCCCCCGAGTTCTTAAAATCAGCATGTAGAAATTGGAATTGATGTTACATCATGTGGCATATATATAATCTTAATATCTTAATCCAGGGAGGCTGAAAAATATGGCTATACAAGGAAGAATAAGAAAGTAACAATAAATATCCAGGATAGCAAGAAATATTTGTGTGAACTTATTTTATCTTCAGAAAGAATCCTTGCAGCATCATAGAATGATAAGACTTTAGATTATGTTTTATTGTACCACTTTGATTTTTTACATTATTTCATGGATATATAATTTATACAAGATTTTTTCAGGATCTTTTACGTAATTTACAATGGGGAAAACATGTATTCAGGCTAAGAATTTGTATTTAATTTGAGATCAAATGCATAAAATATTTAATGAATAAATTATACCAATTAATTTAAAATAAACATTGATTTTACAATAAATATTTGTTTAGCTGCTTGTGACATAATTATATTTAATACGTTTAATTGGAAATTTGAACAAAGCCTTGAGCAAATACTTCTTTACGTAGTCGAAGACTCAGACCACCAGACTCATACTAGGGTATGAGCAACAAGATAAGTTGCCGGCTTCTTTACGTAGTAAAATATGTTCCGCATTTCTGGTTTTTTTAATCTTAATTTCTATCTCCGCCATCTTTTCTGAAAATCGAAACTTCGAACACTCCAGAAAATATGACTCGGGAATAATTGTTTTAATTCGAATTAGATCAAATGTGTCGAACTTTTAACGCCCCAAGGCAATTGCATACTAATTTTTGTTGAACGTAGCCTAAGTAATAAACGTGATGATCGTCCAATTTTTCGATAAGTGCTACTCCTATATCCATTATATTCACCATCGCATGATTGGATTTGCCTGTCCACCTATCATCCAACATTTCCATTCGGCTTACTACAATGTAGTTTCATGCTCGTCCTCCATCACAACATGCCACCTCAATTCGTAGTTGTCGACGAATGAAATGGTTTCGTTTTTTAGCGACCTGGCTTGAAGACTGGTGCAAAATCGTCTTCAGTGACGAATTTCTGTATTTTTAGGCTTCGATGATATCCGAAATTTTAAATACGTAGATGATACTTTCTGAAAGGAGAAATGCAATGCACTGTTTGGAACGACAAACATTCCGAACACAATATATTGTGATCTGGGATCGATTTCTTATGATTGGCGTTACATTCTGGTAATTATTTACGGTGACTCTACAGCTCGTTCCTGTGTTCATGAAATTTAACTTTAAAAACTGTACGAGTCAATTTCCTAGCTGGAGTAAATGACATCTTATTCCAGCTTTATATCGCACGTTCACATAATGTTAACCTATCATGGGAATGCTTAAGAGAATCTAGCATCTTAATATGGATTTCCATGCCCTCATATTTATTCTCACTAGAAAATGCTTCACTCAGTATGGTAAGTCATCAACAAGCTTTCACACAACTACTGCAAACCATAGAAAATCTCCATTAACAGGTTGAGCAATGAAAAAGAAGCATCACACTAAGACTATTCACAAGGTGTGTGTGATTTATTACGATGAACGATTAGTAAATACTTCACTAACAAAGGAAGAAGATTAATTCCGTACTAGTATGGTTATTTAAGCCATTTTTGTCCAAAAATGTTGCCTTTTGCTTCGCAACTTTTCTCATGTACCTGTGTTTCAGGCAATTCTACTATTTCTGCCGTGTTCTTTGCAAATTTCATTTCATTAAGTCTATATTATAAGGGAGTAAAAAAGTATGCATTTACTTGATAAATATAATTCTACTATAAGGTGTTCCCGTCATATGACGGAATTAAAAATTTGCTATGTATTGCCTCCCATTTAGCGTTATTTTATCCATTTGGTGACATTTTTATTAATTTGATGACATTTTCGTCAATTTGGAAATATTAAAAAATGTCGCCAAGTATGCGACATCTCGCCAAATTTTTCGCCAAGCATTACGTACAGGCGGAGAATTGGCTTACTTATATGGTTGTTTGTTATGTTATTTTCAAGATATTTAATTTTCATCAATTAGTCGTCATTTTTACCAATTTGGAAACATTTTTATCAGTTTGTCGACATGTTGAACAATTTGGCGACATTTTTGTCAGTTTGGCAACTTTGGAAATATTTCGAAAAGAAAGGGATATTTCGCTAATTTCGACATCAAAATTTCACTAAATTTTACCAGAGATAAATAGGTATACATACAGGTAAATCAAGGTGTTTATATTATAAATGTGACACATTTTCATAAAATAAATATTTTTATGACAGCTTTATACTTTTATGAGATAAATATTAAGTTGACATAATCTCTACGACACGAAGTCATATGAAACAATCATTACTCCTTAAATTCATCTTGTCAAATATTTATATATATTGCCATTTTTATTTATTTTGTTACATTGCATATCTTGTACTATAGTATTATGTAAAATATATATAGGTATTTGATTCATATATGTATCTAAAATATCTTTGTTTCTGGAAATTTCCTTTTCAAGCCATCAACTTTTTCACCGGTAATCCTCTGGTGAATCCTAAATCCTTCTAATACACTTTGGATATCACTACCATAAAAATAGCTTTTAGCATTTGCGATTTTTGTCTTTTTTGCTAACGAAAAATCCCATGAGTGCATAAAATCACTATATGTTGAAAGGAGTATTAATGTTCTACGTTCTCAACGTAGTTTCGAGTCAGTACAGCTATAAAATATGGCCAAAGAGAAAGCAAAAACTGTGTTTTAGGGTTGTAATAAATAGAATACTTCGTATATAGTGACGTTATCTCTAATACATTTTGTTGTAAAAGATTAATTATGATAAGATTTTTATTATGGAAAATTATTATTATGCATTTTAAATATATTTCTAATTAATTCGATATATGTCTAATTGAATGACGAAGACGTATTTATTGAAAGAAGATGGATAAACCTGAATCAGAACAGATCATTTTAATTGGGATATTCAAAATCAGACTTCTATAGTAAAATTGTTATTTTGCGAAATGTAAATCCATATAAAATTAAAACATATAAAAATTAAATGTGAAATATATGTGCCTATGTACTATAAAACATTATATTGCATTGAATTAATTCCGTGTAGTTGGTTGTTCACTTATTATTTAACAGTTATGATTTTTTATTGAGTTCACTGCATAGTTTTTCATAAACTAATATATATATATATATATATATATATATATATATATATATATATATATGTATTTGTATTTTAAACTATATATATACATATATATATATATATATATATATATATATATATATATAGTTGTGTATGTGTGTGTTTAATACAACTGATACAACTAGATGTAAAGCATTTATTATATTAACTGGAATATCTTAAAATTTTAAGCCAACAGCGCGGTATGATTGGCTTCAAAGTCCATCACATTTTTTTACGAAATTGCAGTACTCATCAAGTTTTCCTGAAGCTGCTATTGCTATTAGTTACTCAAAGTACCACTGAGAAGCTTGGAAGCAATCCACGGTTGCTGATATCTGCAGTGGGCATATATTTTAGATCATCCTTGTTCAAAATTGTATAAAGTATTTCCTGCAAAGG
The DNA here is from genome assembly GCA_951213105.1 of Amaurobius ferox. Lineage (NCBI taxonomy): Eukaryota > Metazoa > Arthropoda > Arachnida > Araneae > Amaurobiidae > Amaurobius > Amaurobius ferox. The sequence goes on from OX578147.1 coordinate 104,161,032, forward strand.
TGTTCAAAATATCGTAAAGGTTATGAACCACAGTATATACAAGGTTACCATAAGAATTAAAGTAAGCAATTTCGACGTACTCATCGTTTATAAATCTTCATTTGCCATAAAATAAACCTTGAATTCTACAAGAAAACGCATAAAAAATGTCTATAAATTTCCCCTTGTCTTGGTAACTAAATATAAATAATTCGTCGATAAATGGACTGACAATACATCTTTATTTGAAAAAATACTCTGTTCCATCCCATATGGTTATTATTTCCATTACTTTCATCAAGTATCTTTCTAATATAGCTCAGGAAAGAAAACCATCAAATACCTTGAAGCGAAAGATAATAGACTTTTAGAAAATCCCATGAGTAAAAGACAGCTAACTCTTCTTATGCCTTGACTTAGAGCTGTACTTGAAAGAAGACATGATTTTGTAGACGGATAGAGATGTAGTCTTTATAGAAATTGGAACATTTACAGAAATTGCAACTACTGCAATCCCCTATCTCAAGCGTGAAATTATCGGTACATTTTATGTCACATTATTATTAAATTAGCAAGTAAAAGGAATATTTTATAGTATTTTGATCAATGCTATACAATACAATATTTAATTTTCCTATGAGTTAGGAGCTCTTTGTAATGCCTTACGAGAAATTTAATCCTGAATGTTAGATATTGTCACGACGCCCAACAGTCAACAAGAAAACACTCGACGTCAAGTGACAACAACCAAAAATCAGACCGACACAAGAAAAGGAGTTAACTTGATCAGCAAAGCGTATAGTGGATTTTAATGTACAGAAATTTTGTACGTTGTGATTCGCAACCATTTCCCCGTTTGAAAGAATTAGATTTCAGATGATAGTCATGAAATAAACACACACAGGTGGAATACATGAAATAACCATACCAAATTAAATCAACAAATATCATTTATTATAGTTATGGTTTCATTAAGGTATTAAGTAATTTAAATTCACAGATGTTATCTTACTATCCCTTTTGGATAAATCAAAACAAAATTTCACTTTAGTATAACAATCTCCTTAATGTTTTTAGAATGCAATAATTATTATTTTTTACAAAAGAAAATTCTATAATAATTCACTTTGAACATTTCCAATCATGCCTGTGCTAGGAAATTAGACCTTCACTCGTAATTTACGAATATTAAGTTTTACCTTCAAATCCAAAGAATTTGCGTTTCAATCAAAAGTTCTGTATGAAAATTTGCAGTTCATTCTAGAGGGGGGAATTCTTCCTAAGCCTTGAATCATAGTTCAAAATCAAAAGAATTTCGGTTCCGGACAGCGATTAACATCTTAGCGCAGGTTATGGCGGGGAGCGTCAGGTTTTCCTCCTGGAATAAAATAAAAAAGGTTAATTTTGAAAACTTAGTTTTGCCCGGTTTAAAATCATATTCAATGGTCTTCTCGGAATAGTTTCTTATGGAAACCGATATTCCATCCGTTGAAAAGTAGCCATTTCGGCCAAGGCCTTTGTCTTAATTTTAAGACACAATTTCACTCCATCCTTCCGCTCAGCGATCTTCGTCCCAAGAGAGCGAACTTCAAGTTCAAGAAAAAGGCGAACTTCAAGTTTTTCCTCAGCACCGACTCTGATTGGCGGAGAGACGCGCAACTCCAAAGCCAGATATTACGTCACAACAACCCGAGACAGTCGCTTTTCGCAAAACCGTTTCTCCTCGACAGAAACGAGAATCTAACACAAAAGCAATACGAACAAGTCCTAGCACAGCTCCGTACAGGCACGAAGGAAAATATAGAGCTTTTCTCTCAACAAACACTCAAAGTTCATGACGCACAGAATGGCGACATAACAATATTGCGGATGAACAGGGTGTGGATAATACGAAAATTGTAATTTAATTGTACACTGTACCTAATTGATGTGGCTTCAATTTATAGAGTTTCCATAAGATCTGGTTCATCTAACATAAGACTTGCGCTGCATATACTGCAATTTGAAAATGTGTTAATTCAATGACAACCAATTTAGCTTATTTACAGCTATGTCGAGCGGAAAATAAATTATTTTTTTATCATTGCCAATTAACATATGTATATCATATTTCATGTAATGTATTAGACAATTTCAACATTTTACACTATTCGTGGCAAAAGCACTCCTAATTTCTCGTGAATGGTTTGTCATAGTTATTCTATAAAATGCTGAAAATATATTAAAATACTTAAGATATGCACTCAATTGATAATAGTGAATATATTTATTTTCTATAACATTTTCCAATTTATATCAAATGCACAGTAATACAAGAGGAGAACATACTATTTATTGTTAAGTAAATTTTGCAATTCGCTTATGAAACAATATTATTTATATACAATAATGAAACAGCACATTATAACATAGTTATGTGATATAATTTTTTTTCGGAATAATAAGTGAAATTTCGAAATACATTTCTATCTCTCATTCGAAAATACCCCTCCACAAAAAGGATCTTTAATCATGTAAATTAATTACTAGATAAGTTAAACACTTGCATCCCCTTTGATAGCGTATACACAGAAACACATCATCAATCCCAGATTAAATATACCCTCAAAGAAGTTCTCATTTTGTGATTGCACAGCCATTACTTAAGTTTAGTAACTACGTTTTCTATTGTATATACAAGCCTAATTTGACTCACGTTGCTAATTCAATATTTCAGTCTTTGATTACTTTTGGAAGAAACCTTGCAAACATTTCTTTAATTGCACATTTATAAAAATAATTAAAGTTACTAAACAGATAATTTTATAACATTCTTTAATTTGAATGAAACGTAATAGTAAAAATAAATAATTTTCCATAATAAGTCATTAAAACAATATGTGAACCGTCACTTTTTCTGATAATTCCAGATCAAAGAACTCAACTAAACATTTCTCGACTGCACTAACGCTGATAAATCTTCATTAATAATAATAAAACATTGATTTTTTCTACCTTCTACAAGCAAAAACAAATATAAAAATGTCTAATTTATATTGTATCTAAACTAAAAGTAACTAAAGATAAAGAATTGACTGATAAACAGCGTAAAAGTACATTTTATGCGAGAGAAACTACACTTTTTCTACTCATATGTGTATTGTTTCCATTTTTCTTTTCCCGTATCTTCCAAAATAGCCCGAGAAAGAAAAACATCAAATACCTTAGAGCAAAAGATAATAGATTTTTAGGAAATCCCATGAGTAAAGGATAACTATACTTAAAGTCTTTTTCTGTCTTGATTTCGTGCTTTACTTGAGAGAAGACTTATCTATGATACGGTAGACGGATACAGAAGTTACTTTTGGTATTTATAGGAATTGTAAATATTATACCTACTTATCCTGAGCGTGACGCAATCGGAAGATTTTTTGTTACATTATTATTGAATTCTTACTTTGAATATATATGTTGTCATATTTTGAACACTGCTAAACAATACAAAATTGATTCCCCCTGAGTCAAGAGCTCTCTATAATGCCTTACGAGAAATTTAAATTCGAAGTTTTGCCTTATATAAAAAATATGCTTCTGATAAAACATGACGTTTACTACAGATGCAATAATTTGATAATGTGGTAAATCAATAATGGAAAATTAAGCCTTTTTTGTATATATCTAGGTCGGATAAAAATTGCCAATTAAAATATGCCAATTAAAATATGTATATCATTGCCAATTAAAATAAGTATATCATTGCCAAATAAAACATGTATATCAAACTTCAAGTAAGCCTCTAGACTAACTCGTATTTTTCCACTATTCATGGAAAATTAAAATTTCAAAAAGAATGGCTTTTTAAAATTATATTGCAAATCATTGTTAAAATGCTTAATACTCTGTCACCTGATAAACGTGAATATGTTTAATTTTTATAAATGTTGTAATTTATAACAAAAGTTCAATATCTCATGAAAGGCATATACCCATTAGTCAGTGAAATACGCAATACTTTTGTGAAAAAAATATTTATAAAGGATATTTTAGCAAAACATTTTAACATAATTATAGTCTATTACTTTTATTTCGATTTTCGAAAATAATGCTCAAAATATAATTTCTGCCCTCTTTTCGAACATTCGCTTTTCAAAAAGAAATCATCTTTAATCTTGCAAATAACAGTTGTTACTTTGTATATATACATAGTATAATATGTAAGGAAACTATTGTAACGGGATCAAAAATTCGAATCCATTCCAGTTTTCAACGGGTTAGCACGTTTCAAGCATCCCTGAACACGAATCAAGCGTTTCTGAGATGATGTCTGCGGGCATGTGTAAGTGTGTGTGTTTGTGTATGTGTGTCTATTAGTTTGCGGAGACGATATCTCCCGAATGGTACAAAAAATTTGATATAAAAATTACAATTCGTCTGTTCCTTCTAAACGCAATGGAATGTTCTGACCCCCCCCCCCCAAATTTTCGAGTGAAATTTTGAGAAAATTATCAAGATTTCAAAATTTTAATAAAGTTACGGAAATAGTCGTTTCTTATTTAATGTATCATTAGAAAACGATTGACACAAACATTAGAACGCTAACATGAACCGTTCTCGAGATTTTGAAAATTTTTCAAACGTATGTAACAAAATATCTTAAAATAAAAAAATATTAACTATTCTGAAATATGTTTGCTTTTCGTATGTAATGTTATGCGAAGAATTTGATAATGCCATTCTCGTGGGTCTAGCTCGTTCCATTCATGAGAAACGATACTTTGGGCAATACATTTGTATTTTGTCGGCAATAGTCATTTATCTGCTATAAAAATAACTTATTTTTCCATCCATAACTCATGGAGAAACTTCGGCGATACATTTGGCGTAATGCCGCCAACTTGGAGGCATTTTAAATGTTGTCAAATTAAAGAAATTGTCTCCAAAAATTATAAAAATGACGCTAAATCAATGAAACTGACGACTAATTGACGAAAGTTCAATATCTTGGAAATAACATAAGAGTAGACTATAAGAAAACCCATTTCTCAGTCTGTCTGTACATAACGCGTAGCGAAAAATATAGCGGAAAATGTCTTTAACTTGGCGACTATTTTAAATGTTGCAGAAGTGACAAAAATATTGCCAAATTGATAAAAATAGCGTTATATGGGAAGTAATGTTTGCGATTTCTGATTTGCGTCATATGACGAGCGTACCTAATATATAAAATATGCTCCTCTCTCCGTTTGTCTGTAAGAATTACTGATGCATTTGGTGAACTCTGCTGATAATTTAGCAAAGTATCGCCTACTTAGCGACATTTCGCCCCAGATTAATAAAAATGACACTAAATGAAAATAACGTCCAATTGCTGAATTAATTTTTAATTTTTTTTAATATATGGACTATATCGCTTACTGAAGAAGCTATCAATATTGGTAATTGTTTATTTAGAGTTGAGCGAAACTTAAGTTACTTGGGTACTTTGGAATCCTTTTACATGTTGTCATCCGAAAAATCGTCAAATGTACTATTTAATGAAACAGTTCCTTGGATCTTATACATTATTATTTGACTGCAAAAGTAGTAAATTTTTTGTATAAGGAAAGTAATTTCTGCCCATATCATATTTTTTGGTTACGCAACGATATTGATTATCATCGATATTCAATTATTTCTTCACTGTTTTGAATCCAGAGTTAAACACGTGTATCTTGGATTGTGTATAACTTACAGAAACGCAAGAGAAATCATAGATTATTTGGAATCCTAAAGACGTTTTAATTCTGCGATTGCACATCCATTACATAGGTTTAGTAACCATGATTTCTATTGTGTTCACAAGCCTGATTTAGTTCGAGTTGTTCATTGTATATTTCAGTCTTTGAGCGCTTTTGGAAAAACCTTGCAAACCTTTCTTTAATTGTACAGTTCAAATAATAATCGTAGCTACTAATTGGATAATTTTACAACGCTCTTTGAGTAGAAGTTAATGGTTAATTATTTTTGCACAGTATAAAATTGTTGATTCTTTGAAACGAAATAAAGACCGGCACGTTTTCTGATAATTCGCTTTTAAAGAATTAAAATAAACATTTTCCGACAGCACTTTTCCCTTATAAATCGTCATTAACAATAAAAAAAACCATGATGACGTTCTTACTTCTACAAGCAAAAGCAAATATAAAAATCTCTATAATTTTATGAAGTGTCTAAACTGAAAATGGCAAAATATACAGAATTGACTGATAAACGGAGTAAAAGTACATTTCTCCTAGAGAAATTATTCTTTTTCATCTCATATGGGTATTATATCCATTTTTCTCTTCCCATATCTTCCTAATATAGCTCGAAAGAAGAACATCAAATACCTTAGAGCGAAAGATAATAGATTTTTGGGGAATCCCATGAGTAAACGGTAACTATACTGAGAGTCTTCTTATGCCTTGACTTAGTGCTGTACTTGAGAGAAGACTTATCTACGCTATGGTTGAATGGTACAGAAGTTACTTTTTATATGTATAGGAATTGTAACTACTACAACTGCCTATCCTAGGCGTAACGCTATCGGTGAAATGAATTTGATGTTAAATTATTATTGAATTCTTACTTTGATGGAATATTTTGTCATATGTTGAGCAATGGCATACAAAATAAATTTTGATTCCATCTGACTCAAGAATTTATAATACAGCAAAGATAAAATGGGGTTAAAAATAATTTAAAGAACTCACACGTGTTTTAATGCTGAATGTATTTATTTTTATTATTTTTCCATTTTAGATCAACATTACAATATTTAGAGAAGGACGTACTTCATTGTTCTATAAGTTATTTGCCGATCCGGTGGTCGAGCGGTCGGGGGCATGCGTTTCCTTCTAATCGCTGGATTGCCGGTTTGTGGGTTCGAATCATGCCAGCGGGCATGGATGCTGTGTAGTCGAGGCAAAGTCAGCTCCCTTGGGAGCCTCAATAAAAGTGAAGCTGCACAGTCTCCTTTTCGCCATGGGACCAGGGGTCTACTGGACGTGGTGCTAGGCCTTCTCACCACGGCGAATAAGTCACAACAACATAAGTTATAAAATTTGCTTGTGCAAAAAAAAAATTATATAATACCTTTGAAACATTTTTACTTTCCTTATATACATAATGTATAAGGTAAGTATTGTGACTGGGTCGAAAATTCGAATTCGAGTTTTCGACGGGAGAGCACGTTTCAAGCATCCCTGATCACGAATCAAACATTTTTGAAGTGATGTCTGTGTGTGTGTGTGTGAAAGTATGTGTGTCAGTGAGACTGTGGAGACGATAACTGACGAACGAATGGACCGATTCGAACCAAATTTGGTACAAAAATCACAATCCGTAAGCACTGGAAGCCTATTGTTTTTATACGTAATCGAATGTTCAGAACCCCCCTAAATTTTCGAATGAAATTTTGAAAAAATAGTCAAAAAATCAAAACCGCTAATAAAGTTACGCAAATAGATATTTCTTATGTAATTTTTCAATAGAAAACGATTGGCATAAATTTTAGAACGCTAACATGAACCGTTCTCGAGATATTGTACATTTTTAAAAAAAATAATGAAAAAGTCACAAAAAAAAATCCCTATTGCGAAACATGTTCACTTTTCATATGTAATACCATGCGATAAATTGGGTGACATCATTCTCGTGGATCTAGCTCGTTCCATTCATGAAAATATATACTTTGAGTAATACTTTTGTATTTGAACGCGAATACTCATTTATCTGCTGTAAGAACAATTTATTTCTTCGTCCATAATGCTTGGCGAGATTTTGGCGACGAATTTGGCGGAATGTCGCCAACTTGGCGCCTTTTTTGAAATGTTGCCAAATTAATGAAAATCTCGCCAAATGGATAAAAATGATGCTAAATCAATGAAAATGACGACTAATTGTCGAAAATTCAATATCTTGGAAAGAATATGAGTATCTACTATAAGAAAAACCTATTTTTTTACTGTAAAAGTAGTAAATTCATTACATTATATAAGGAAAGTAATATGTTGTCCACATCAGATTTTTTCATAATTTTATTAAGACTTTCGAAATAAAAAACGCACGAAATATTTCTGTTCGTCCTGCCCATCCGCCTCCGAAAAAAGATGAAAAAAAATAGACAACAGATATTTATATCATACAAAATGCCATTTAATATGCTTTATTTTTACAACAAATACAGCGTGCTTCACATTCTACAGTAAATTTTTGAATATTTCGAAATCGGCTCGTAATATTTCGTAAATAAAAATGTCCATTTGCATCTGATTACATGTTCTATGTCGGATTTCGCGCATTTGATTCATGACAATAAATAGTTTTCATACATATGATTAAACAGCCTTACCGTTAGTGTCATTTTTAAAGAGCGATGCGTGCTTACGAGAGATAAGATAATATTTTATGTTTATCAACTGTTCATAAGAAATATAAATAAAATAAACATTTGTATGTGTCACATTATTATGAATCTCTTATAAAATTTCATCACATAGATAGTTATTACCTCTCCAAGAATATATGGCAATGTATATTAGTGCATATATTGAAATGAAATAGTGTTGGACTAGAGTTTTCGATGAGAAAATGGAAGTTTGTGACGAATCTACACGTTTTAAGCACTCTAAAATACGAAAACTTCTAATTGAACGTAACATCTGAGTGTGTGTGTGCTCGCGCGCAGCTGTGCAATTTATGCATTCATTCTTGTTCAAAAACTGTTCAACATAATTTCACAAAATATGGTAGGTAAATATCTTGAGGGTTACCCTGGTGCTGATGAAATTTTGGTACTATTAAGAAAAATAGAATGTGTTTATTTTGCGGAATAGGCCTCAAAAACCATCGCCCAAATCTGAAATAAAAAGCTAAGCATACTTAATGTGTTGATCAAATGCTTTCATACGCAACATTTGATAAAGAAAATAATAAGATTTTTCATGTTTTTCAGGTTTATTTTGGCATTTTTGCAACTCCCCTATTTGAAACTACGGCCAGTTGCCAAATGCAAACGAAAATTGAATTAAAACTACAACTTTGGATATTTAAATAAATATCCGTATAAGAGAGTTTGAGCAATTAAATGTATTACATTGTGAAAGAAAGGGACAATGAAGTTTAGTCGTAGAGAACATCATGTGCTTTCCACATCATATTTTTTTACTAATGCAGTCAATAACAATTCCCTGCTAAAGAACGATAATTATATTTGAAATATGTTCTCACCGTTTCTGTCTGCTGAAAAAGCGCAATTTCAAATCAAATCATATCTAAAATTCCCCTATAATTTGTAAAGTGTCATGGAGTATTTATGTAAAAAATGACAAAAACAAAGTAAAAATATATATTAGAAAAAATAATATTTTGTCCAAATCATGCGGATTTTTTTTCCAATATTCTTTTTCCGTATTTCCTTAATATAATACCAGAAATAAAACATCAAATATAGGTAAAGATACTATACATTTAGGGAACCCCCATGTATATAAAAAATACATAAACATTTAGTTATGACTTGCTTTAGTACTAAACTTCAGATAAGTCTTATCTGTGTGTATATAGACGAATACTAAAGCTACCTTCGGTATTTTAAAAAAATGATATTTATAACTGTCATAAGAAAACTAACAATCTTAAAATTTAAGTTGCAGCATTGTTTTATTAAGTGTTATTTTATTTAACAATATATGACGTTCAACACTAAAACCAGTTTTCCTAATTGAAAATTTAATCAGTTAGATTTTGTTCCATGATCCATACTATAAGTATACAAAGTTTCTGTTTTCTTCGCCATCACGGAACTTCTGAAGGAAAATATTTTTTGACTCTTCATGTTTTCCACACCCGCGAGAAAAATCGAAAATCTGGCTCCTTTAATTTCTGTCTCGAGGTCAATACTTTAAGTGTGACAATATGCAGCATTTTAGGTTACAGAGAGGCTGCTGAAAGTTCTGAAATAACATGTCAGACAAATATAATACAGTAAGTTTGAGCGAAAAAATTTATTTTCAATTGCGGCTAAGCACTAGTTGCTAAAAGTTGTTTATCGAGTAGATTACCTTCACCGATTGCAAAACAAATTAGGACTTTATCTTGAGGGGCTTGAACAACTCGAGGGGCTTGAGGGACTTTATCTTGAGGGGCTTTTAAGGGACTTGAAAATTCGCAATTTTTTCGCAAATAGCATTTTGAAAATTATAAGTGAGAACATAAAAATGCAATCAATAGTTTAGCGCTAGTTGTCAAATGTTATGTATTAAAAAAATAATTTCACCGAATTTTTGATAAAAATTTGGCACTGCATCTTCATTTTCCACCAGGGCCTTGAAAATGTAGCGCTTTCTCTATAAACAGCATGTTTTTCTTCAATTGCAAGCGAAAATATAAAAATGCGTTCTATAGTTTAGCACTAGATGCCAAAAATCATATTTTAAGTATTTCATATTAAATGATTTTTAAAAACATTCCTCAAACATTATTTTCAGTTGCATTATAAAGCTTGAAAATTGGCACATTTTTATATTTTAAACTAACTTTGTGGGCGCGTTTCTTTTAGTAATTAGGTATTAGATATGATTTCGGGGGTGGACATAGTTGATCTGCCTAATAACTGAGCTCTGATGGATACATATCCTGTTTAAAATCCATAAACTGCTGACTCTGCTTCAGAGCAATACAATATGGACCTCTAGATATGGCATTGCATAGATAAGGTCTTGCAAAATATTATCTTTAGAGATGGAATACTAAATTCATCTGGGGCAGAATAGTAAATTCTTTGAAAAATTCTCAAGGTACTGGCAGAAATATGATCTGTTAACAAAGGTTCTGCAACAGTTTTTGTCCTATAATTAAATCTATGTAATCATATAAATGGACCTACATCTCGACTGGGAGTTTAAATGGGATACATAGAAAGACGCTAATATTTAAATGTGAAGAGCTTCAGATAATAAAATTGGTTTCAATAAATGGCAATGTACTTGTATCTGACGAAACAGTAGACATGAGTTTCGATCAGAAATATTTTTATATATCTATGTAAATATGTTTCTTCTAATGCCTATCATCCGGGATTTCATGCAGTCCAGGTAAACTGTTTCATATCAGATAGTTAATTACTGCAAACAGGATACCTAGACGGTATATTGAAACCAGCAATCCAATAACAAGGCATAAAGAGCTTGCAGCGTTTGTGGTTATGTCAATGCCCCAATGTGGTTTTACAATAAATGCAACCTTACTATGAAGGGCGTTCTCAGAAATGTGTTGTGTACTATAAATTAATCATCGTATTTACCAAAGAATTTGAAAATGCAATATTTCATAGAAATGGATGCTTTGTAAATCCTACAAATTTGCTCATATCAATGCTTGTAATGATAGTAATTTCATCGTATTCTCAAAGCTCGAAAGGCAACACCCCAAAGAATCCGTCAAATGGATATACCGAAACTAAATACCAAACTTAAATTGTTGGGTAAACTAAAAGTGCATTGCATGGTGAATATTTACACAGATATAATTGCGTGGAAAAGTGTACTTTAAAGGAACTATCAATAACAGCTAATTTATTTGATAACATTTTGGGGACATTTTTCAATGAATTTATATTCTGCTCCGATTGAAATTAGTAATTTTTTACTTTTACGCTATCGCTAGATAGAAGTGTGAAAGTTTTCTCTATTGCAGCATCAACAGTTTGTGCATTTGATGCAATATATACGGGTCTCGGCCGAAATCACATGTGTGTCCATTGTTTTGTGACCACACATTAAGGCAAAAACAGAAAACATTTATATATTTTCAAGCCGTTTCAGGTAAATTAAGTTAATGTATAAAAATGTTTTTAAAAATCGTGTAATTAAAATTACTTAAAATTACTTAAAATATAACTTTTGTCACTGCACGGTAATTATAGAATACATTTTTAGATTTTTAAGTGTAACTTACAAAAACAAAGCTGTTTATAAGGTAAAATGCAAATTTTCAAGGCATTCGTGGCAAATGATGACAAAGTTCCAAATTGTCGTCTAACAGTATGTGAAATCGATGTGATAGACTATTTTTGTAAACTAGGGATAAACTATGGGATACATGTTTATGTTTTTGCTTGTAACTTAAAAAGTGCAGTTTTTGAGAAAAATGCAAATTTTCAATTCCCTTGCGGCAAATGAAAATAAATGCCATATTTTAAAAATAAAAATCAGTTAAGTTTATCCACTTTATAGAAATTTTCTGACAACAACGGCTAAGCCGGTGGGAAAGAACGTGTTTTTTTTTTTTCTCCATCTTTTCTATGAAGGGTGTTTGAGAAGAAATTATCTGGCTCTTCTAGTTTCGGCAGTTGATTTTTTACACAGATATTTGTTCCTGCCTAATTACATATTACACTTGGGTCCACTTTACTGTATGCAGTAAAGCGGGGCATGTAATTATGCGGGTACACATATTAATACTATTAATACCCCTCTTGATTATATCTTATAAAGATAATGAATATAAAATAATTATAACAACGTATATAAAAAATTAGTAATTTATAACTACACACATGTTACATTACTTCAATTTACTATGTATATACATTTTGAACTACAGGAGCAAAAACCGGGGGTTACTAATTTTGTCTCAGCTTTTATGCAATTAACCGAGGATTGTTATGAGATAAAACGCGTTAATTTAGGATTAACCCTATGGAGTTAATTTTTGTTTCCAAAAATTCTATGCATATAGGCAGGGTATGCGAATATAAGTCACCAGATTAAGTGTTGTTGTTGTTGAGACCCAGACCGTCCGCCCTAACAGAAAGGTGTAAGGCAACCGTTTGGATGGCCGGGAAGTGCCACACAATTTAGACCGGAACCCAGTTGGGGAGGAATCCACAGAGACCTTACCATCTTCCCCTACCATCAACCTCTCGGAAGGACTTACGGACCCACATGTTTAACGTGATCGTTCTCCGCATGAACACGGCGGCAGTTCTGGCAGCGTGCGAATCCAGCTCCCAAACCGACGGGCTACCGCGCCCGAAATGTGACAACGGCACGGGGTGTTCCCAGGTGGTAACCCATCCAAGTACTAACCGCGCCCGATGCTACTTGACTTCGGTGATCTAACGCAAACCGATGTTTTCTGCACGGTAGGGCCGTTGCCCACACCCGATTAAGTGTGATGTCTCTACTTCCAATGTGGAAGTATGTTAAAATTAATTGCGAAAATCTGTCATATAGTACTTTCCGAAGGTATGAACTTAGGGATCTGAAATGTTTAGGGTTCGTTGAGAAAAACGATTTAACTGGAAATGGTGTACTGAACATTAACCCTGGGGTTTTTTTTTTTGGAGAGGCTGATAGTTCCCTTTTTCTTAGACTACAGAGGGAAAGAAAATGTGGCTCCATTAGGTTCTTTTCAGTTGTCGCTATTATAAGTGTTCAAAAATTCAGTCTCGTAGGCTATCAGAGGACTTTGTAGATTCAGGAAAGTCAAAAACTCCTTAGATTATGTAGATATAAAATCGTTTTTTGAATTATTTATACATTTCAACATTATTTATATCGATAGCTCTATTCAAATCATCATTTAACAACATGTTATTGCTCTCCAATTGTAGATAACAACATCCAGAGACATGTTACGGCGTTTACCATGCTCTCATCATAGCACACATAACACGTTTTCCTGTTGTTATTGTAGGTATCGGCTATTTCATGCTAACGAGAGCATAAAAGTCACTAAATTCGTCAATGAATTCTGCCATCTACAATAGAAGTTCAATCTTTACTTTTTGAACGCCACTATAAAGTTTTATGGGATTGAACTTGACCATTACAACAACACAGAATCCAAACTCAATCTCAATGATTTGATTCCGTGATTTTTACTACCACTTTCTCTATAAAATTTTAGGAGGAATTCTATTAATTGTTTAGCAATTAAACTATTGATTCTACCCCCGTAACAAAATAAAGAAATAATTAGGAGAATTTATTAAATTAATCTGTTTCATATGATACTGCGATTATTACCATTTGCAATAATTTATTCCCAAAAACTAAGATCTAGTTTCATCATAAATACTCATAATTGCTTCATCGATTTTCTTCTAAGTCATAAAAGCAGCCCGAATATAAAATCCTGCAATGTACGATGCAACTTGGAAATGAGATATAAGCAATTAACTGATAAATGAGTCTAGAAAAATTCTAGCTTCAGAAAAATAAACTTTTCAAGTATTATATACTATATGTATTTGCCGTTGCCATATCTTGGTAATATATTTTGTGATACTCTCTGGAGCATACAAGATGACAATATTGCTTATTTACATATCAGACTCAAAAAGTCTCCGGTCTAACTAAGGAAAACAATTTTTTTTTAGAAATTAGACTTTATTCATCAACATTATCTCCTTCAAGAGTTATACATTCATTCCAATGCTCCTCTAACTTTTCGATGCCTTTTATGTAGAACGATTTGTCTTTGCTCTCAAAATAGGCCTCAGTTTCGGCAATCACTTTTTCATTTCAGCTGAATTTATTTCCCTGGAGCATCTTTTTGATGTCTGCAAAAACTCAGTAGTCGCTGGGATCAGATCTGGAGAGTACGGTGGGCGAGGAAGCAATTCGAAGCGTAATTCATATAATTTAATCATCGTTTTCATCGACTTGATCCACGGGGCATTGTCTTGGAACAGCACTTTTTTCATCCGCATGTGAGGCCGTTTTTTCTTGATTTCTACACTCATTCTATCCAATAATGCCATGTAATATTCGCTATTGATAGTTTTACCTTTCTCAAGATAGTCGATGAACAAAATACCATCCCAAAATACGGATGCCATAACCTTGCCAGCTGACTTTTGGGTTTTGGGTCGCTTTGGACGATTTTCACCGGCTGCTGTCCACTCAGCTGACGATCTTTTTGATTTAGGTAGGTAGTAATGGATCCATGTTTCATCCATTGTCACATACTTATGCAATAAATCCTTCTTATCTCGCTTGAACAGCTCCAAACAGCGCTCTGAATCGTCTACGCGTTGTTGTTTTTGGTCCGGTGTGAGTAAACGCGGCACCCACTTCGAAAGAAACTTACGCATGCTCAAATTTTCGTGTAAAATTGTAAATACACTACCTTCTGATATCTTTGAGGTGTCAGCTATCTCACGCAACTGCACTTTACGGTCTTTCAAAACTATTTTGTGGACTTTTTTTATGTTTTCCGGCACAACTGCCGATTTGGGACGACCAGAGCGTGCATCATCATTGGTGTTTGTTCGACCGCGTTTAAATTCAGCATACCAGCCAATAATAGTTGATTTCCCTGTTGCAGAGTCTCCATAACGCTTGTCAAGCCACTGTTTGGCTTCAACAGTATTTTTCCCCATCAAAAAACAAGGTTTAATCAACACACGAAATTCCTTTTTATCCATTGTTTTGAAAATTACAAAACAGTGGTCACTAAAACCACTGTAACCTATAAACTAATTGTCAGAATGTCATGAAATTTTGACACGTGTCGTTTGAAGGTTGGTACTATCCAGAAATAATATGGGTCTGTCAACAGAGTTGCCATATATGTGTCAGACCGGAGACTTATTGAGTGAAGGTCTTGCCTTATAGGGTCCAATATCTGTGTTATGGTGTACTGTAAATGTGACTATATACTCTTTGGTTAGTTATCTTAGCATTATTTTCTAAAAATTACTTTGTGAAAAAATGACTCCTTCTGGACAAATATACAACAATTATTTTTTGAAAGGGGTCAGGGAGTTTTTGAAAGCTCTTCCGCTCAAAAGAAGAAGATAACAATCTTGTCATTAACAGATCATTAACAAACAGATCGATCAGAACTGCCAGCAGGGCAGATCTAGCAAGTCAGGGAAGAGGTTGTTGTTTACGTTCGGTTATAGAGAAGGCATTTAAAAGGAATGTCAAATCAATGTTCTCAATCTCATATGATGTGTTTAAAACTAATTAAAAATTGCTGATTAAAAAATGTTTATGGTTGATACTATGATGTTAAAGGCTAAACAAAAACGATATATTGTTATGAAAATATCAAAGATGAATATTTGTTAAATCAATGAATAATGAATTGTGTTAAAATAATAACATGAAAATAATATTGTTCTGCAATTTTAAAAAAAAATGTTAAATGTTAAAGGTATTGGTAATTGTATATAAGTGTGTGACATTGCCGAGTGGATGTGCATATCGAATAAAATTTCTAAAATTAGTCAACATTTAAATTTTGCTTGTTTTGAAATCTTGACCTGATATTAGATTAATGATTACATAACTTATATATAGTATATAATATGTGGTTACAAACTTTTGTGTTCATAACAAGATTTTGTTTGGACTTCAGTTCTATAACAGACTGTCAGTAAGGAAAAATGTCAATTACCGAGTTTGCACTCACACGAAATTTAATAGAACTTTTTGGTGTTTATCTTGCTTCTTTGTCTGCGGTGAGTTGTGTGAGATCAGGAATTGAGTTCATACCAGATTTCGGTGAGACAGATTTATGTTCTTTGTTTATGGTGTTCTGTAATAGCACACAAAGCATCAGACTTATGTATTCCAGTTTTATTGCACCCTGATCCGAAATGTTAAAGTAGGCAATAAACCGTGGAGGTCAAGTTGAAGCCACGAGAGGCCACACAAGTGGTCAAAAAGTAACCAATATCCTAAATGTCTGGGCACATTGCACAAAGTCGGCTAATCAAAGCCAAAGAGGCGTGTCAGACCTCAGGCAAAAAGGCGGCAAACCAAGAGATGATATTACACAACTGCTACGAGAAAATCAGTAGTTATGAAGTAGTTATGAAGTTAGTCAGTTAATATGCCAGAGATTACGCAGGGATTCCGGAGATAACAGCAAGAGATGAGAAAGAATTCCAGAGAGTAAGACGTTAACGAGCTGAGAGACTGCCGTGATGATTCCATAAGAGTGTGTGCCACAGAGTAGTCCGGAGATAGTCCACATAAAGTGTCCTAATATGCAATTCTACGACAGTCTGAGTCCAAGGAGACTTCAACAAAATGAGCACAACCAGTCAACCAGAACGAGTAGCAGTGCCATACTTCGAGTTGGTACCAGTACAATGTACAATGATGAAGCGTGGTGCTCAGTTATGTGCTTATTAAATATTGTAGCAGGACATAAATTATGTTGGTAATAGTAACTGGTCTCACAATTGCAACTCTCCTCCGCAAATAATATATACTAATTGTTGTAATGAGTTTAATAATTAAGAGAATGTTCTTAATAAATGATTTTATTTTATAGTTCAAAATGGTGCAATTAATTGAGTAGTATTATGTTAATAAATATTCTTTTACAGAACTCTCACTGAAGATAAATAAGTTGGGTAATAGCGGCATAATGCAATGGATTTCATAATTTACGATATTACGGCTTCGTTAAGAATCCAATTTGATATTATGCTTTACATAATATTATCATCATACTTCTCATATGATGGCTAAAGCGGTATTATTGTAATCAGTTCAACTTAGAATAAATAATCTTTAATTTTTTATCTTCAAATGTGCGGTATTAATAGTAATCAACGTAGAATTCAATATTTAAAGTGGTAACTTCAGGCTTCTTTTTACCGCGACACAGAAAGAAGAGTTTAAAATCTATGAAAGCTCTTTAACGAAGTATCATAGTTTTTGGGGTTTATTTACTCGAGTTATAAGCTGACAAAAAATATTTTTTTAAGCTGTGACAGCAATTCGTTATATTTAAGTTTGGATGCTTCTGTCGTTATATAAAGATTCACTTCAAAATATTTGCAAAATTTTGCATTAAGAATTTCCTATATATTTAAAGTAACAATTTCTTGAAATTCTTAATAAAAGTCACTGTAATAATTTTTCTCATGACAGTGTCTCTTCAATCTACCTTTCCTGTTGAATTTTTAAACTTAATTTAAACCTGCTGCATATAATATACTGTGGAAAACGTACCATAAAAATAGATGTCAGAGTCCCTACTTTTATTTGTTTTCATAAAAATCTCTCCAGGCCATCAAATCACTAAGTTGAAAGAAGTATTAATGTCCTATCACGTGTATATACTTTTGACTCACTGGGGGTATACTATCCAGTGGCTCGAGATACAAAATATATGTTCAAGGATAGCAATAAATATTTCTAAAGACGTCTTTTTTATGTCCCTAGAAAATACTTATCGTGCCATAGTAAAGGAAGGTTTTCTGCTGCATTTTAGAGCTGTACAATACAACCCAATAAGAAGATAGTTCATAAAGTTTTCCCTAAGCGATAATGGGGATCCGTTTGTAGAACGCGATAAATGATTGTCTTATAAGTCATATTTGTAAGAACTACACTTTAATATAAGGGTTTTCTCAAAGAAATTGCCCCTATATATATTTAACTCCTAAGTGATTTTCTGATATGTCTACTGCACTTTTTACATTACTGCCATAAAAATAGCACTTAGCATTTGTGAATTTGTTTTGTTTTGATAAAATTCCCCCGAGCTCTTAAAATCACCATGTAGAAATTGAAATTGATGTTACATCATGTGGTATATATATAATCTGCATCCAGGGAGGCTGAAAAATATGTTTATGCAAGGAAGAATAAAAGAGTAACAATATATATCCAGGATAACAATAAATATTTTTGAACATATTTCATCTTCAGAAGGAATCCTTACAGCATCATAGAATGATAAGAGTTTAGGTTATGTTTTATTGTATCAATTTGAATTTTTATATTATTTCATGGATATATAATTTATGCAGGATTTGCAGGATCATTTTAGTAATTCACAATGGGGAAAACATATATTCTGGCTAAGACTTTATATTTAATTTGAGATCAAATGCATAAAATATTTAATGAATAAATGATACCAATTAATTTAAAATAAACTTTGATTTTGTAATAAATATTTGTTTAATTGCGTGTGATATAATTATATTTAACACGTTTAATTGGATTTTTGAATAGAGCCTTGAGCAAATACTTCTTTACGTAATCGAAGACCCAAGCCATCCGGCTCACCCTAGGGTTTGAACAAACAGATGATTTGCCTGTTTTATTACGTAGTAAAATATGTTCCGCATGTCTGTTTCTATTATCTTACTTTCTGTATCCGCCATCTTTTCTGAAAGTTGAAACATCGAACACCCCAGACTGTGTGACTCGGAAAATTTTTTTTTTAATTCGAATTAGATTACATGTTTCGAAATTTTAACTCCCCAGGGCAATTGCACATTAAAGATTGTTGAACGCAGGGTAAGTAATAAACGTGATGATCGTCCAATTTTTCTATAAGTGCTAGCTACTCCTACATCCATTATATTCACCATCGCATGATTAGTTTTGCCTGCCATTTACCAATCCACCTATCATCCAACTTTTCCAATCGGCTTACTACAATATAGTTTCGTGCTCGTCCTCCATCTCAACATACCATCTCAATTCATAGTTGTCGACGAATAAAATGGTTTCGATTTTGAGTGACCTGGGTTGAAGATTGGCGCAAAACCGTCTTTAGTGACGAATTCTGTTTTACTTAATCTCCGATGATATCAGAAATTTTAAATACGTAGATGAGACTTTCTGAAAGGAGAAATGTAATGCGCTGTTTGGAACGACACACATCCCGAACGCACCAGCCGTCCAAATAGTTGCTCAAGTCTTAGGATGAGTCGGACGGTCTGGACCTTCACCACATCCCGAACACAAGATGTTGTGATCTAGGATCGATTTCTTATGATTGGCTTTCCATTCTAGTAATTATTCACGGTGATATTACAGCTCGTTCCTATGTTCATGAAATGTTAAAAACTGTACTAGTCAATTTCCCAGCTGGTGTAAATGACATCTTATTTCAGCTTTATAACGCCCGTTTGCATGATGTTAACCTATCATGGGAATACTTATGAGAATCCAGCATCTTACTATGGATTTCCATGCCCTCAAATTTAGTTTCACTAGAAAATGCTTCACTCAGTATGGTAAGTCATCAACAAGCCTTCACACAACTACTGCAAACCATAGAAAATCTCCTTTAACAGGTTGAGCAATCAAAAAAAAGCATCACACTGAGACTATTCAGGACGTGTATGGTGATTAATTGCGATGAACGATTAGTAAAATCATCATTAACAGAGGAAGACGATTAATTCCGTACTAGTATGGCTATATAAGCCATTTTGTCCAAAAATATTGCCTTTTGTTTTGCAACTTTTATCATGTATTTTTTACTACATATCCAATCATGTATAAGAGTTTCAAGCAAGTCGACTGTTTCTTTCGTGTTTCTGCAAATTTCATTTCACTAAGTCTATATTATAAGGGAGTAAAAAAGTATGCATTTTCTTGATAAATATACTATAAGGTATCTACTATAATCTACTATAAAGTATTCCCGTCATATGACGGAATTAAATATTTACAAGGTATCGCCTCTCATGTAGCGTTATTTTATCCATTTGGTGACATTTTCATTAATTTGACGACATGTTAGTCAATTTGGCAATATTTAAAAATGTCGCCAAGTATGCGACATCTCGCCAAATTTTTCGCCAAGCATTACGTACAGGCAGAGAAATGGGTTATTTATATTGTCGTTCGTAATGTTATTTTCAATGTATTGAATTGTCTTGTATTAGTCGTCATTTTTACCAATTTTGCTACATTTTTATCAGTTTGTACACATTTTCGTCAGTTTGGCAACATTGAAAATATTTCGTCCAGAAGGCGATATTTCGCCAATTTCGACACCAACATTTCGCTAAACTTCATCCAGAGATAAAAAGGTAAACAGACAGATAAATCAAGGTGTTTATATTATAAATGGGACGCATTTTCATAAAATAAATATTTTTTGACAGCGTTATACTTTTATGAGGTAAATATTAAGTTGAAATAATCTCTACGACACGAAATCCTATGAAACAATCATTACTCCATAAACTCATCTTGTCAAATATTTATTTATTTTGCCATTTTTATATATTGTGTTACATTGTATATCTTGTATTATAGTATTATGTAAAATATATATAGGTATTTGCTTCATATATGTATCTAAAATATCTTTGTTTCTGGAAATTTCCTTTTCAAGCCATCAACTTTTTCACCAGTAATCCTCTGGTGAATCCTAAATCCTTCTAATACACTTTAGATATCACTACCATAAAAATAGCTCTTAGCATTTGCGATTTTTGTCTTTTTTGCTAAAGAAAAATCCCATGAGTGCATAAAATCACTATGTTGAAAGGAGTATTAATGTCCTACGTTTTAAACGTACTTTCGAGTCAGTACAGCTATAAAATATTGCCAAAGAGAAAGCAAAAACTGTGTTTTAGGGTTGTAATAAATATAATACTTTTTATATAGTGTCGTTACCTTTAATACAGTTGGCTGTAAAAGATTAATTATGATAAGATTCCTGTTTTTTTTTGTAAGAATGAGTAAAATATTTATGTAAAATTGTTATATTTCTAAATCAGACTTCTATAGTAAAATTGCTATTTTGCGAAATGTAAATCCATATAAAATTAAAATAAAAACATATAAAAGTAAATGTAAAATATATGGCGCCTATGTTCCCTGTAGTTGGTTGTTTATATATATATATATATATATATATATATATATATATATATATATAATAGTAAATACATCATCAAATTGAAAAAAAGGGAGGGAGGTACAAAGGAAAGGGGGAAAAGAAAGGAGAGTATTCATCCGTGTATATTCATCCGTCCCTTTTCGTTGTCTTCAGCGTCCCTTGGTGTTGGATCGTGGAATATTTAACATGGGGTTCTTCTCGGACGGCTGCCATTGGGCAGTGGTCTTCGGTATGTTGTTTAGACATTGAAAAAGCTCACGGGGTGTGAACTTCATATACCTCTTCGGTATGATGACATTTTGTGATGAATTACTATTTCAAAAGGAATTGAATCGTTATCGTATTTTTAAATATATTGCATGATTTAAGTAACCTTTTTATGTAATGACGTATCTGAAATCTATGTTTTCTTATGATATTTTAATTTACTTGTTTTTATATGTCTTTTTATACCAGACATGAAACTTATTAAGTTTCATATTTTAGATGTTCCCTCGTTATTTAAAATAACTTTATTCTCAAATAAATATCATTGGATGTAATATAGTTGTAAATTTAGTACATCCTCAAAAAAACTTAAAAATTATGAAATAACATTTTCTGCTCTTTGACCATGTAATGTGGTTTATAATCATATGAAGATTGCGTATCCTAATGATGCAACATGGAATCAGATGAGATGCTGTATTGCTTTATGAAGTAATTTTAAGTTTTTAGATCTTACTAGTCAAATCATACTCCTCAACATGAGTTTAAACTATTGATTTTTAAAATATGATGCTGAACAAATACAGAATTTAGCGACTGGCAATATTGTAACAAGTTTGCATGTGCCCGGTACCACTGTGATACAAGGTGATAGTAGGATCGAAATCAAACTACCTTGGAATATGAACACGATTAAGGCATATTTTAAACCCATGCAGAGTGGAAAAGCAGAGAAGAAAAAAAGCGTAATTAATGAAGACAGATGCAATAAAGCTGCGAACGATCCATATTTTCCTATGATGAACGATTCAAAAGATCATTTACATTTTATGCGTAACATGAAGCAATATAGATTCAAGAAATGCACGTCTCGGCGCTGCAAATTATGCCCCATTGGAAATAAGGTACAAATCCAGAGTACAAACCCTGGACACAAAACATTTGTGTACCAATGCATATATTGTATTACTTGTTTGACCTGTAACATGAGTTATATCGGACAAACCGGCAATCCCCTTAACATCCGTATAAACTTGCACCGAAGTCAGATCAAGCGAGTATGTGAAAATTCTGCTGGTATTAACAACTTTGAGTTGCAACATTTTTCAAAACATGATTTTGAAAGGATATCTATTTCCATACTAGACATTGTTCCTGATATTAAAGAACGCTTATGGTGGGAAAACACACATATAAAGCAATTTAGCACGCTTTTCAAATTTGGATTGAATACCATTAACTTTGATAATATACATAATATGGAGTTCTATACTAAACTGAATAATGCTCCAATAAATTATACTAATAATAGAAAAACTACACGTTGGCAACGAGGAGGAAGAGGTAAAAATAAAAATAATAACCATACAGCAAGAAATTATAAGAAAACTTTGCGGAATTTGAACACCTTTATCGAAGAAATTAAAAAGTACAATCAAGTGAGCACGGCATGGATCAAAAACATAATTTACGGTATAAGGAAAGTTCGTATACAACGTCTATTGAGGGAATGGAAAGATCGTCCTATAATCCCGAATCCAAATTGTTATACAGCATGTACCAATATTGCAGTATTTTATAATTTTCTAAAATTACGTGCACTAATATTGAAAGTCAATTTGAACGAAAGCCCTATTGTATCAAATAAAAGGGAATTTATGACTACAACCTTTTACAATAAAACCTATAATATTATACCATTTAAATCTATTTTAAAACAATGTGATGAATTATTGCCTATACGCAATATTAATATCAATATTACTTACAGATATCTTAAAACTAACGGCAGAAAATATTTCAACTATAATAATATTGGCAAAAATTTAAACCATTTCTCTGACTTGAAGTGTAACTGTGTTGAAGAGTTAAACACTTATAATGAAATTGATGCCACACATGGACACGTAATAACAGGAAAATTGGAAATGTATAATAATAATGACATCAAACTGCTGTTAAAACAGGGAACTAAATTCCGTGATCAAAAGCATTTAGGAAGTGCCTTTGCTTTTGCTAAAGACGTGGAGGATTTCATATACAAAATGGCGGTGAAATACAGCCACCCCATTCAAACTTTCCATTCACAAATGGAGATGCGAAGTTATAAAAGGATTCGAAAGGCATTATCATCCAGATTCCTATAACACCTTTCATAACAACAAAGTACCAGAGATGGAGCCCTTGAGAGATAGATTTGCAATCACTTACATGGATAAAGTGCCATCGAATTACGTATTTGTCTGCACAAAATACTATGTAGACGCAAATGTTACGCAAATTGCGCAAATGTTACGAAAATGAAAGTATGTATGAAGAGATCAATACCACCGATAAAGCCATGGAAAACCGTATCACAGCACTTTATAAACGTATAGGACATGATTTGAAATCTGTTAGATTTCCTTATCTTGTACTAATCCCAAAAATGCATAAAAATCCGATCAAATTTAGACCTGTGACAGTTGGATGCGGATCGTACCTTACTATAGCTAATATTAAGTTACTTTCTATTCTGACTCCATTACTAAAAGAAATCAAAAAGGAAGGGACCTGTATGGTGTCAAATTCTTTTGAACTTATTGATAAATTAAGCAGAATAAAGGATAAAATGTTTTTCAGATGCTTTGATTTTAAAGACCTTTTTAATCATGTAAATTTAAAAGATTTATCCGAAATTTTATTGGAGCTTCATGAGCATCACAATCTCCACTCTACCATCTCCCTCTACCAATATAAAATGCTGATAAATATTGTTTTGTTTGAAAACATACTGCACAACGGTATAGGTTTTTATCGTTAGGTGCAAGGCATCCCAATGGGGGGGGGGGTTGCTCTTCGGTACTTGCAGATATTTACCTGAACAAGTATGAACAAGGTACATATTTAGTCAATGAAATGCCATACTACCGCTTTGTTGACGATGTGATTATTGGATATAAAAATCAACAAGATCATTTTGATTTTGTATTTTACCCTAAGTGCCTGGAACTTTTGGAAACTAAATATACAAATCCAGGAACTGTTGATTTTCTGGATATCAGTATTTACTACAATGAGAAAAACAAGATATGTTTTAAAATTTATGACAAGAGGGATATTTTTGATTTCAACATTAATTACATTATAGATTGGAAATCTAATATGAGCAGTGGTATTTTCAGGAATATTATGATAAATCATCTAAATCGATATAGACGTCTCAACACTGAAAAAGAAGAACAGCAACACAGCGTCAATAAATTACTCAGGGAAGCAGCAAAAAGCAATTACCCACTTCCGTATCTAAGTCACTATGTAGACTTGATATTTGACGGAAAGACAAACAGTTTTATTTGATGATAGCAGATCGGTGAGATATGGTTGTGCGGCATTGCTTGTGGACTTCAAGAATTCTGTTGAGTAATCAGGTTAGGTTTATTTCCATCTTAAGCCCCTATTTTGCTTCATGGCCTATATACTTCGGGATGTTTCATAGATTTCATCGGACGGAGGAGTGCTTTAGGAAGACAGAGGCACCGGGAGTGTTTCTAGAGTAAAAGCGCTTTAACCGGGAACGGGGGGTTACTATCCCCCCCGGCCTTTTTTCTGTCGTTCCTGTAAACACTCTCCTTTCTTTTCCCCCTTTCCTTTGTACCTCCCTCCCTTTTTTTCAATTTTATGATGTATTTACTACTATATACCTGCTAAACATGAAAGAGCGGCATGGCGCCTCAATGTTATGAAGTGTTATGATTGTGTTTTTGTATATCTTATTTTTAGATATTTTTCTAATATATATATATATATATATATATATATATATATATATATATATATATATATATATATATATATATATATATATATATATATATATATATATTTATATATATATATATATATATTTATATATATAAATATATGTGTGTGTATGTGTGTGTGTTTAATGCAACTGGATGTAAAGCAGATATTGTATTAGTTGAAATATCTTAAAATTTGAAGCGCGGTAAAAATTGCATGAAAATGTAGCGCTTTCTCTATAACCAGCATGTTTTCCTTCAATTGCAAGCGATAATATAAAAATAAATCCTATAGTTTAGCACTAGATGCTAAAAGTTATCTTTTAAATATTTCATATTAAATGATTTTTAAAAACATTCATAAAACACTATTGTCAGTTGCATCATAAAGCTTGAAAATTGGCATTATTTTTATTTTAAACTGATTTTGTGGGCGCGTTTCTTTTAGTAATTTAGGTATTAGATGTGCTTTCGGAGGTGGACATAGTTGATCTGCCTAATAACTGAGCTCTGATGGATTCGTATCAGGTTTTAAATCCATAAATTGCTGACTCAGCGTCAGAGCAATGCAATATGGACTTCTAGATATGGCATTGCATAAATAAGGTCTTACAAAATGCTATCTCTAGAGATGGATACTAAATCCATCTGGGGCAGAATAGGAATTGATTTGAAAAATGTTCAAGGTACTGCCAGAAATATGATCTATTGACTAAGGTTCCGCAATAGTTTTTGTCCTAAAATTAAATCTATGTAATCATATAAACGGACCTACATCTCTATTGATAGGTTAAGTGGGACACATAGAAAGATGCTCATATTTTGGTATGAAGAGCTTCAGATAATAAAATTAATATATGTATAAAAAGGTACATTAAGATATGTAGAAAAAGGTAAATTAAGATATGTATAAAAAGGTAAATTAAGATATGTATAAAAAGGTAAATTAAGATATGTAGAAAAAGGTAAATTAAGATATGTAGAAAAAGGTAAATTAAGATATGTATAAAAAGGTTTTTAAAAATCATGCAATTAAAATTTCTTAAATGATAACTTTTGTCACTGCACGGTAATCATAGAATACATTTTTAGATTTTTATGTGTAGCTTACAAAAAAAGCTGTTTATAAGGTAAAATGCAAATTTTCAAGCCCTTTTTGACAAATGATGACAAAGTCCCAAATTGTAGTTTAATAAAATGTGAAGTCGATGTGATAAGCTACTTTTGTAAACTAGGGATAAACTATAGGATACATGTTTATGTTTTTGCTTTTGAGAAAAATGAAAATTTTCAATTCTCTTGCGGCAAATGAAGATAAATGCCATATTTTAAAAATAAAAATCCGTTAAGTTTATCCAATTTATAGACAATTGTTAACAACAACGGCTAAGCCGATGGGAAAAAAAAATTTTTTCCCTCCATCTTTTCTATGCAGGGTGTTTCAGAAGAATGATCTGTCTTCGCCAATTGATTTTTTACACGTACGTGTAAAAAATTTTGGTCGTGCCTAATTACATGTACTTGGGTCTACTTTACTGTATGCTATAAATCGAGGTATGTAATTAAGCTCGTACAGATATTAATATTATTAATAACCCTCTTGATTATATCCTATAAAGATAATGAATACAAAATAATTATAATAATGTATATAAAAAAATTAGTAATTTTTCACTACATACATATTGCATCACTTCTATTTATTATGTTTATAACTTTTGAACAACAGAGGCAAAAACCCGAGATTGCTAATTTTGGCGATTTATCACTTTTCCTCACGTCTTCCAAAACTGAAATTGTAAACCACGAGATTGGTGTCTCAGCTTTTATGCAATTAACCGGGGATTGTTGTGAGATAAAACGAGTTAATTTAAGATTAACCCTATGGAGTTAATTTTTGTTCCCTAATATTCTATGTATATAAGCAGGGCATGCGAATATCCGTTACCCGATTAAGTGGACTGTCCCTACTCCCAATGTGAAAGTATGTTAAAATAAATGCGAAAATCTTTCATATAATACTTTTCCAAAAAGTGGTGTATTTTCACAAAAGTAGAGATCTAAAATGTATACGTTTCCTTGAGAAAAACGATTCAACTGGAAATGGCGTACTGAACAGTAACCCCGGGGGGGAGTGTGTTTGGAGAGGCTGAAAGTCCTATTTTTCTCAGACTAAGGGAGGAACGAAAATATGGCTCCATTAATTTCTGTCCAGTTGTCGCTATTATAAGTGTTCAAAAATGCAGCCTTGTAGACTACCAGGGGGCTTTGTAGATTCAGGAGAGACAAGAACTCGTTACATTATGTAGATATAAAAGCGTTTTTAAATCATTCATACATTTCAACACCATTTATATCGATAGAGCCTATTCAAATCGGCATTTAGCAACATGCTATTGCTCCTTAATTGTAGATAACAACATCCAGAGGCATGTTACGGCGTTTACCATGCTCTCATCATAGATCACATAACAAGTTTTCCTGTTGTTATTGTATGTATCGGCTATTTCATTCTAACTAGAGCACAAAAGTCAATAAATTCGTCAATGAATTCCGCCATTTACAATAGAAGTTCAATATTAACTTTTGGAACTCCACTATAAAGTTTTATGAGATTGAACTTGCCATTACAACAACGTCGAGCTCAAACCCAATCTTAATGACTGGATTTCCTTATTTTTACTACCACTTTCTCTATAAAATTTTTGGAGAAATTCTATTAAGTGTTTAACAATTAAACTATTGATTCTACCCCGTAACAAATTAAAGTAATAATTAGGATAATTTATTCAATTAATCTGTATCACATGATACTGCGATTATTACCATTTGCAATAATTTATTCCCAAAAACTAAGATCTAGTTTCATCATACTCACAATTGCTTCATCGATTTTCCTCTAAGTGATAAAAGCAGCCCGAATATAAAATATTGCAATGTAAGTTGCAAATTGGAAATGAGATATAAGCAATTAACTGATAAATGAGTCTAGAAGAAATTCTAGCTTCTGAAAAATAAACTTTTCAAGTATTATATACTATATGTATTTGCCGTTGCCATATCTTGGAAATATATTTTGCGACAGTCTCTGGAGCATACAAGATGACAATATTGCTTATTTATGTCTTGCCTTATTACTGTCCTTATGGGATCCAATATCTGTGTTATGATGTACAGTAAATGTGACTATACTCTTTGGTAAGTTATCTTAGCATTATTTTCTTTAATTTATTTTGTGAAAAAATGTCTCCTTCTGGATAAATATACAATATAGTATTTTTTGAGCGATGAGATACACAATGAAGTTGTATTTTCAATAGTATTTATTTTCTTAGTCAGCATATTGACTTTATAATCTGGAATGAACTTAAATAGTTTGTAAGCCTCAGGATTCTCTTTTGTCACATGCCGTTTACTCACATTTATAATACTACTTTATAATACTTATAATACTATGTATTTATTTATGTATGTCGTCTGTAGTAGAAGAAATGCACGTCGTATAGCCATGATATGTAGTACAGGGGAATCTCGGCTCTCATGAAGAAACACCTCGCCAAGTGTTTTCTTTTTATTTCAATTCTGAAGTCACGAACTTAGAAGTCAAAATTTGGCCGATTTGGGGGGGTCATATTATGCTTTGACAGTATTTTTTGTGCGATGTTTACAACAGTTTTTCTTTTATTAGCCACCGTATTGATTTTATAATCTAAGAATGCAATTAAACAGTTTATAACCATGGTGATTCACTTTTGAGACATGCCATTTATTCACAGCTATAACTAATTAAGATAAATCCCGTATGTTTTTAGTTTGTGTAGTCTGTAGTGGATGATATAACCGTAGTACAGCCATGAAATTTAGTACAGGGGTATATCGGCTCCCAAAAAGAAACGCATCGGCAATGTTTTTATTTTTTTGTATTGCATCTATACAGCGTGTCATAGAATAGGGTGTTTATATAGGATGTCATCTATACAGGGATCATTAAAAGAACCGCATATCTGTAGCTTTAAATTTGAGCGAGGTATATTTAATTTTTAAATTGAACATTGTAAATGGGGATCATATATCAAATTAGAAATGTAAATGTGCGACATATCACAAAAAAGATTAAACTGGATGATAATACAAAGGATACCCAGCCGCGTAGTGAGTACCACTGCTTTATATAATATCTGTCTGTGTAATGCTTTATTTAGATGCATTTGTGATAAAAAAAAGTTTGACACGTATTTTTGATCTAAGCAATTTTCATCGTCAATGTGTTTATGATCCCCATTTTCACTGATGAAACAGCCTTTAACATGGTACGGAAAAGTGACAAAAATTAGATTTTTTCCTTTATCATGATTCAGTTGATTTTAAAGGTACAGATATGCGGGTTTTTTAATGATCTTGTTGCATTAAAAATGAAATTTTATTGATTGACCAAATTTGTCTAAGGGGGTCGTATAAAATTTTAAATAGTGTAACTTTTTGAAAATTAATGAGAGGACTATTCCATTAACGTAGTCATATTTTCTTCCTTACTTTCAACATTTTTGCAATTTACATTGCCCACTCATCTCCAGCAGATAAAGAATTAAAGCGCGTTGCAATCTTTTTGAGACACCTTGTATTATTTTTGGCGATTGGATTGGTGGTGCTTCTATGGCAAATTGCTACGGATGATATTACGTTTTTGATTTTTATGGCCATGGGATATAAGATTACGGTAATTAATCACACGTTTATTTTTTTCAATGTGTTTTTCTTCGGCAAAATTATTTTTATATTCATATATTCCCGAGAGTGTATAAATGATTGTGGCAACATAAAAATATAATACAGATATAACCATGGAGTTGGAAAGAAGGTTATAAAACTCCTATGGATGAATATAAAAATCCTACTATTAGTAGTAACCGATTTTGTTAGCTGACACAGTATAAAGGCGTAGTATTTAGTATATGTATTTTTGATTAATTTTTACTTTGCAGTCCGGTCACACAAGCAGCTACCATAAACCTTCGAGTTGGTCGAGTGGTCTGGGCTTTCTACATAGTATAATGTATTAGGAAAGCATTGTGGCGGGGTAGAAAATTCGAATTCCAGGTTTCACGTTTCAAGCATCCCAGATCACGAATCGAACATTTTTAAGTGTTGCCTGTGTGTGTGTGTGTGTGTGTGTGTGTACGTGTTGTTGTTGTTGAGACCTAGACCGTCCGACCTACCAGAAAGGTGTAAGGTAACTGTTTGGACGGCCGGGAAGTGCCACCCAATTTTGACCGGAACCCAGTCTGGGAGGCATTCACAGGGACCGTACCCTCCTTCCCCTACCACCAACCTCTCGGAAGGACTTACGGACCCACATGTTTAACGTGATCGTACTCCTCGTGAACACGGCGACAGTTTTGGCAGCAGCTGGAATCGAACCCGGGCCTACCGAGTGCAACTCCAGCGCGCTAACCAATGGGCTACCGCGCCCCGTGTGCGTACGTGTGTCTATGTGTGGAGACGATATCGCACGAACGAATGGAGCAATTCGTATGAAATTTGGTACAGAATTTACGATCCGTGAATACTGGAAGCCTATTGTTATAAATACAATTTAATGTTTAGACCCCCCCCCCCTAAATTTTCGAGTGAAATTTTGAAAAAATCATCAAAGAATCAAAGCCTTTAATAAAGTTGTGCAAATAGACATTTCTTATGTGATTTTTCCTTAGAAAACGATTGACATAAACTTTGGAACGCTAGCATGAACCATTCTCAAGATATTGCACATTTTTCAAATAAATTTATCAAAAAATCCCATAAATTAAAAAGAAAATTAACTGTTGAGAAACATGTTCACTTTTCATATGTAATATCATGCGATAAATTTGGGGACATTATTCTCGTGGATCTAGTTAGTTCCATTCATGAGAAAATATATTTTAAGTAATACTTTTGTATTTGAACGCCAATAGTCATTTACCTGTTATAACTTATCTCTCCGTCTATACTAACTTATATCTCCGTCCATAACTCTTGGCGAGATTTTGGCGACGAATTTGGCAGAATGTCGCCAATTTCGCGACTTTTATTAAAGATTGCTAAATTAACGAAAATCTCGGCGTGTGTTAAATTCGATTGTGTTTTGAAAACAATGAGCTTGAAGTATTCACTGATTGTGATTTTTGTACCAAATTTTGTTCGGATCGCTTGATTCGTTCGTGAGATATCGTCTCCACACACACACACACACACACACACACACACACACACATCACCTCAAAACGTCTCATTCGTGTTCAGGGATTCTTGAAACGTGCTCTGCCGTCAATAACTCCAATTCGTATTTTAGACCCCGTCACGATACTGACCTTTTATATTATGCAATTTATATAAGGAAAGTAAGAGTGGATAATAAGACCTCACCCGACCGCTATACATGTGGGCAAGAAATCGTTTATATTTCATAAAATATAAATTAGGAATTTCAATCCTGAACATATTTTACAGTCTGATTATAATTAGTCTATAAATATTATAATCAGGCTCTTCGATCAGTTTCCACACCTATCTCAAAACAGTTAATAACAAGAAAGATCAATCAAGCTTAAAGCATTGATTATGAAACACTTTCCTACTTCGATGCAATTTTATTTAAATATGTCTAAAATGCAATACATTCCTCAGTAATATTTTAAAACTTATCACAATACTACATAAATTTATTATATTTAAAAACTTAAACTTTCATAGAAAAAAATTAACTTCATTCAAATAATGGCATTGACATATAAATTGCCTGGTTTAAACATCTCTGAAATGTGATACATTCCTCGGTCATAATTTTAGAATTATCATAATACTACGATAATTTATTATATTTAAAAACTTCATCGAAAACAAAAGCATTCATTCAAATGACGTCATAGAAAAAATAACACTCCTGGCTCTCTCCATAAAAGCAACATTTCATTTATAAATAATTTCCCATTCATGTCATTCATCACAATAATATAGTAATTTATTTTATTTAAAAATTAAGACCATGGAGATACAAGTAATTAAACTCTATGCGTAAAACTTCATCGAAAAAAATCGTCCTTCTCTTTGAAAAATCAATGAATATTTCATGCTTATCAGCTATGCAGACACCATGAATTAAATGATTTTGTGTTAAAGAAATACAGCAATACTAATATAACTCATTCTTCATATTTTGCTGTTTACATTTTGCATAGGAGAAAAAAAGGCTTCGTTGTAGAAATAATCAAATTTGGATGAGCATTTAAACTGAAATATATTGTTATTGCGTTGTTTCAGTATGTAGATGCACAGAATTTATGCAAAACTAAAGTGGTTTTAGGACGGATACAACAATCAATATGAATTAAAAAGAACTTTAAAAATCACGATTTTGAGACAAGATGGATGCCATATATCACTTTGAAATGGTTCACGTGATCTTTTCATATCATGGTCACGTGATCGCTTCATATAAGAAGTGTTATTATTATTTTAATTTTTATTTAAAAAAATACTGAATATATTTCGCTAATTTATTTTTATATATTTTATTTAACAATTTGAATATTACTTAAAATTCTCGAAGCAATTTGTGAATTTGAAATCCGCTTAAAAAATGTTTGAAAAATTAGGTCCCATAGGGCTCAATGTATTTCATTTTTTCAACCCGTTTTCAATCCAAAACTAATCGGGTGATATTATTAATTTATATTCCCATATGTCCTACAGACCGTCTGAACAGCATACTAACATTTCATTTTGATTACATCATTTTTACGGCAGTTATTGTGCTAACGGACAGACCGACAGACAGACAGAATGAACAAAGTCATAAACACTTTTCAACATTGTTGTAAAGTGTTAAAAACAAAGCTAACACTCTGCGACATCAATTACTTATAGTAAAGGAATATGGGGGGGGGGTACGTTTGTGAATCATGTTTGTAAATCATGTTTTTTAATTATTCTGGGCTATCAGTTGTGTATCTGAATCTTGCATGGGGAGGCGTTCCAGGCGCCTTCGACTTTAAAAAGCGAGAAGTTGGGTGTGAAACTTTCACCATATTTAATGTTCTCAGAACAGACATTTTCTCTTGAATATGATAAAAAATAGTTTGCTTGCTAAAATTAGTCCCACTTCTAAGATTTTACAAGGAATAAAATTTTAATAAATTAATAATATACTAGATGATGTTTTAAGAGGTTTAGACATTTTGTTTTCATATAAAATTAATTTGGTTACAAGATCTAGTTTTTCACCTCAAATGTTTTTTTCTTTATATTCTTCACCAATTTATGATTTTGTGCCAGTTAGTTCCCGGCAGTTCGAAAACGTTAAGTTTTACGAAAGAAAAAGTGATCTTTAAAAGAATATGGTAATGTTGTATTCAAGTCGACAGGAATGGAAGAGAGGTGGTTGCATTCTTAATATAAATTTAAAATGTTAAAAAAAAATTGCGTCTTTAAAGGAATCACGTTTATATAAATCTCATATATTTATATAAAGTAAAAATGACAGTAAACAGAAAGCTACAAATAATAAAGTTTCAAAATATAATTTTTCACCCAGCTGTTCAATGTTCACATGTATATTTAAAAGCAATATTCTAAGTATGGTAAAACACGTCTAAAATATTTTAATATTTTCATCAAAGATTGCAAGTATTGTACACACATACAGTTTCAACTCAATGCGTGTCAAGACATTATATGATTTTTTAGAAATGTAGTTCTTCCTCACTAGTTTTACTTTCCTTATAAACATAATGTATAAGGAAAGTATTGTGACGGGGTTGAAAATACGAATTCGAGTTTTCGACGGAAGAGCACGTTTCAAGCATCCCTGATCACGAATAAAAAATTTTTGAAGTGATGTCTGTGTGTGTGTGTGAAAGTATGTGTGTTTGTGTGTGTGTGTGGGTGTCAGTGAGTCTGTGGAGATGATAATTGACGAACAAATAGACAGAATGAAATTTGGTACAAAAATCACAATCTGTAAACTGGATTGCTTTTGTACGTAATCGAATGTTTAGAACCCCCCTACATTTTCGAATGAAATTTTGAAAAAATCGTCAATAAATCAAAACTTCTAATAAAGTTACGCAAATAGACATGTCTTATGTAATTTTTCATTATACAATGATTGCCATAAATTTTAGACCGCTAGCATAAACCGTTCTTGAGATATTGCACATTTTTCAAAAAAATTATCAAAAAGTTATATAAAATGAAAAATAAAAATATTTCCTATTGAGAAACATGTTCACTTTTCATATGTAATACCATGCGATAAATTTGGTGACATCATTCTCGTGGGTCTAACTCGTTCCATTCATGAAGAAAGATACTATGAGTAATACTATTGCTTTTATACGTAATCGAATGTTTAGAACCCCCCTACATTTTCGAATGAAATTTTGAGAAAATCGTCAAAAAATCAAAACTTTCAATAAATTTACGCAAATAGACATGTCTTATGTAATTTTTCATTACACAATGATTGGCATAAATTTTAGACCGCTAGCATAAACCGTTCTTGAGATATTGCACATTTTTCAAAAAAATTATCAAAAAGTTATATAAAATGAAAAATAAAAATATTTCCTATTGAGAAACATGTTCACTTTTCATATGTAATACCATGCGATAAATTTGGTGACATCATTCTCGTGGGTCTATCTCGTTCCATTCATGAAAAAAGATACTATGAGTAATATTTTTGTATTTGAACGCCAATAGTCATTTATCTGTTGCAAGAATAACTTATTTCTCCGCCCATAACGCTTGGCGAGATTTTGGTGACGACTTTGGCGGAATATTGCCAACTTGGCGACATTTTTAATTCTTGCCAAATTAACAAAAATCTCGCCAAATTGATAAAAATGACGCTAAATCAATGAAAATGACGCTAAATCAATGAAAATGACGACTAATTGAAGAAAATGCAATATCACCGAAATAATACTACTATAAGAATAACGTTTTTTTTAGCTGTAAAAGTAGTAAATCCATTGCATTATATAAGGAAAGTCATGTGTTGCCCACATCAGATTTTTAACACTTTACAACAAAGTTGAATAGTGTTTATGACTTTGTTCATTCTGTCTGTCTGTCTGTCTGTCTGTCTGTTCGTTAGCACGATAACTGCCGTAAAAATGACTTAATCAAAATGAAATTTTAGTATGTTGTTCAGATGTTGTTTGGATTGAAACCGGGTCGAAAAAATGAAATACATTGAGCCCTATGGGACCTAATTTTTCAAACATTTTTTAAGCGGATTTAAAATTCACAAATTGCTTCGAAAATTTTAGGTAACATTCAAATTGTTCCTTAAAATATATAAAAAAAAAATTCAGCGAAATATATTCAGTAGTTTTTTAAATAAAAATTAAAATAATAATTACACCTCTTATATGAAACGATCACGTGACCATGATATGATACGATCACATGACCAACTTCAATATGATATATGGCAGCCATCTTGTTTCAAAGCGTGATTTTTTTTAGTTCTTTTTAATTCACATTGAGTGTTGTATCTGTCCTAAAACTACTTTATTTTTGCTTAAATTCTGTGCATCTACATACTGAAACAACGCAATGACAATATATTTGAGGTTAAATGCTCATCTAAATTTGATTATTTCTACAACTAAGCCTATTTTTCACCTATGTAAAATGTAAACAGCAAAATGTATAGAATGAGTTATATTAGAATTCCTGTATTTTTTTAACACAAAATAATTTAGTCCATGGAGTCTTCATGGCTGATATGAATGAAATATTAATTGATTTCATAAAGAGAAGGACGATTTTTTTCGATGAAGTTTCAAGTATAGAGTTTAATTTTTTGTAGCTCCATGGTCTTAAGCAAAATGTTTAAATAAAATAAATTATTATAGTATTGTGATGAATGAAATGAATGGGAGAAAATTATGAATGAAATCCTGTTTTTATAGAGAGATCCAGGCGTGTTATTTTTTCTATGACGTCATTTGAATTAATTTCAGTTGTTTTCGATGAAGTTTTCAAATATAATAAATTATCGTAGTATTATGATAGATTTAAAAATATTACCTTGGAATGTATTGCATGATACATATTATGATAATTCTAAAACTATTACCGAGGAATGTATAACATTTTAGAGATGTTTAAACCAGGCAATTTATATTTCAATGCAGTCATTTGAATGATGTTCATTTTTTTCAATGAAGGTTTAAGTTTTCAAATATAATAAATTAATGCAGTATTGTGATAAGTTTCAAAATATTACCGAGGAATGTATTGCATTTTAAATTTGTTTAAATAAAATTGCATTGAAGTTGGAAAGTGTTTCATAATCAATGCTTTAAGCATGATTGATCTTTCTTGTTTTGTTTATGAATTGGCCTGATATATTTATGTACATGGGATTTGAAATGAATTGTGAATTAAATTATTTGTGCTTGAAATTTATACATTTATTTGTAATATATGTTAATTTTAGTATCGATTTATCATATGTACTATGCAAATTCGCATTCACGATTTGTGGTTGTATAAAACCTCAAGTCAGTCAATGCCTTATTATTGCCGCTGATGATAGACACTATGTTGTACGAAAGCGCTATGGAATTTGAAAAACTGTTCCTGTACGTCAAGATGGTGTATTGAATACAGTTTACAATTCTCGTAGTCTTTGTTGGAAATATTAAAAGCAATAGATTTAGTTTGTGAATTCACTTCTTACATATAACACTGAAGTATAATATCTTAAGACCTATTGAATAAAATGTCTGCATGAAACTTTCAAAGCATAAAAGTGAATGATAACGATAAAATGGAAATCCGTATCTTTTTTTAAGCAAAGATGTTTTAACTTAAAATGTTTACTTGATTTTATTTAAATAGTTCAAAGGAAACTTTATGCTAAAAGGCATTTCGTATTCAAACACGCCAGAATTTTAAGCGCTCAGTATTTCTTTCTGGAAATTTGATTTATATTTTATAACCTGAAAAGATGAAAAATTTTAATTTGATGAAATTTTTAATTTCAGTTATGTTTTCTGAATACAAAATGGAAATATATTTTTTTATAGATAAAAAGATATTTTTTTACTGAATACATTCTTTAAAAAATTTATTGTTGGTAGAACATCACTTTCTCTGTATAATGCAATGACATCAGTTCTTTACAGCAAATTAATGGTGTATAAGTTCCGTGATATAAAGTTTTAACGCTGAATTATGCAATGTTTTGATGTTGAATTGTGCGATGTTTTGTTTAATTTTGCAATGTTTTAACATGAATTGTGCATAACATGGCGCTTTTATAAATTACAATGCATAAAACTATTTAAGTACAAAATTACTTCTACTGCAATATACTCGTGTTCATTAATATACGAGTAAATTAATCGTAATTTAATAATTAGAAATATTGCTAGCATCCACTAAACAGTATAACCCATAGTAATATACTTTTTTACACATTATAAATATAATATTTTCATTAACTTTGGTCATTTTTGTGGAAGAAGCATCTTTTCCAATATCGCGATATTTCTACTCAAAAGCATGTTTGACATTTTACAACAAAGTTGAAAAGAGTTTATAACTTTGTTCATTCTGTCTGCCTGTCTCTCTGTGTGTTTGTGTGTCTGTCTGATCATTAGCACGATAACTGCCGTAAAAATGACTTTATCAGAATGAAATTTTAGTATGTTGTTCAGACGGTTTGTGGAACCTATGGGAATATAAATGAATAATATCACCCAATTAATTTTGAATTGAATCCGGGTTGAAAACATGAAATACACTGAACCCTTTGGGACCTAATTATTTAAACATTATTAAGCGGATTTAAAATTCACAAATTGCTTCGAAAGTTTTATAATATATTCAAATTATACCATAAAATATATAAAACGGCACGGTACCAGACCCTGACATCAATAATACCGAGCAGCAAGATATTTTCTGGTAATTTGCTAGTTTGAATTGTATACGTATTTTTTTGAATAAATATTTCATAGTGAAATATTCTAAGGTGAATAATATTCGTGAATGTGTCGAAAACTGCAGAACCAGAACGCCTAAATTACATGTGTGTAGCAAATTCACGTTCATGAGCAAATGTCAGGGCTTAAGCCCCATTTAAATTTTGATATAAATAAGAAACTGACAATTTCTATGAATTACAATGCATAAATATTTATCTCGCTCAATACTGTTTGTTTTTCAAACCAACATCAATAAAATCAATTTAATAATACAATAAAACATTGTATACTGAATAATATAATACGTTTTTGATGATCATAATGAATTATGTCAATGAAAATCATTACAGATTAATTGAATGATGCTTGTCTCAGGAAATTGCAATATGCTGCACGATTTCGTTAGTCCAAAGATTGATAACTTATTAAAATGTAATTTTATATTTGTCAACACGTCACACCGCATACGTAAATATACTAATGAGCTTTATGATTATGCCATAATTAATACATGTCTTACTTTAATGCATGAACTTAAAAAATAATTATAAAGGCATTTACAATTCATTTTTGGAAGAATCGGTAAAACACAGTAGACAATACATGAGTCTGAAATAATTTTACCAAAATAAAGCAGATGAATTAAATTGAAAAACAGAAAGAGCAATCATGCATAATGTATTGAGTCTGAAACACTTTCCAACTGAAATGCGATTTCTTTTAAACATCTCTAAAATATGATTACATTTTGCGCTGATATTTTTAAATGATCCCAGTATTTTAGTAATTTAATATGCACTGGCTTCCAAAAGTTAAGCACGGAGGGTGAAATCAACAAAAATTGAAAAGTAAAGCTTTGATTAACTCAAAATTTTACATGAAGGTTACAAATGTGTTTATACATTAAACAAAATAAGAATTATGTACAAAGATGAAAATATTTACTTTTCGTGAGTTATATGAAGACCTCACATTCGGGTATTTAATAAAATGATTTTTAAAGACAAACAAACCAAAAAAATCTTAGATAAATATGGTATGTGACCGTCCCTGATTCACACAAAAACTTTACTACGATCGATTTCCTATGCGTTCAACTCTGAATGTGATCAAACATCGCAGATGCGATCAATGGTCACTTCTCCAATAGGGCAGTTTCCAACTCTCTGAGTTTGACTGGAGAGGGTAAACGCCCGAGACAGCACGCACGAGGGCGTCCCAAAGATTTTCAATGTGATTAAGGTCAGAGAATACTTCGGCCACTTCATATGAGAAATACCATCACTTTCCAGGTATTCGTCAGCGATGTTAGCTCTATGGGAGCATATATATTATCATCCATAAGGAGGAAATCAGGACCCACTGCTGCAGCATAGAGTCTCGCAGTGGGTTCTAGGACTTCATTCTGATACCGCGCAGCCGTCACAGAACCGTCTTTAAAGATGTGCAGCTTTGAGCGATATCCCATTGAAATTCCAGCCCACACCATGACGCTGCCACCTCTGAATGCGAGGTGATCTATGATGGTCTTGGCCTGATTGCGTGTGCCTCGTTCTCGCCAGACACATAGACGTTTATCAACTGATTCCTGGGCAAATTTGGACTCGTCCGTAAACAGGAAGTTACACCAATCTGAGACAGTCTAATTAACATGTTGACGACACCGCTTTAATCTTGCCCCTCTGGCTTGAAAGGTTAGTAGAACACAAAAACGTGGTAATAGAGCTTACAGTCCCTTCAGGTGGAGACTTCGGTGCACAGCACTGGCAGATATTGTCTTACCAAATGACGCTGAAACCATGAATGTAACAGTTGTGGAGGTCGATCGTCAATTCCGCTTGACTACTATAGCAATATACCTATCATCAGAGGAGGTGGAAATCATTGGACGACAGGGCACAGGTCTTCAGACAACTATTTTACTTGTTTGGAATTGCTTCCATAATCAAGAAATAACCAAATGATCAACGCCAGAGAAAATAGCGACACCTTTGATTGACTTAGCTGTCTAAATGGGTCCGACCGAACACCAGCGCTCACTATCCGTCATCTGTCTTCTTTCAGCCATAGAAACACAAATATAACCAAAAATAATCCTACAAAAGTTTTAAACACTTTATCAGTATTTAACATACACCTTCTCAAATCCTTCAGAATACTGGCGTCTTCAACTACTGCCTAATTAGCATATATCCGGACAGTTAATTGTGATTGGCAGCTGCCATCCGATATTTGCTTACTGCCATCTA